>CM057155.1:7227181-7260182 GCA_029962745.1 Echinometra lucunter
AACATCTACTATAGATCTTGATACCTCTTAGATGTGGTATTAAGGGCAATATTTGGTTTACACTTCAGTAGTTCTGTTCCTGTTCATTTGTGCATTCAGGTATCTGAATATTCATTATCTATGCTCTTGGATCCTTGAATTTGAGATGTAGAAATTATTCCAAGATAAATTGAATTTAACTTTGAGTATGCTTCAAAGTTAAATTCACATGCAGCTTATGAGTATACTACTTCTAACTCTAGTAATTCTATTCCTGTCATCTGGGGACCATTTCATGAAAATTGTCAGCACTTACAAGTTGTCAGTCACTGACAGTTACCATAGTAACAGTAAGTGATCGGTGCTTCTCAGCCAATCAAAACCAAGGATTTTGCTGAAGTTGCCGACATCTTTCATGAAACGGTCCCCAGAACGTGTCATGACATGTCTCAGTCGTTGGTTTGCCTGTTCAGGTATAGTGTGTAACATTATCCATGCAACTGGATGATTATATTCAAGATTATGCTGCCTTTTAAAAGTTACATGATTCAAATTACAAAATTACTGTGATACATTTTGAGCTCTATTAATTCTGCTTATGTCATTTTATCTGCTCAGTCAGCTAAAGCATCATTATGTATGTTGCTGGATTCTTCAATCTGAAATATAAAACTGTGACTCTGTTTGGAATGTAGATGCAAAATTCTGAGTAAGTCATATTTTGTGCTGCACAGGCTTGTTTCCCGCTCAGTAAACCCCCACGTTTTTTTGCACGTAAATGAATGGTACCGGTATATGAGAGGGAAAAAAAAAAGAAACAACACTGAGGCAAAAAGCATCTCTTTTGCCTCCTGGCAGCAAAAAAGGTGTCAACCAATCACCTTCTTTAAAGTCAGTGAAAAATATGCATATCTCATTATCAAAAGTGGAACCGTTAGAAAAAAAACATGCTGGGGCTTTTCTGTGGGGATTTGAATATCTGAATGAGCCTTAAACTTAAAGGCAAAGTCCACCCCAAAAGTTTCACTGTTTCAATAAAAGGAGTTAGATTTGAACAGCATTTAAAAAAAGAAATGAGCAAAATCGATCAAAGAACAAGAAAATTACACTCATTTACATTTTCTAGTAAATTACTTTCGGCTCTGCAAATTGGCAACACTGATGACATCATATACGAGCAGCTCTCCATTCACTCTGTACATGAAATTTTCTTGGAAGTTACACATTTTCTAACCCCCATAGTCAATGTATGTTCAGAAGAATTGTTTTTTACATAACATACATGTACTTTGACTATGGGGTGAGAGAATGTGTAACTTCCAAGAAAATTGAGAAAATGTGAAATTTCATGTACAAAGTGAATGGAGAGCTGCTCGCATATGATGTCATCAATGTTGCCAATTTACAGAGCCAAGAGTTATTTACTAGAAAATGTAAATGAAAATTCTTTTTTAAAAATGCTATTCAAATTCATCTCCCTTTATTGAACAGTGAAACTTCTGGTGGACTTTCCCTTTAACAGTTCTGTCCTTGATATTTTGCCTGTTCAGAGATACATTAATATCTATGCTACTTCATACTTTAATGAATAATGTGAAATTATGTTCCCATTTCAAATATATACATGCAGCTTCAGAATAGTCTGCAAATTCAGGTATTTGAAATACAGTGTAACATGATCAATGTGCCAAGGAATATTTCTATTCAAAAGGTACAATGATTCTTCAATTTAAATGTGCAAAATTGTGAGTACTGCAACATACAGTTTGCCCTCTATTAGGTCTTTTCCTATTAGCCTGCCAATTCATATATCCTAGGTAACATTATCTACACTGCTGGTGTTAATATCTGGAAACAGATATTCCAGTCGATGATTTCCAGGAACGAAGCATGACGAGCAAGCCATTCCATTGATTGTTTTACTGACGATTCAATCCGTTGAAGATCTGCGCCAGCAACCTCAATATCAAGAAGGCGGTAGGACACTGGTTTACCCATACCTAGCACGTCTTGCGTTTCTCTCCCGATCTTTTTCAATTAGATACCGACGGAGATTTCGGTGGGATTACGAAACTGGAGAGAAGCAATATTGATAATCTCCTTCTATATCTACAGTACATGCAGGATTGTTACCTGTGGTTGGCCAATTCCTGTAAGTGATTGTCACATGATGGAATCAAAAGCTTATGCATACATGAAGTTTTAGAAAGCCTACCTTGAAATTTTCAGTAGTTTTTTTTTTTAACCCATTCGTGACAGGAATTATTTAAAGCCTTATTTGATCAGCTTTTATTCTTCAAAATGGCAACACCAACATTCTTATTTTATTGCTACATTTTTCTCATAAAATGTCATGTATGTGAAATGAATATAAATTGACAGAAATTATGATGAGAAGTCAAAAAGTTTCCAATTTGCAGGGAAAAACGGTGATTTAAAACCTTCTATCACATTGCCAATTTCAGGATTTAAGTGCTTATTTTCCTTTAAAAAGTTTCAGCATCAAACAACGAATATTGACGCAACCAAAATGGGCACAGTTTGTGTAGAATTTTTCGCTCTTTCTGCTCATGTATTTGGTATGATTTTTAGGGCTTTGCATCAAAAGATATTAGGCCAAACCACAAAATGTGGACCTCTGTCACGAATGGGTTAAATTCTAGTCCATAAAAAAGCATGATACTCATACTTGCACGCTACTGGAATTTTCTTTCCTTTCTATGACTTGAGTATTTCAATTGTAAAAGGTGAATAAATGGTGAGAGGTAAAATAAACCCAAGTCACTATATACACAAGTACACAACCTTACATTTCTGTTTGCTTGTAAATTCCTGTTATTTCTTCATAAAGTAAAATTCAAGTAGAATAATTTTTAAAAGTTACCATTAAACCTTAAAAAAAAATGGATCCTTTCCAGTGGGACTATCCTTGCTTGAATATAATTGAAGATAACTGATAAGCTTTGTAACTCCCTCTTTAGCTGACACTTTTCCAGACAACCGATTGCTCCCATTTCATTTCAAATCAACTCAAAGAATACTTTAAAAGAGAATCACAAAGCTAAATATCTGTATTCATCCTAAACAGTTTCAGGCTTTATATATATGACTCAAAAAGAGAAAGGGCTATATCAAAGAGAGTATCAGATAATTTTTCATTTTACTTAGTGTACATGTATGACCAGGAAAATGGATACAGTCTAAGCATGAGACTAACCACAGAAGAGAGAGCCACACCACAGTGGTGGCGGCTTGGCGAATGAATTCTACGAGGGCAAATTGAATTAGGGAAACGAGAATGAGATGGATCTCGTTTATTGGGATGAGCACGGCCCAGGGCGATGAAACAATCCGCCACTTGGTTTCTACCACCCTCCAGATGAGTGGTTTTTCCTCCTTCCTAGAATGGTTGGTGGTGAGAGGTGTGCTGGCGGCCAATGGTCAGTGTGGTGATGGACATGGACATGGTCATTAGATCAGAAATTCAGCAAAATTGTGCTTCAAAACAAGTCCTCTATTTATGCAAAGCCTCTAAGGTAGAGTTACAAGTGGGGTAGGGGGAACTAATCAGTCTGAAGCACGCAGTGACTAGAAAGTTTGGAAAATTTTGCTGTCAAACAGAATGGTTAGAAGAGGGCGTTGGCCGGCTCAAAATTAAAGTGTTTCATCTAAAGCAGCTGGAGACACAGAGTTTTTTTTTTTTAAAGAAGAAATTTAACACTGTAGGCTGCTGGATCAAACCTTATTAGCAGTGGATCTAGCTATATATACCAAACAGTATCAAAAATTAAAAAAATTATCATTCCATGACCCTTTCATCCAATTTCATTAAACATCCCAAGGTTTTAGAGTGGGCTAAACGCACAGTGGTGAGAGGGACACAAGTCGCTTATGGTTACTGCGATGATGGACACGGCCATCAGAAAAGAAAGAAGTCCCTTTTGCATCATTCTGCTAAATCATGCTTCAAAACAAGTCACATTATATGTTCTAGATAAATCTTTAAGCACTTAACAATACGATGGGGGGGGGGGGGGACTCACGGACTATAAATTATTTAGGGTTGGAAGTATATACTGACAAGAAATACATATCTGACATTTGATATCCAAGTTGATTAGTGGGGGGATTAGTAACTACTGCAACATCCTATTCTTCAAGAGAAGTGTTACATTAATATTCAACTCTGGAAAGGGAAGAAGAGTAAAATGAATTCTAAAATATTAAATCTGTCTATCCAATAAATACAAAGAGTAAGATATTATGTATTGAAGGCACCACCACTCCTTGACTCTATCAATTATTGGTTAACCTCTCTCATATTCTTAAGAGTAGGTCCAACATGCACATGAGGATTGACAAACCACATCACTAAACTCTAACCTCACACGGGAAAGAAAATTATGTTTTACATGTACATGTACATTAACAGAATTTCATACCACGGCAACATCATCCAAAAATTCCCTATCAAACAAGCACAACAGACCTGCAGATGTATAACTGAATTATTCATATTCTAATCACATTTCCGTAATTGGTTTGGCCAAATACATCCCCTTGGAATCCCTATCAATTATAATCAAACACCTACAAGTTTTTACAGTGTGCCCTAAAAAATGTATGTTGATGAGAGCTACACTACAGAGTGTGTGTCAAAAAGTTTACGGTCAGGAAAAGTCTAACCATCTGAATATTTCAAAATAATTATTTTTAGGGAATTTCCAACTTTCATATTCTGATGACCTTATGACAATAGATTTTAAGAATTGTTGTGTGATCTGACATACCGCATTAAATGTCAAGCTTGAGTGAGCATTTGAATACTTCATTTGTTTTGAATTATTACTTTTTGGTAAGTTTCATCACTTCGGTAAGTTTAAGAACTCATAGGGTGTTTTTAATAAATAAGCCACCGATTCAAGGAGAGATAAATTCTATATGAACTTTTCGTATCTCTACTAGTACATGAAAAGAGTGAGCCCCAACTGCACCAGAGAATCAACAACCCATGTCGCTAAGCTCTTGAATCACACTCAAATAAATTGTGTTTTAAATATAGCAAAAATACTACACCTTGGCAGGACAATCCAGAATGCCTGATCAAGCAAGCACAACAGATATTTTAATTGCATAACTGAATTATTCATTTTCTAATTAAGTTCTCATGATTGGATTGGCAAAATTGGCATCCCTTTGGAATTCTTATCATTTTGGACAAGTATTTTTCAGCTTACTCAAATTTGCAATATCTACTTAATACAATCAACTTAATACAAAGCTCTCTCTCTCTCTCTCTCTCTTTCTGTCTCTCTGTCTCTCTATTCCTCTCATTAAGATAATGAAAGAGCATGATGAAATCAGGATGTTATACAGAACAAAGGGATCACTATATCAGTATCATATGCATGATCTTTTTTTTTTTGACAGACATACTTTGTTTGACTTTTCGTTCAATATAAAAATGCCCAAATTCACATTTTAGAGTATTAAGTCAATATTTAATTGTGCCAGCAAATTAATTGGAAAAGCTTTTCAAACTAGACACTGTCCAAAACATCATAATTGTAGGACATCTGAATAATTACTAAGGCCTGTCACTGATCCAATATCTTTACTTTATGTTTAATATAGTCTTGAAAAGGGTCATTTATATTATAACCCTATATTCTCTTTTTTTAATAGAGATCCCTTGAATTCTTCCTTTAAATTTTCTCTTTTAAATCCAGCTTTCATTACAGTGCCTCGAAAGCCTCGCTTACAATTCAAATACCTTAACCCAATTGCCAAAGTGCTGAAATATTTGATATTCAGTCAATCACAGATGCCATTCATATTCCACTAAAGCAAACAATTCTACAATTTATTGGATCCAATCTCAACAGGAATGAACAGATATAGCACTTCAACTATTCCAAGTGGTCAAAGGTCATCTTCTGTTCCGGAAAAGAAAACATTTTCAAAAATCATTCTGCATAGTTGATCAAGCAGTGCGAACAAAAATTGTCTGGACCAGGAACATGGAAGGCAAAATAACAAACTATAATACTTGCCTTGGCAAACATGAGAGTACAAACACTTACAAATTTGGGACTAAATGCCCTCTTAATGGGCTGTGATTGCCAAAAATAGTTCAGTTAACACATTTTTGTTTATTTTTATTTATAGGTTTAAATGATATTCACTGAGGAGAAATGATTTCATGTGGCCTTCAACATGAAGTATCAAAGTGGTTGGATTTTAGCCTTATTACTTTTTTTATTCATCCACAGAACAAGCAACTAAATTCTGCCTTTAAAATCAAATCCACAATTTTGAAATCTGTCCAAGGGACAGCATCGAAGAGATCATACATGTAGTATGCCTTGGTCCCCTCGCACCAATCTCTCGACAAATTCTTCATGTGTTTATTACTACAGGCGTCCATCCATGTAAGGGGTGAAGCCAAGCGATGTTAACCAGCAACACTCACAGAAGATCTCCTACACCAAGACCCAAAGCAAGAAGATATATGTGGGGTTCGGCACTTATAATCATATCACCTTGCATGACTTGGTGTGAACAGACACTGAATAAGATCTCTGGATAAAATTAGTAGAACACTAGATCTCATATTTTGAACAAAACATTTCTTTTTTTTCTGCAATGTCTATTTCATTCAAGCAATTTTCCAAATACTCACATTTTATCAAAAAAGTTTTTCTATCTCTCATGTTATCTTCTCCCTTTCACATTTCATTCATATACAGTGCATCTTCTGTTCAGAGCCAGAAGGGCATTAACTCATATCATTTTGTACAGACTTAACACCCTTCTGGCTCCAAACAACAGACAATATAGTCAGTCATACAGGTATGCCAAAAGGCCCTTAATAAAGGTTAAGGATCCCATTTGCAAATTTTTGGAAACTTCATGAAACTTAAGAGGGTCAAACAGTACACTTCAAACGCGATCATCTTGGAACTGTAAAAAGCGCCTTTAGGCATAAGACCAATGAATTTTACCTAATGGTTTACTTACTTATTATTTCCCTACTCCATTCATTCAATTTAAACTGTACTTTCAATTTCATACTTCATTCCAATATTGTCTTCTTCTTTAGTTGAAAAAAGGAAAGCTCACTGCATTTCCACACTTCCATTTTGTTTAAATCTCCACATATTCCATTATCATATCATCTTCAGAGAAAGATACACTGTCTCAAGAAAAAGCATAGGAAAAATACCAGTAAACAAAACAGTGGGGGCAGTGAACGCTACCATATCAAATTCTCTTCAAGAGGAAAGACCAGTCTGAAGATACTGCACCAACTGTCATGACCTAAATACATGTTCACTGACTTACAACAAATATGATTAATGATAGCAATCAAATAAAACCTTGCTTCGTATGCACCCAACTCCACTTCACATGCATGACCCAAGCCTACATATCTTGTTTTATTCTTGAAGTGCATTTTAATTGGACAGCAAATGACGACAGTCACGACACTAATGCCAGTGGATCCCTGTTGGAGATGGTATTAATTGGAAAGGTTACAGCCCGAAAAGAAGGGTAACTAAACACATCTAGACTTTTATGTGGGAGTTGATAGGAGAATTTATGCGGTATATCAAAGTCATTATACACCATGTGTACATTGAACTCTAGGGGTGATCTTTAAAAAATAGTTATATTTAAGGTATAATGAATATGATGATTCAATGTAAATACATTGGATTGAATCTGGGCAAGTCAGAATAATGTGCATCAATGTATGTGCAAGAACTGACCAAACACAGGAGTAATGGTTAGTCTAGTTATTGCACTTCTCCAGAGCAGTGCAAGCACAATCCAAATAAAACTTACTTTGCACTGAAAGTAAAAAAAAATATTAAATAAGCCTGATGGTCTAAGAAGCAAAGACACATGGTGCTACCATGTTAGTTTTCATCATTTTATGGAAAAAAAAAACACTTTGCCCTTTGGAAACATCCTAAATGTACAAGATTTTTTCTGTATGCTCTCTCTCTTTCATCCATCTTCCCCTCCCACACAATCCTGAAACATGTCATTCTTCCAAACATGTCTCATCCACTTCTCCCCACATCTGATATTTCGCTTGAAGTTCACTTCCTTGTTTAATCTTAATAATCATTTCTTGTTGATAACTCAAAAGTACCTGTGAACCACTTTATCCATCCTTCATAGGTCCTTTTTCAATCCTTTTTGGATTCAACCCTTTTTAAAAACCAATTTTGGTCTAACTGCTTGCTAAAAATGTCAAAAAATGTAAGTTTTATACAGCTTATGAATGAAAGGTAGGGACATTACTATCTTGCCCATTAAAAGTCAGTCACTGAAAATACCACTGGTACATGGGTTTGGGGAAAAACACAGATAACAAAAATTCAAGAATCCAGGTAAAATCAGTGGTTTTCATGAAAACGGGGTAACAAGAAACAAAAATTGCATTCTTAAAGATGCATTTTCCCATGGGGCAAGCTTTATTGATTGATTTATCAATCATGATGGAAAACATAACAAGTCTTTCAACCATTAATGGAGAAACAAAATCAAGAAAAGAAAAAAAAACTTTCCTAATGATTGTTCCATTCAGCCCTTTTTGCAAATCAGTATAAGATGTGAAACTACTATTCTTACATTTCCTTCTGCGGTTTTTGGTCTTATACTGGTCAATTATCTATCAACGTTGATCTGTAGCAGTAAGAGCTTTCCTAAAGTCCCAATTAATCAGCTTTCACTCCTTAAATCGGCAACAATCATAATTTTTCCCTTTTACATAACTTGAAAAAAATATTGATATAACATGAACCAATGTTAATGATCACTGCAAAATCTAATTTTAAAAATGGCCAATCTGCACACAGAAATAGTGATGAAATACTTTTCACTGCATAGCCAATTTAGAGATATTAATGATTAGTAACAATTAAATTGCTCTTAACCCATAGACTACTGAATTTTCAAATTCCTATAGACTTTATACAGGGCCCATCCGGTTCTCGTAGGGAATGGGTAAATCGAGAATGGCACAACATATTGCAATAGATAAAAACTCAAATTTTTGCTTCATTTTTTTATCTTTGCACTCATGTATGTGTAATTGTCAGCAAGAGATACTTGAGGAAAAAAGAGATTGATGAATCAAATACACTGTGAATTGCAGTATATTTACTATATCAAAACTACTAAAAGTACAATGTCATGTCATGCTAAGAAATATCAATAGTTCAAGACCCCATGTGAAAAAAAAAAGTTAATGGAGCTTCGCCATTATTGTGTTGATACTCATATTAACAAAAATATGATGATGGCTTAACTCTTGTATGATGAACTTCATTTCATGCTTGCTCAACCACGTGTGCGAATAACAGCTAGAGTGTCAAAAGGAGTATATTAATACTGTTATTAAAGGGGATGATCGAAAATGAGAAATTAAAATTGTGAAAAATCTACATTTGAAGTTACATACATGTATGTGTATGCTTTTCCTGCACAAAAACAGCTATCATAAAATTTGTACCCTGATGATTCACATAACTAACATTTTCTGACAATGATACTAACTGGGCCCCGTTTCATAAAGCTTGCTATCAATAACAAGTTGCAATAACCGTTATAAGCCACTGAAATCCTTGCATCTAATTGGCTGAGAGCAAATTTGTCAAAGAAATGCGGCACTTGTTACTGATCACAAGTTTTATGAAATGGGCCCCAGAGATAACAAAAATCGCCTACAATTCTAGATGTTAAATTAGCTGAGATCATACGCTACAAGAGTACCATAATAATTAGTTGGGTTGAGCCAGGAATATCAGAAGAAGGCAACATGAAAGTTTTTTCTAAGGTAAAAGGAAAACATGTGAATAATTTCATGGGTGCATGTACTTCATACTCGTCTAGCGTGAAAAAAAATACTGCAGCCAGGTGGTCTTCTTATCAAGTCCATTACGCATGACCAGTCAAACCAACAGCATGCTAAACCATGCACGCACATCCAAGAAAATCAACTCGAAAGCTATCTATAAACTATATATAAAATTTGTTGAAAAGGAAGGCAGGCTCCCCCCCCCCCCACAAAAGCAGCGATATAGGCAAATATTGTTATTATTGAGTCCTTTATGCATGACCAGTCTATCCCCGCTTTCAGATGCACCAACATATTGTATATTCATACGACGTATGGATATACAACGTATTGATATGAGACCTTTCAGACGCAACATCCCGTTATCCGATAATCGTACAGTAGCATTCAGACCTCGCGCTCAGTCGAACTTTCGTGGGAAGCTCATGAATATGTACGAGTCTCTCCCTTGCACAGTACAAACTTCATGCGGGCTTTGCGCTTCGTGTTTACGTTGCGTTGTGCTGGACTCATCTATAGTAGAGCAGAGGTCGGGCCCTAAACGCGCGTTGTGAATAAGTCCTGCCTACTTATACGACGTACGGATATGAGAGCATTCAGACGTGAATTTACATCGTATGGATATAGGATAATCGTACGAAACGATGCCCAAACTATCGTTTCGATATACGTTGATAAAGGTCAATCATCTTTTGCTTCGATATACAACATATATTGTGAAACGACATATCAATATAAGAGCATTCAGACACGAAAAAACGTCCTATATCCATACGTCGTATATCGATACGAGAACTCTCTCGTCTGAAAGCGGGGCAAGCAACAGCCATGCAAATGCACGCATGCATACCCAAGAAAATAAACTTTAAAGCTCCTTCTGAATGCATTTGCACCATTATATCTACAAACTATAAAAAAATATTAAGGAAGGCGGGTCTGCCTCTCTTTCCAAAGACTCTGATATTTAAGCAAATATCGCTTGCAACGCTCCCTCCTACCTCACCATAACAAAGTATTCACACAGTACTGTGCACACAGGCAAGTCATAGTAAGCATACATGTATATCCGAAGACTGATTTCCAAGAACTGTACACTGACACACAATTCTCTACCTTATTTGAATATCATATTAGAAAAACCAAGCAACAGCCTCTAGAATTATGTGAAATTTACTTCAGAGATATCTTCGTTATAAGTTTTCTAAATATTTGTATTCCAAAGAGAAGAGAGGAAGAAAGTTAAGGGATAGAGTGAACAGCAGAGGAAGAAGATATTTTTCTTTTTGCATCAATTGTATAAAAAAAGTGTTGCTTTCATACAATGGAGTGAGCTTTGGAAATAGTCCAGTAATTACTTTATGGCGCTTTATAAAGGCTCTCTACATGTATATGTACACTACATGTGTGCCATACTCATCTATAAAATTCTAAGTTCCAGCCTACAAGTATAAAGCTATTATTAGATGTTACCTCAATATGCGGCACATTACCAGTAATTTGCTCCAATTACTCTAATTTGATGAGCTCTATGCCTGGACATCATGCACAACAAAAGATTGCACAATAGGCTTAACGAGTATGGTGAGATTATGTCTATTATCCCACACTCTCTTTGTTATACCTGAATAAGCATCATGACATTAATGTGCAATTATCTGACAGAGAAGGCTGTGTCTCATTTCAATCATTAGGATTTTTAAGGAGAATCTAATTTCTTCACATCTACTAATGATTGTGCAACAAAGTGCATTTGAAAAACAACTTGTTTCAATTGCCTTTTTTTTTTAAAGAGGAAAATTATACCCATTATACCCAGAAAAGGGTACTTTCATATAACTGCTGGAATATCATATTCAAAAGGTAAACATGTAATAAATTGTAATAAAGAATCCAATTGTATTTACACAATGATTTTGAAAAATCTTGCAAAAATGTGGGGTAAAATAGAATCTAAACATTTTTGACATGACAATGATAATTCAGGAAAGAAACTGGGAGAACATTTTTTTTTTCAATATATCTTTTCACTTGATCTCTTTTCTCATACATGATAATGAACATAAACATTAAACTATACACTTGTATATTTGAAATTATTCTGAGAAGGAATGAAAAAAAGACCCATGATACCTTGTAAGTAAAGTCAAATTAAACATCCCAGAAGAAAAACATACTCACATTTTCTGTGGTCCCTGAGTTATTCTCATATCTTGTATCAATGTGTATTGAAAACTTGGGAACAAAGGAACACTGTAAAAGAGAGAGAAAAAAAAAATCAAACATTATAATGATGAATTAGCATAAAAATTAGCAAAAAAATACTTACTGACAGAACCAATATACATGTGCCTCAGAGTGGAGTCCTTTGAAACATATATCATTCTGAAACCGAATTCAAGTTAAAAATTGAATTTCCAGTCACACACATCCAACAAAAAAAATCAATGTGATAAATATGGAAGCTGATCAATATGGCAGGATATTACGAAATAGAGCACACAGAATTCATGCTGTATGTCACAAGCAAACTCATTTGTGCAGGTGGACCTCCATGGACGAAAATCTCACTTCTGTAAGATGGCATGCTGAAGAAGACAAGTTAGCTATACTCTTGTACTGCCTGAATTGTAACTTTTTTCACTCCCAACTAAACTCTTGATTCTTTTGTAAACAATAAAAAGAGGTGATTTTATGGATGATTTTCAGCACAAAAAAGTGGACCTGTCTGTTAGGGAAATTCTGGAGTAGTTAAATTTGTATACGATTGATTTGAATGTCCCAACAGTACATATCTGGAGAAGAAATTCTGGCTTAAAGTGATCTATTATTTTCCATTTTCTACTATCATTAACTGTAAAGGGGACTTTCTCTGTAAGTAAATGCATTCAGAACACAATAGATCTTGATCACAGATTTCAGACTAATTTGTATGCCCATCAGGTTGATGTGTTCAAAACACCATTTGATACAGCATTTTCTTAACACATTCATTGATCTGTAACTTGTTAGTTTCTGCCTCTACTAAACGAACCTGAGGGCAAGATGGACTTTCTCTTCCTCTTTACAGGAAAGCGTTCTGAACTCAACAGATCAATTTGATCTCAGGTTTCACATTAACTTGTATATGCATGCACGCCCAGGGTTTTCAAAACACCATTTGATACTTTAAAATGCATGCACATGCAAAGCATTAAGAAGTAAGCAGAGCCAGGTACATGGCATGCATATGTAGTAAATCAGATATGGCAATGTTCAACATTCAACAATTTTTTCCTCTAAATCCAAACTAGACTCAAGAAAGGTAAGTTTTGACATCATGATCATATTACAATGACATGAGACTTTATACATATGCACACTCTTTCTAAAAGGAAAACTACATGTATGAGAAAAGAATGATAAAAAACATGAATCTTGTGAAATCTTAGTTGTTATACATGTTGATTACTGGTAGCACAGTAAGGGCCCTAGGAGGGGCCTGGTGACCTCAAATGCTAGAGCTCCTGTGAGTGATGTGCTGACTGGCCTTGTCCCTTAAATTGTCAGTGAACGGAGTAGCAAGAGCGCACCAGGCCTCACTGGGTGGAACTGAGAATTCCAATGGGTGGTGCAAATTTTTTGAATTTTGATTGAAGGTGTTTTTTTTTTTGTATGGGATATAAAATCAATTTGTAGAATAAAGAGAACTGTTGCTGGGCTAGCGTCATGAGCGTCCGTGGACGGTGTGTGCGCTCTATAAATTTTTCACAATTAATGTTATTATTATCTCATTGGTGGAGACGTCGCCACAAATCGGGCGACTGGGGACATGAAAAAATGGCTTGCGCTTTCACCAAGGTGACGCCAGGGCGATGTACATGTAGGGCGACGTATGAGACATCTCTACAACATCTCCAGACAAGGTGACAGCTAATTTGCCCGGAAGTCACTGGGACGTCGTCGCAATGTCTCTTCAGTCTCCTTTGTTTCCAGCAGGTCTCTGGGTTGTCACAGAGACATCTTCCTAGTCACGGACAAAAATTAGTCTCTGCGACATCACCACAACTGATGGAGATATCTCCAAGACCTGCTGGAGATTGGCAAAAGTCTCAAAAAATTTGAAGGTATCAATTTCCCACGACTCCCTGGAAAGACGTGGAGACCAGGGGAGTGTTTCATGAAGAGTTTTGTCAGTGATTTTCACCAACAAATTTTACAAGCTACTGGAAATCCTCGCATCTGATTGGCTGACAGCAAATTAGTCGGTGAAAATCACCGACAAAACTCTTCATGAAACACTCCCCAGGTCGCCATATAGTCTCCAGACCAATGAGATACCCGCTTACGGGTTACAGATCATGGAATGAATATTTGAAGGAAATATGTAATCATTTATTACTACAAAATATTGGAGTAAAAAACAGTGTATTACGTATACTGCTCCTGGTACATAAGATAACACTCATGCAAGCTTGAGTTTAATTTGAAAACAGCAGTGATATTGCCATCCACACATCAGAAGGGGCCCTGCAGTCATAGAGTATTCAATGGGTATCCCTGCAGGCATTATATGCACCAGCATGCATCATACACAATACATCATAAAAAAAGAGACAAGTCTATAATGAGAACCAAATATTCTTGCTTTCGAAAATGTGATATAGCCAATTAAACTCTATCCTGAATTCAGTAAGGCAGTTAACTTCTCCTTTTTTTCCAGATTCATCCACCAGGTCCGCATCGAGATGGATGATGGACATTATCAATCATCCTCAGGAGAATTGGGAATGCATCTGTTTCCATGGCAACTGACTTCATAGCACTCTCAGGCAAACTTTGTCCTGTTAAAAGTCCCATGATTAAGCTTAAAACATACTCTGTATGTTAAAGGTGGTGTTTTTCCCTTTCTGTCACCTATACAGTACAGAAGGGTTTTTTATAATAAAAATATGCATTTTAACAATACCTCCCATGGTAGAAACTGGAAACTTATCTTTATTGTGATGAGGAACTGAATCAAATTAGCATACATTGGGTTTTTTTCAGCTTGTATTCATATTACTAAAATACAACAAAGTCATTTTTCATAAAGATTATGACACCTCTGGCAGTATGACAAATGCATTTAACTTTAAAATAATACAAGCTAATACAGACTTTTTTCTAGCTAAATCATGCTGACTTCATAACATGAACAAAAATTTGCAAAAGAAATGCATCCCCATTAAAACTTCATCTACAGTGTATAATGTAGTATTCGTTTTTTCAAGCAAAAATGTAAATGGTTGAACTGGGTATGAATTTACGCTATTACACTTCTTGAAAAAGAAATTTATATATACTGGAATATCCAGACAAAAATGGGGGAATTATGCTACAGTATTAAAATAAGTAATGTCCTTTCTACATATTATTCTTTGTTTCTTAAATGCAATTTGCAAGCACACTATAAGAAGTTGATAAAAATGCAAGAATAACCTTTAAAAATTGATACAGCAGCTCACACAGAACCTATTTTGCACCTGTATTTTCAGACACTAGAAAGGAATATTAAACACCTTTAATAGTATGTTAAATCCTTTGAATAGGGTATGAAATGGATAAAGATATTGAATACCAAACTAAAAAGTCTAATCTTTTCAATCATTAAAGAGATTCAGGAAAATACCTCATCCTCGACAGCAAAGCCGAGTCTAATTCTGATCATATTCTGAGGACAGTACAGAAAAAAGAAATGTGCCTCTGAATAGCCTCATTGTGTATGTAAGTAGGACAGTATTCTTTACTTTCACTCGGAATGAAATTGCAATCCTTTCCTTTACTTGTTTGTGGACATACATGTAGTACAGTTAATCATGATTTTCACAAAGTACTCATTGTTCATAGGTAGGACAGCAAACTTCATTTTTAGAATGATATCATAAACATATCCTTCCCTTCGCTGGTTTATGGACAATGTGTTTACACATACAGTAAATATGACTTCCATAAAGTACTCTGAAGCTACTGCTTATTAAAAGCACCTGAAAGGGTGTTTTTAGCATCTCAACAGAGTAGTCAACAAGCACAGGACATATGATTCTATCAGTTTGACAACTGATCATCTGGGTGATGTTCATTATTCTGAAGGTTTGTTATTCCAAAGGTTCGTTACTCCGAAACACGCAAATTGCGTATTCCTGGAAGATGAAAAAGGGTTCGTTAATCCGAATATTTGTGGTGTTATTCCTTATTCTGAAAATAACGTAAGGTTCGTTATTTCAAAGGTTCGTTATTTTCAAGGTTCGTTATTCTGAAAATGAAATAAGGTTCGTTATTCCGAAGGTTTGATAGTCCGAAAATGAAATAAGGTTCGTTAGTCCAAAAATAACCAACGAACTAACGAACCTTCTTTCATTTTCAGACTAACGAACCTTATTTCGTTTTCGGATTAACTAACCTTATTCCATTTTCGGACTAACGAACCTTCGAAATAACGAACCTTATTTCATTATTGGACTAACGAACCTTCAGAATAAACGAACCTTCGGAATAACAAACCTTCGGAATAACGAACTGTAACGATCATCTGTAAAGGCTGGTTCAGATATGAGGAGACAAACCCCATCAAGAAATCCCTGCAAAATTTTTAGTGTACTCCTGCTCCGGCGACATTTTTTTTGTTACCTGGCTGCAAAGAGCTGTGGACCAATCAAATTCTTAAAAAGTTAGCGCAAAATATGTTGTCACAATTTTTTCCATGCAACTTTTGACAAAGCTCTCTTTTATTTGAGAGCTGACGCATTAATGCATGTTCATTAACATAAGTGGGGTGGTTTGTTGTGCCATATCTTAACACTAAAAATGTTGTGGGGATTTGTTGTTGGGATTTGTAGCCTCATATCTGAACAAGCCTTCTTCTGAAGTATATGTCTGTCAAATTAAAGATTTAATTGATTTCAATAAGAAAGGAAGTACAGGCACTTTTTATACTCTTTATAAAGTGTGTGTTAAGAGCACATTCAGTGCTTCATGGAATACATGATTGTGTCTTTGAGTTTCCTTTAGATCTACAAAAAGTGATCTGATGAGGTACAATATTGGATTTACAGATCTGTTGAGAGGATGGCTAGCATGACTGTAACATGATTACAATGAGACAAGATCTATCTCAGAACACCTGCCATCTTGCAAATGGATTGCTAATCTACTCCACTGTCAATCACAGCTTGTCTTACATACATACAGTTGAAATTACTGATAACTTTCTTGAAAGAAAGAATTATGAGTGATCATCTGCAAAGGCTTCATGCATGAACTGTTACTATTTGTGGTACATACCAGTAAGACAAAAGATGTTGTCTTTTCAAGGGGAAAGATAAGGAACAAGCCAGTGTTTACACATGGGGGCGATGACCTGCAGGTTGTGGACGATTTTATATATCTTGGTGTGACACTGAATTATAATGGTCGTTTCAAAAAAGCAATATCAAAACAAGTTAGTCAAGCAAACAGGGCAATGTTTAGTGTTCTGAGTAAGATTAGGAAACTTAAGTTACCAGTAGATATTTCATGTGGACTGTTTGATAGATTAGGGCTGCCAATCATTTTGTATGGTAGTGAAGTATGGGGGTTAGAAGATATTGTGCAAATTGAAGTATTTCATAGAAAATTGTTGAGGAATATTTTAGGTGTCCATAAGTCTGTTGCTAGCTGCATGATTTACAGGGAAACAGGGAGATATAAACTCATGAGTACAGTGAACATGAGAATATTGAATTTTTGGTGTAGTTTACTTACTGGAAAACAAACTAAATTGTCTTGCACACTTTATAGGTTAGTAAAGACGATGCATGACGATGTTGAGAATGCTTTTTGTTCTAGGTGGATTCAAAATGTTAAGTCTATCTTAGATAGAAGTGGTTTTGGAGGATTTTGGGATAACCAGGAAATTGTAAATGTCATGTGATTAAAACGTGCGATCGATCTGCAGCTGAAAGATATGGATAAACAAGACTGGTTGAGTGATGTAAATGAAAATAGCCAATATTTGAATTATAGAATTTTCAAAGATTCACTAGCATTTGAGCCATATCTAGTTAAATGGGATAATGTGGATGGTAGAAATTTACAATGTATGCAAGTTTCGCTGCGGGAGCCATCGTCTTCCCAGTGTGAGCAGACGGTATGAAGGAATTCCAAGGTCAAACAGATTGTGTACCTTGTGTAGCGTTGATTTGGTCGGTATGAGTTTCATTATTTGTTCCAATGCGAGTACTTTTGTGAAGAATGGAAAGTCTTTATTCCAAAGAAATACATAATTCGACCAAATACTTCGAAAATGTGTGACCTATTTAATACTAAAAACATGAAGATGTTGTCAAAACTTGCTAAGTTAAAGTGATATTACAAAAGTTTAGTAGATAATCTATTTCTTATATGCTTTTACCTCTTTATATATTATTTAATCTTTTTGTTCTTATATCCTTATTCTTAGGTAGTATCTCATTTCATGTGTTTTAAAACTGCCATTTTGTGATTGTTCTATGTTGTACAATATTGTAAATATGTTATATTTCTCATACACCGGAAGGGATCGAAAGAAATAAAGTTCAAAGTTCAAAGTTCAAAGTTCACATGTAGCAAGTCATCCAAAAATATCATTTGTTCTAACACTCTGTCTTCACACTCAAGAATAGGGAGCTTTCGCAAACACGACGGGATCGTCTCTCTAGGACGCAGCAGCAATAAGAGATGTGGCCCCGTCACACAATGTTTTGGAGCTTTCGCTCTCCGTTCAGTGATACTGGGATGCTGCACGTGCATATACCTTATACAAATAGCGAATAGACATGAGTGCGATGGTACGAGATGTCGCATGAGGTGAAAGAGCGACCTTCTATTCAACTCGGCTTCGCCTCGTTGAATAGAAGTTACGTCGCGATCTTTCACCGAATGCGAAATCTCGTACCATTGCACGAATTAGAATATTCGCTATTTGTATTGTACAACACCTCAGAAGTCTGAGAAATTGATGAAAATCAAGAAAAAAACAGTCACATTTTGGTTAAGAAATCAAGGTTTATAAAGCAGGAAAAGAAGTTCCGACTGCAAAATGCAGCTGGTGCCGGCATAGTCTGTGCGCGTGCGCGTATCTATAGCAGTGCGCGAACGCGACTTGCTGGCATAGCCCTATAGCTATGGCATAGCCTGAGTTGAGCATGCAAAAATCAATACGCGTATAGGGTCTACAACGCAAGCTACTTGTGACATCACAAAAGAAATAAAAGAAGTAATTTGTGGGAATCTACTATGACGTCACGCTAACCGTGCAATGGTACATTTTGGATGGTACATTTTGGATGGTACGAGTGCAATGGTACGAATATCGCGCATTCAGCTCCCATAGACTTGCGTACAACAAGCTGAATAGGTGTTGTACAATACGCACTAATGGCTAGATAACCAGCTCCGTCCTCCACCGAGAAGGGATGTTATTTTGGCTGAGAACCGTTCTCGATTTTAGCAGGACGGAGAGTTTGGGGGATTGAGCATGCAATATGACACGCAAAATTAACGTTCCTGTCGTGTTTGCGAAAGCTCCCTAATATAGGAATGACAGCAAAATTTCTACAAATCATTGCAATGATTGTGTTTCTGATAGAGATGCTGGTATTCTTATTGTGAAGATGATTTTGCTGGAAAAAAATATTTCATGACCAATATAAAACTGAAAAGAAAACATCAAATGTAACAAATGACTGTTTTACAATGACTGTTCGAAACTTTGGTAGCACAGGACTGGTTAAAAACAAAATTATCTCAAATTGTCAATAACCCTCTAGGTATCCCTGCTTTATCACATACAGAAATACAGCAGGTGACTTGGCCTGGTTGATGCTCCCAGGGTACACGCAGATATAAAATTCATCTTCGACTAGGTTCTGATTTTGTAGATTATGAGCAGATTCCTGAAAGATACATCATCTTCCAAACAAGATAAAACATGCATCTCCGCTCTCGGCTCATTACCCACGACCAGATTATACAGAGATTCAGTACAAACTCTGATTTAATTCTAAGAACATTAGATAATGCAGTACTGGTAGAAATAAAGCTTTATTAGGCCTGTTCACAATGTTACATGGTGCAGTTGAGAGGCCTTATACCTCCATCTCACTAGAAGGCAATCGTCAAAAATGGACAAAGTGTGGTGGATCATGGCTTGAGCTTTGCCAAACTTCTCCATCATATCTTGAGCCTTTCTGATGATCGCTATCATTGCCCTTGTTGCCAAAAAATTTTGAACATGTTCAAAACTTCCATAGCAAGAGCGCCGAGGACGCCAAGAGTGCCACAATTGTCTCAAGAGAGTATCAAAAACAACATCCCCATAGCTCTAACGTATTACTAATATGTTATTAGCAACGCCTAAAGAGTAATTCAAGAGCATTAAAAGCGGCTCCTACTGCCCCTGCTTTCAGGCCTGTTCCCAAGATGATATTTCCCAAGTTATGTTTGTGGACATCACATCTGCACATCCTGGCTGGTATTATTATGTCATAACAACAGCAGCGCAATCGCCACAAAGGTTAAAAATGGAGTTAAAGGGGGTTCTGTCATGCTTTGCAAAATTTTCACAGATCGCCATGGTCGCCATAATCGCCTTTCTAGTGAGATACGGGCCTTAGAGAGAAAGTCAACTCTGATATGAAATTGGTTTTAATGGGAAGCCCCTCCTCCCCCCCTAAAAAAAAAATAGATCAGGGAAAGTTGTAGGAAATTTCATAAGGAATGAGAAAGTCATGAATTCCAGAAATTATAATCGATCAAACATAATTGGTAACTCTGTGATTGATCTTGCAAGCACCACAATAATTTGTTTGGGTTAAAATTCTGTAAGCTTTAATTTCCCTGGATGGTGATGATGAAGATCTCATAAGCCTGCCGCACACTATACAATCCGTCTGCAATCCCATTTTGGAAAAATTTGTTATACAATTTTATATGAACATTTAGACATGTAAATTCTTAATCATGAAAATTCCCAATAAGCGTTTAAATAATGAAATCGAAATTCTGGGAGATTGCGAGCCCCCCTGTAGGAATAAACGCGAACTCAATTACGAATCACAGTGATGTAATAGCAATCTTGCAATCAACCATAATTTGAAGCCGATTCGGCCTTTACTCTTACCACAAAGCTTGCAGTTAACCAAAATTTTGATTTTAGTATTCCTATCATTATTCCGAACTTTAAATAAGATAAATTTACTTGTTTAAGTTTTCATATTTAATGCAAAATACCATTTGTTTGAAAATTGGGTTACAGTCAGATCGTATGTGTGCGGCAGGCTTTATATAGAGAGGGCGTAGAAGGAGACGAGTCCAATTACCTAGGAGACAGGTTAAATGAAATAATTCTATATTTCTGTGAAAAAAAATCATGATTTATATAGGATTCAAAGAACAAAACAAACCTTCAGGTTGATAATGTAAATAGCAGTTTCAAAATTGTGTTTGACAGAATATGCAAATGTTAAGAAAATATCCCAACTTTCATATCTTTCACTAGATTTCACTGAAAATTTCAATGTTCTCGCTCTCTCTCTCTCTCTCTCTCTCTCTCTCTCTCTCTCTCTCTCTCTCTCTCTCTCTCTCTCTATCTATCTATCTCTTATACTGCCATTTCAGCCAAATTTGAAGGCAGAGTGGATTTTCCTTTGTAAAATTCCTCAAATATTTAACAGATCTTTACTCAGTCTCAAAAACAATCTATTTCCAAAATTGTTCCCATGATACACAACAAAACATTTATCCATCATAATACCAGTTTCCTTAAACCTATACATATTTCTAATTATACTTTAGAACATTTTTTTTTTAATCCCTGAAAGATTTAGCATTTGACAAGTTCATGCAGCATGAAAAGTGACCAGTATTGCTCATATTCACTTATCACTTTAGCAGAGGTTATAAAGGATAATGGTTGCAGTCTTTGCCAACAGGTATACAGAGTAGAGCACCAGACAATAAAGTGATACTGATGACAAAAACATACTCCTTTGAAGAGATAATTTATAGATGGTGACATCAAATTGGACAGATACAGTATGAAGAGAGTGACATTGAATTGATTTGCCAGCCTTTGCTCTTAACACTTTCCCACTATGTCTCAACAGTTGAATCATAACAGACATTAAAAATGAACACTGGAAAAGACTAATCTTCAAAATATATCTCTACCCCCCCCCCCCCCCTCTCTGGTTCACAGCAAAGTATTAATTCAATAACAGTGTTTTTCTGCTTCTCAGCAAATGACATCATCTTTCAATATTATAATCATTTAACAATAAAGATCACTATTAAAAAGAAATGTAACATACTCACTGTGTACTCTGTAGAATGTGTGAAGAGGACATCCCGCCATCAGTGACAAAAGGAAACAAAACAAAGAAAAAAAATTATGCAACAGCATGAAATGAGAAGAAGTTTTAAGGTGGGCTGAAGAATGGATACATGTATTAAAAATAGAGCAGGAAAACACACATATTGGATATGAAGCACAAGATAACTCTGCCTATTAAATGTGTATTATACTGAAATCAAATAGCGCTCAATGGGTTAAAAGCCAGAAGGGCATTAATACACAGTAAAAGAGTATAAATCAAGATCCTTTCTTGTTCTAAGATGAGAATACTTTAAAAACAGGTTAAACCAATTACTGTATTGTAGTATAGACTATGGGCAATTATTTCTCCTTTTTCCATTTAATTTCTAAATCTACTCATAAGTGGATCACTTTTAGTTAAATAATGACATGTAAGGATCCTTTAGTCTGATTGGACATTAAAGGACAATGATTAATGTAATCATTAATAATAATTGCTATCATTACACTAACTGTTAACAATTATTATCATTAAGTGTAATTATTAGAAAGGGACTACCCTCGATTAGCATTATGCTATTACCAAACTATATACTGTATTTCTGTTTGCTGTACTAATGTGAAATTGGATAATAAATGATCAACAACAACATCAACAATTTGCTTTTAAACTGAGCTAATGCCCTTCTGGCTAATTGCAAAGGATATATCATGATAAAAGTCAAATACATGTATCTCAAAGTCAGCTGGGAACTAAAAGGGCATACATGTACATCACATAGCAATGCCTTTTTTAGCTCTCAGCAGAGAATACATATTTGAAAAAAAAACCCCATGATTTATGTCCACTGTTCATTTTAATCATAGCATAGCCTTTGAGCAGTTGACACCCTGCCATGTACAAGCTGTGTCAGAGTCAATTCCATATGTAAACAAATCTCAAGAGCACCAATTCATCAAATATGAACTAGAGCAAGATAGTGTATTAGGCTCCATGGCTTCCATAAATCAAAATAATTGAGTTACTTAGAGATATGAGCATGTGTGCTGGTCGTTTTTTGTCACTCAATAATCCAGAGGCATATTTAATCAGTCACAACCTAAGCTAAGTTATCTTTAAAAGGTACTATGTGAGCAGTAAAGGCAGATTCAATGGGCATTTATAGCTTGCCTTGGTACTTCAAAATGCACTTTTGATAAAACACTGCTACATTAATCTAAAATTATCTTGGATATAATTTCAATGCTTACATGTACATTCTCTTAAAATGAATTCCAATTTAAATTTTTCTACAGAGAACTTATCATGCTAAAGGTATTTTCAACTTTTCCTAGAATAACATAAAATTGATCTTCACACAGTTCAACAAGATAGGTCTAGTTTCATGTACTGTAGATTCATCTTGTTTATTATACATTATCAGAGAATTTTAATTTCTAAAAATAAAAGATTGTGCATTAGAATAATTTTCCAAATGTGCCTGTCTACAGCTCAATGAAAATAAGATATAAAAAGCTACAGTACATTACCAGTGAGAGAGAGAGAAAAAAAAAATTTAAATAAAACGGACACTGTTTTATCACTATTTGTTTATACAGGGGAAACTCGGTATAACAAGGTCGTCGGGACCGAAGGGTTTTCCTCGTTATAGCCGTTACCTCGTTATATCAGAACAAACAAAAAAGTGTATGTATGGGACTACATGTACATACATGAATGTACAGAGGTCTGCTGCCGCTACTTATGAACTCATTTTGCAGCTACAGAGACATTGATAATAATATCATTCTCTGATCTAGCTGATAATATTCTGGATAATATTAGAAAATGTGTTTAAACTACTAATTTCAGACGCCAAAACTACCGATGACATGAAAGTTCATCGCACCATCGAGGTTGCCTGTTCTGCGATATGAAAAAAAAAAGTTACGCACTGTACTATGCTACAAATAAAAACGCGTAATCTGCGTGCATCGGCCGCCCAGTTGAGCGAGTTGGGACTTGTTTGTGCCAGTAGCAGTGCCGTTATCTCTGCTGAATGATTTTAGCGGGGGGTTTTGTTGATAAAGCTGCAGTGAAATTTGCTTTCTCGTTATAACGGGAATGATTATCAATGTATTTCTTTGTTTAAGGGGTTCAGGATTTAGCTCGTTATAGCCGATATCTCGTTATAGCCGATCTCGTTATAACAGGTTCATGCCGCCATAGACTTACACGTAAGTAAATTTGGGACCGTGACAAAACCCTCGTTATAGCCGTTACCTCGTTATAGCCGAGCTCGTTATATCGGGATTTCCCTGTATATTGTATACATACGGATATGTCTATACATGCATACCAGCCACAAATACTAAAATGCTGTTGGATAAACAAATATAAATGTAGAACAAAGACATGTGTCATGGGGCACATTGCAGGGAGCTGCAAACTGGACATACAGTGTAAGTAAAGGTTAAAGTTAATGGCTTGTATTTACATACTTAGGAGAGAAATATAAACATCAATGATTCGAAACACCTGGTCTATAACACCACTATACGCACAAACATGAAATCTTTGCTGGGGCCTGACAGTAATTTGAGCTGAAAATGAGAAATGACATCAAATGAGCATACACAATCATGAGAAGGAAAGGAATAGTATTGGGTGACTTGCGTCCCTTATGCACAATACCCTGTGAAAACAATTATTTTTTCAAATAATGCATCTTTAAAGCATTAAGAGACAACTTGGAATGCTGCTACATGCATCTCTGGAAATGTACCGAGGTTGCCTCCTGAGGCGGCTTGACCTGTGTGTGGACAAAATTTTTCTGAAAAGCTGGACAGAGGCCAGCTCCATCCCAGTCTACATGTACTTCTGGTTGTGGCTTGAAGCCGGCCCGATTCTGGACGCAGTCCCGCAATTGGTAGGTGTAACAGGTAAGCGGACTTGGGGCCAGCTTGTAAGTGGAAATGATGTGACCCATTATAATTGACATTCGTCATCGGGCACGACTAAAAAGAACATAGAAAAATACTTGACAAGCTAGAAGTATCCTTGACACAGTCTGAGAGAAAACCACCGATATCAGAGACTGATGCTTTTGTTCTAGAAACATGTATGGCTGAAATTTTCTTGAAGAAAAATAAATCTTGAGTGTAAACAATGAACATTTGATTTTTGCATTGAATTCATAACCTCCATGATGATATATTTATAGCAGAATCAAGTATAAAAATCGGAAGGGAACAGCTTCACGGACCGATGTCGACGATACAGCAGTTTAAAACATGTGGGAACCATGAAATGCGACGTGAAGCAGGCCTACATGTACGTATAGACACAAATCGCAGGCCAAGATCATGTGTAACAGAAGTTTAGTGATCTTGAGGCAGTTTCAAATTGCAGGTGTGAACCCGGTGGGTGATGTTCGTTATTCCGAAAGTTCATTTTTCAGAAAGTTCGTTTTTCCGAAGGTTCGTTATTCCGAAACACGCAAATTACATATACCTAGATGTTTGTTAGTCCGAGAATGAACTAGATGAATCCACAACCGCGTGCGGTCGAAATTTATGCCTCGGCCATTGCAAGATCGGAAATATGTATTCATATTCATTTTTTTATTTTCATGTATACAATAACATCTTTGACCTTGACCTTGGACCTTGTGTACACCAATTCAGATGAGACCATTATGAGACCTTCCATATATGCATACATGAACCAAGCCTGAAGTTGAACTGTCACAGAGTTGTTAAGTTATAGCAAGAACCAGCAATTTTCAGGTATATAATGACCTATATGACCTTTGACTTTTAACCTTGAGACCAAAAAATCTAATCAGATATTTGTCCCTCCCAAATGCATGCATGTGCCAAGTTTAAAGTTGATCCGTCGAATGGTTGTTGAGTTATCGTGAGAACAAACCATTTCTGTACATAATGACCTCTATGACCTTTGACCTTTGACCTTGAGACCCCAAAATCTAATCAGATCATTGTCCCTCCCATATGCATATATGAACCAAGTTTGAAGTTGATCCGTCAAATGGTTGTTGAGTTATCACGAGAACGAGCCATTTCTATGTACATAATGACCTCTATGACCTTTGACCTTTGACCTTGAGACCCCAAAATCTAATCAGATCATTGTCCCTCCCATATGCATACATGAGCCAAGTTTGAAGTTGATCCATCAAACAGTTCTTAAGTTATCATGAGAACGAAAACGAGACGGACGGACGAACGGACGGACAACCCGAAAACATAATGCCTCCGGCAACCACCTACGGTGGGCGGAGGCATAAAAAGGGTTCGTTAATCCAAACATTTGTGGCATTATTCCGAAGGTTCATTATTCCGAAGGCTCTTTAGTCCGAAAATGAAATAAGGTGCATTATTCCGAAGGTTCGTTAATCTGAAAATGAAATAAGGTTCGTTAGTCTGAAAACAACTAATGAACTAACGAACCTTATTTCATTTTCGGACTAACAAACCTTCGGAATAATGAACTGTAACCGAACCTGGTTCTGGGGACACAAGTGTAACAGGGGCCTGGGGATGAATTAGAGGAAGCTTTATCATCACTTCTTGCTATCATGACTAAGATAATGGGTATTATCCAAAACTCTCAAAGTACTATTGCATTATACAAAATCATTCACATAGTATGTGTATCATTGCATACAGAATCATGGAGAAATGAAACATGTTTCGGACAAAAAAAAATGAGGGTGCACTTTTTTTTTGGGGGGGGTGCCTCTGAAGATAATATTCTACAATATTGTTTCACATCACTTTCAGTGCATAATATCTGTAGGGTATCACGCAAGGTGGCTATAGTTCCTTCACCCAAATTAGAAATATTCATAATGCAGCAATGCTAAAAATTTCCAGTTTTGCTTCTGAAAAGGGTGCATGACTGTAGAGAGACATATTTTCTCACAATGAACCCATCCATGCTCACCAGGAATTCTCAAACTCAGTGATGATATTGCAATGGAAGTGACACGTCTTCAATGGTTAGCAGCTATAATTTGATTAGGCTTAATGGAAAGTACATACACACATTCCGTGTGATCATTTACATGAATCGACTTTCGGTTCATTGATTTGTTAACAGAATGTGTTATATTTTGCATGTACATGTACATAACATGCACTCTCCTCTCTTCACCATGAAGAAGCAGAGGAGGACTTCATCTTATGAACATGAAAATGCTGGTCTCTTTTGCACAAAATATACGGTACCTCAAATTATATTTTTTTTATATTCCACATAATAAGAATCTTGCTGTAGGATTGGTCAAAACTCAATCACGTGACTAAGTGTAGTTTCCCCATCAATCATCACCCGATAAGAAAACTTCATCAACTTGCAGTGATGGAACTTTTGTGTTTTGCTGAACACTTCAGTCTATAGCGTCACAACGCGTTGTCAGTTATTTTCAGAGCGCACGAACCAAAAGTGCGTTGCCACTGATTTTTTGTTCCATTTTTCTCCATCACATACAACCATGAATTCTTTTGTGATATCACAATTAGCTTGCGCAAGCTAAAAGTCATTTGGCCAGCCGACATGACTTGTTCGTGAACGTACTTCTCATAGAGAAGTGAATGTAACGTTATTACAGGGTAGTTCATTTTCTTTTTAGAATGATTGCAGATGAGGAATATAAAGCAAATAATCACCTTTTGGTTTCAGGTGACAAGACAAACTATCACTTCCTCGGCGATCTGGATGTACATGCTATCTTTCTGAAGCTTCGCTTCGGAAAGATAGCCACATCAAGATCGCCTCGGAAGTGATAGTTTGTCCATCACATTCATCAATGGTGATTATTTGCTTAACATAATCAAGCATTTTCTTTTGCTATCTCTCTCTCTCTCTCTCTCTCTCTTCCCCTTTCCTTCTCCCGATACTCATATTTCTCTTCCTCTAATAATATGCTTGCTGCTTTGCCTTACATTGTCTCTGTTTTTTCATTCATTTAACACCTTGTGTAACCATAACATTTATGCTTCATTCTTATTAAAGATTTAGCTTATCCATCTTCAATGCCAGATCAAAACTTGCACTTGGCCATCTTTCAACCTACTCACTGATCGACTGTAAATTACATTCCTCCTTGTTTACAAATGTTGGCCAAGAAATCAACTGCTCTGCTTTTTCTTGTAGATTTCTTCTCCTGTAATTTACAATCCTGCCATTGTTTTACACCTGTTTGTGTAGATTTCATCTGGCTGTGTATATTTCACATCGAGCATGTCCTTTGAAATATACAACCTGTCAATTAGGGATACCTTAACCTGATCTGTGACCTATTTCTCTATCTCGTAAACCAGGTCAAGTTCACCGATGCTGTAGAATTGCATTTGAACAAGAAACGAGACATTATCAGTCAAGAATAATTAAGACTGTTTTGTCAAAGGTTATTCTCGTCTAGTGTCACATATTCATGAAAATTTTGGTTCCTCACTTCTGCTTTGATTTTCAGAAATACTTTCCAATCTGCTTTCCACACCTTTATCTTAATCCCCCTCCCCCTTCCTCTCCTTATCCCTCTTCATCTTCCCTGGTTTCATCCTTTTTTCTTTTTCTTATATTTTTTTTTTTATTGCTATTCCCACAGCTCTTCTAGAAATACCTTCAAATATTTTTGAATGTCCATCTTCATGTTTCTATAATGTACCCAATATTAAAAGTAAATTGTGCCAAACTTTAATCAGGTTACAAACATATAACATCATGATCACAAACTCAAACACTAAGAACATCCACTCTATAACATCCATCTGTCTGGCTTAAATGAGCAGAACTAATGGCCCAAATAAAAGCGAGACACAGACTCTGTCAAAGTCATCCATTTTCAAAGAAGTCCTATCGTTTATCCAATTACCGCTTGAAACCCGCTGGGACCGATGGAAGTTCTGCTAGACCTGGATTGGCAAGAGGGTATCATTGCATATTTACATCTTTTAAATAATGAGCGTGAAACTGGTTTCAGATTGGGTCTGGTGGGATTTAGTTTTCTTTGGGTTAGTGTGTCACTCTCACTCTCCATATCTAACTTTCCTTTCTTACAATCACTCTTTCTTTCTCTTCCTCAATCACCTCTTTCTCTCTCTTGCTCTCTAAATCATTTTTGTCTTTCGTTTCCCTCTTTAATTCTCTTTTTTTCATTTCCATTCTCTCTCTCTCCACCTCTCATACACAAACACTTTTTTATGCTTAAGATTTTCCTCATGTTCTTTGTCTCTCACACCTATTTATTTGTCCACCCACCCCCTCTAATCCAATATTCTCTCTCTCTCTCTCTCTCTCCCTCATCTATCTCTTTCATTTTCCCTCTCTCACAAACAAGCTCTCGCTCTCTCGCTCTCTCTCTCTCTCTCTCTCTCTCTCTCTCTCCCTTAGCTTCTTTTCTCTCCCTCTCTATATCTAATGATGACTCATGTAAGATTAGGAACATTAATTGCATTTTCATGAGCTGAACATGGACGCCAGAAGGGATGAGCAGTCTGTTAACAACAAAGCCCTTGGCATAGTCTGGACAAACATGGAAGGTGATATCAGAGTAGAGAACATCTCAACATTTAGGTCTACATATAAAAAGTCACATACATGTAGAACTCCCACCGAATTTCTCTTGTATCTGTTTGAGATTCAATGAATATCACATTTAACAAATTTCCCAAGCAAAGTTCACTGAATCATCCTAATGCTCTTGCAAGGCATTCACTTATCTAACAAATCAGATAAAACAACTAACTGTGGATGATAATTTTGACATTTCAGTTTAGGTAGTTTACCAGTTCTAATTCAATAAAGTTTGTAGAAGTTTTAGACAGGCCTTAAGTGCCAAAAACAAGAAATGCGCTATGGCAAGGGGGGGGGGTATCAATCAATTCATACTCGATGGGTCATAGCTCCACTTGTTATATCACTATGAAATTATTCAATTTTTACCTTGGATTAAAAGTGATGTTTAAGACATGCATGTAAATATAACAAATATACTTTGTAGCCAAGTTCTCTGAAATTATACAATATCCATTCTTTGTAATATTATGTGCTTGTTGGAATCTGATAGAAAGAGAGAGAGAAAAAGCTAAAGAAGAAGGGAAGAAAGAGAAAACCCTCCATGATAAGAATTCAGAAAAAGAAATAAAATAAGACACTGCCTCTAAACATGTTTACCATGATTAAACTGTGACCTCATTTCCTAAATATGAAATATCACCACTCTACCCAGGCAGCAACCGATGTACCATCAACCATGACACTGGAACCTACACATGGGGAGGGGGGGGGGGGGGGGCATTTCAGGCTTCACTCAACTGTGAGCACTTACCTGCGAGCGTGAATATTGACAGGCTCCAGGGCTTGGGGCTGATATCAATAATACATGTATGCTTGACATCGTTATAAATCATAGATCTGCTGGGGCACACTGAAGTGGACGGTTTTGCAGAGAGCAATGCTCTCTTACGAAGCATGGTACTTAGGCCTATCAATTCATATATGTCATGCCCTCCAGGGATAACATTCATGATTCCTAATGAGTTTAATATAGTATCCTTTAGGGCTCAGAAGTGAAGTACAGCACTCCATTTTGTTTTTGATATATTAGATGATAGTCCTCAGTAATTGAGACATCAGACTGGTGTAAATCTTCACATTAACAAATGTTATCTAAAAAGGAAATAGTTTTACCAGGGTAAATATCTGAAAAGGGAGGAGGGGAAAAGAAGCCATATGAAGAAGTCAAATTTTTTTTTTTTTTTGGGGGGGGGGTGGTCCAGGGGTAGTTGCCAAGGTGGTAGTTAACCTAAAGTTGTTTCTTAAAGAATGAAAGGCATAATGAACAAAGAGAGGGTATTGTTCAAGAAACCTGATTCAAAGTGCTTTACTGGTAAACAGTACCATCTTCAGAAGATATGAATGTATCAAAATCAAAAAGTATGCAATCACTCTACAGGGAATTTTTCAAAGAGGAATGAGGTGCCCCATGGAAGTTAACTCTTGGTGGATCCCCTAGAGGTGGTACTCCAAAAGCTTTTTCCAGAATCTAATTAAAGAAAATATGGAAGGGAAACCATTCAAATGAAGTTTTCAGCTGATATGGTGATTATCTACAGAAGATATGAAAGTATCTGATAAACAATCTACTGAAAGGAAATCGATGAAATAAAATACATGGATTCCAGAATCTTGATGTAAATAATCCACAAGTGTGCAGTTTTATCTTAAACGGATGTGTATATATTGTTCAAAGTTCTGTTGCTCAAGATTTTGAACAACTGGATTTGATAAAGTATTATTTTTCTCACAAATCTAAGCTGGACCAATTTACATCTCAAGAAGTTTAAATTTCTTATACAGACCCAACAAATGAATGAGGCCTTTTTGGATGACTTTTCATTAAAAGTCTAAGGGAAGGATTTCGGATTTCTCTATGTATTACTCAGTAGCAGACTCCATGACAGAACATGTCACAACATATCATGTAGTATAACAAATTAAGTGTCAAAAAGGGGATGAAACCCTGCCTCAACATACACTGAAAATCCTCCCTATGGCTACTCTGGATGGATCACAACTGGGAAAAGTGATTTTAATTTTTTTTTTTTTACTGTTTAGAAGGATTTGAAGTTCTGAATTTATTAGCTCCCTTTTTCCTTACATTTTTATCCTTTTTAGAAAACACTGTACACAATACATCCAATGGGGAACAGAGACTCAATATATAAGATCATTCAGTCAATTAAACAAGTTATGCCTTGCTTGAAATTATCAGCTTAACTAGGATTATTCTTTCTACTAAGAGGTAGAAGGTCCTTGGAACAAAATCAAATATCACTCCAAATGTCATTGAAAATGGTGACATCAAAATAACCCATCCTTCCCCAGACCTCCCCCCCCCCCCGAAAAACCCCCCAAATATATCTAATGAAAAAAAACATTAACTCTGTAGCCAGCTAGGCATGTATACTGTAACACATTATGTTTACAATAAATATCTAAGAGAGCCGGTGGTTGTGGCATGTCTGTAATTTATTGGCAGCTTAAACCTTAAATTAGTAGAAAACATGTACAATAATATCAGTGAATAACACTGTTAAGCATGTTATGATCCCACATATGGATGTATCCATTCTAATAACAGGCAAAACAATATCATTGTAATAAAACTAAAATGCCTTTAACACTGATGAAATGATACTTGTGATGGATGATGAAATGAATCAAAGCAAATTATGAAATCAAATCAAGTCTAATCATATCAAATCCAATCCAAATCCAATGAAAAGGTAAACTAACAATTTGTTGCATCAGTGCAAAAACATCCCTCAATGTATTTTTTGCAGAAAAGCCCTTAAGCATTTTACAGTTTTCTGGATGAAAATCCAGTTGTGACCCTCTACATTCTGGAGTTACTGTTAGCTTCCTTCTGGATAAGTTTTTGAAGAGATAATGAAGCATTTTAAAGCAACGTTTCTTCCACTTTTCATTTATTAAAGAACGCCTTTTGCATCATACAAGGGAGTTTCTGCAATGACGCCACGAACTCTGGAAATCTTCCGATTATGGCTGTGTTGCCCTATTCCCCTACGACAGCAGGAGCAACTGTGTGAAACCATTGTTAGCTTAAGAAGATTAGGCATGAAAATCAAAATGATCTGTCAGATAATCCCAGAGCAATCCCTTGGCTAAACTCAATTGACAAGGAACAGCTGAAGGTACGTGGATGGTGTGGAGGGATTGCAGAGAGATAGGATGAAAAAACCAATGGAAGATTGTGGATAGGGCTGCAATG
>CM057155.1:7260682-7353358 GCA_029962745.1 Echinometra lucunter
CCCACTCCCTCCTGTCTTTATTCACTTACAATGCACCTATATGATGTGTACATGTACCTCTCTTCTCACGCATAAGAATATCACATCAAAGTTAACACAAAGTGTTTTCACCTAAATCTGTTCAACTTCATTGCCAGACATTTACATTGACGTCAGAGAAACAACACCAGCATGAAAGTGAAGAGGATTAATTTCCACTTTATTTGTCATAAAAACACATGTTTATGGTGCTGACTCTGTAGTACCTACAAGGAAACAGATTCTAGTATGCAGAGAACACATTATATTCATTCATTTTAATGAACAAAGTGGCAAGAAATCGTGAAGAATGTGTTTCCCCTTCCTGAAAAAGCAATATCATTACAGCTCTAGATCTACCTTAAAAACTTACATTATCAGTCTACATAACTTTTGTTCCTCTACAACATAAGGATTCCCTTTTTATAAAAAATTATAACATATTTATGGCTAACATCCACATTTGATGAATTTTTTTCTCAGAATCTTCATTTTCCTTTTGCATACAAGTACAATTAGCTCATACACCTGTTACTAAGATGTTAACTGGCTTTGCAAGTCCATACCTGCCTTTTTCGACCCCCTCCCCCCCCCCCTCTCTCTCTCTCTCCCCTGTCCCATCTTTGTCTGTTTGAAAGTATTCTGTCTGTCAGTGTCTCTCTATTTACTTTATGCAGCTATATTAGTCCCCACCTCACCCTCTCATTCCTACTCTCTCTCTCTTCCTCTCTCTTCCTCTTTACCCCTTCCTCCCTATCTCTCTCTCTCTCTCTCTCTCTCTCTCTCTCTCTTCCTCTCCTGTTTCCCCTACTCATCAATGCCAATCAGACTGAATCGACTGAATGAGGATCCTGCTGATTTAGAAGCCAATTTCACAGATCAACCAGAGAGGACCACAGCCATGACATCAATTTCTCTCCTTAACCCATATTTTACCTCCCAATATCCAGAAGGGCAATAATTCCGTGTCCAACCAAGTGAGGTAATGCCCTTCTGGCACTAACATACAATTTTCACCAAGGTAAAGCAGGCATATATGAAATGGCTACAAAGTGGGCCAACTGTGAATCCGAAAACCACAAGCAAAGATTTTCCATTTGAATAGAAGCTCCTTCAAGAACCAGCCAATATCTTCATTAGATGTAAATACCCTACTGCCATTTCAAACAGAGCAATGGAAGTCTCTTGAAGACTATACATGTAAATGCTTGTACGTATACAAAAATGTATGATGACAAAAGGAAAACTTTGAATCAAGGTCCAAATCAAAACCTTTCTATTCCTTCAGCCATTGTTCCAAGACCAGTCACTTTCAAAATTCAGTACCTCACTTAAACACATGTATATGCAAGACTCACAAAGGCAATAACTCTCTGTCAGAGGCAACACCCTTCTGGCAATAACCTTGGCTCCATTGTATAAAACTTACCATTAATGGTAAATCTACCATCAATGGTAACTACCATGTTAACATTGCTCAACAGCCAATCAAATTCAAGGTTTCTATGGAAGTTACCAATGATGGCAAGGTTACCATCAATGGTAAGTTTTATGCAACAGGGCCCAGGTATTTTTGCCAAAGTAAAATGGGCTAAGTAGACATCAAGTTAGAAAGCTTTGAATCAATAGCCAGCTTTCCATTCTAATACTATAATAGACCAGGCAATGAGACCAATGCAAAAATTTTGAAATTTTCAGTAATGGGAATGACCGATGACTAGTGACTGGAGTCTGTGACAAAATAATGTGAACTAGTGGCCTCAATAGACAGGTTTTACGAATTAATTTCTTCAGAAATGGCAACAGAAAGATACTGACAATATATTTGGATTTTGGGCCCAAAGTTTTCCTATGTGACATAATTTTCTAACAAATCAAAAGTAAACATTAATAGAATCAACAATTTTCATTCCCTCTTTTTTCTTTGCAAGGTGCCTATGAAATCAGAGACAAATATGAGGTTCCATGACATTTGCTCCGGCGACAATTGCTCCCATGGAAAATCTTAACGTTAAGCCAAACATGAAACCTAACCCCAAACCTAACCCTAACCCTATGTCTTCGGATAAATTAAGGCAGGAGCAATTGTTGCCAGAACTAGCGGTATGAAAACAGGGTTAACGACACTTATTTCTTCAGAGACAGAAAAAGAGAGAGACAGGGAGAGAAAGAAAAATGAAAAGAGGAGAGAGAGGCAGAGCCAGAGAAAGAAAGAGAGTGAGAGAAGGAGAGACCCCAAGACAATTTGAAGGTGACTACTGATGGGGCCTTTAAAGAGAGGTGGCTCTTATGACTGAAAAAAAGGTATTCCTTTCATGACAGATGAAATAATGAACCACTAAAATGTAACCCAAGTCATGCAGGGTGTGATACTCAAATTAGTTCAGTATAAATATCAGGGTGTTATTTCTTCATGCACACTGTACGGCACCTGATGTGTAATAAATCATACAGTGTCGTTCAAGTAACAGATGGGCTGTAATTTTCTAAAACACACATATGATCACGTTTATCTCTTATGCTAAACATGATCAAGTTTATCATATTGAAGGCAAAGGGAAGAAAAGAAGAAGAAGGAGAAGAAGAAGAAGAAGAAGAAGAAGAAGGAGAAGAAGAGAAAAAAGGAAAAAAAGAAGAAGAGAAAGAAGAAGAAGAGAAAGAAGAAGAAGAAGAAGAAGAAGAAGAAGAAGGAGAAGACTATGAGGAAGAAGAAGAAACTTCTTTCAGTCTCCTTCTTTTCACCTGTACATGTTGATAATGTTAATACCACAATATTGTAGGGGGGTTTTAGGAGAGGTAGTACATGTAATTACAACAGGTTCTAATTTATTTCTCTGTGTATAGCTTTAGTAACAGAAGGGAAATCATTTTCTAAAACATCATTATAGTCACATTCAACTCTATGAAGTTTTAAGAAGAAAAGATAAAGATGGAAAGTAAAAAATAACACTCCCCTTCCTTTCAACTAGCTATAATGATAGAACCATTTTTGTAGGCCTATAAGAAGGGTGACACGACATTTGCTCCGGCGACATTTGCTCCGCCGACAACTGCTCCGAAAATGACGACAAGTGCTCCGCGACAAGTGCTCCGCGACATATGCTCCGCCGACATATGCTCCGCCGACATTTGCTCCGCCGACAATTGCTCCGCCGACAATTGCTCCGCCGACATTTGCTCCGCCGACATTTGCTCCGCCGACATATGCTCCGCCGACATATGCTCCGCCGACAATTGCTCCGCCGACATTTGCTCCGAAACGACGACATTTGCTCCGGCGATATTTGCTCCGCCGACATATGCTCCGCCGTCATAATATCCTCTAAAACGACATTTGCTCCGCCGACATTTTCTCCGAAACGACGACACTTGCTCCGCCGACATATGCTCCGCCGAATTATTTCGACAATAATGTAACTACTGCCCCATTCCTTTTCTTTATAATTTTCACTTTTTGTTTATTTTTAGAAATTCTTCTGCTTCAATAGAAAAATATATACATTTTTTTTTTTTTTTTTTTGCTAGGATAGGAATGCCCTACATTTAAGGCTGACAGTTCAATGTTTATGTATTTCTACAGTATATTTCCGTTTTTCACATTCAACATCGAATGCGCAAGATCATGAAACAGATTACCCTTAAAATAAATATATCAAATAAATAAAGTTAGTGATTAAGATATAGAAAGGACGGACGGACGGACGGACAACCCGATAACATAATGCCTCCGGCACCTGCCTTCGGTGGGCAGAGGCACCTTTAAGGGGTAATTTTGACATACCGCAGTATTTCTAACTTTGGAAACTACTTTGCAGTTTGTTTAGATCTACTCTGATTTACTTTGATTACTCTGATTACGTAGATTATTTAGAGTGACCTATAATGATAATCATGATAAAGGCATGCCCTCAGATTCACTAAATGGTGTCGTGGGGGCAAGGTTCAAGTGTGGTGGTTTCCAAAACATTTTGGTGGAGAAATTGGCGGCGAGGCAATTGTCATAATCATTATCAATTGTCGGAGCAGAGTAAAATTATTATCAATTTATTGATGATTATAATTAGTTCGGCGGAGCAAATGTTGGCGGAGCAAATGTCGTCGTTTCGGAGCAAATGTCGGCGGAGCAATTGTCGGCGGAGCATATGTCGGCGGAGCAAATGTCGGCGGAGCAATTGTCGGCGGAGCAATTGTCGGCGGAGCAATTGTCGGCGGAGCAAATGTCGGCGGAGCATATGTCGGCGGAGCATATGTCGCGGAGCACTTGTCGCGGAGCACTTGTCGTCATTTTCGGAGCAGTTGTCGGCGGAGCAAATGTCGCCGGAGCAAATGTCATGGAACCATAAGAAGAGATGGTCATTACGAAACATTGGGATGTATCTATTTCAATTCAGCTTTAACAGATGGGGTGTCATATTCTAAAACACCTAAATGGATCACATCAATATCTTATGGCATGATAAAGTTGTAAAAAAAAATAATAATACCACAGCACCACCTTCTGTGGGCTGAGACAGAAAAAAAAAACCTGTGCCCCTTGATTTAAGACATTGTCATTTATTGGAAAAAGAAAAAGATTTTTCTTTATACATGTAGACATATCATGAAGAGGAATTATGTATAGTTTTTATGTAATCTTTACATTTATCCAAAGTACTACCTCACTGTATAATTGGTAAATGGAAATGTTTTGCAATGCATCAAATTCAAGGGGGGAGGGGGTGAAAATTTAATTAGTTTACTAGAACACAGAAATGATAAACTTATGGATGTCATGTAAAAAAAAATTATTTTATAAATACATATAGAACTATAAATATAAGTTTAATAAGTGACACAATTTTTTCCCCCATGTTATCTGCTAAGAAAGAAATAGGGCATTAACTCTCTGACAATATGGGTTTCTTGTTCTTTCACTCTCAGCAAACACTGTAACCAATAGCTGCCAATGCAAACATGTTACCATCCATTTTTCCTCCTAGCATGAAAGCAGGACTAGACGCAAGGTACCCCACTTTCTAGTGACTACAAGGAGTCGTTTGTGGATAACAGCCTGTCAGTTTATTCCCCACTTTTCGTCAATCTCCATAATTAGGGGCCTAGTATACATGCCAGAATTAGGATACTACATGTCTGTATTCAGGAAAGGCTGGACAAGAAAGTGCATTCAGGGAAAAGTGCATTAGATTATGCAGGGCCTACAGAGTAGATATCAAAGTTTAAGTTTGTTTAATGAAAAAGAAAACAAATACATGTAATTCATGCTAGTGATGGATATGATTTGGTAAAGACAGGAAAAAAAAGGAAAGATAATGAAGCTGACAGAGGAGCTAAAAGAGAAGCTAAAGTGGAAGAAAATGGATATAATAACATGCATTTAAAAATTTATCCAGATTAAGATTTTGTAAACAAATGCAGATTATGATTCAAGGTATGCACAAAGTGTTTCAAAATCATCATCACTTTCCAGGGAAAAAATTAATTATTTTATTTCGGGGGCTCCATTTCGAGTTTTATACAATTTTTCGGGGGGCTACTTTTTCGATTTTCGGGGGCTACTTTTCCCATTTCGGGGGCTACTATTTTCGGGGGCTAGTTTGAAGTTAAACTTCACAGATTTGTTGATTTATCACAAGAACAAGCAAGTTTCATGTATATAATGACCTCTATCACCCTTTGGCCTTTGACCTTGAGTCCCCAAAATCTAATCAGGTCATTGTCCTTCCCATATGCATTCATGAGCCAAGTTTGAAGTTGATCAGTCAAAAGGTTACTAAGTTATCGCAAGAACAAACCATTTCTATATACAAAATGACATTTATGACCTTTGACCTTTGACCTTGAGACCCAAAAATTTGATCGACAATTATCCCTCCCATATGCATACATGAGCCAAGCTTGAAGTTGATCCATCATATGGTTACTGAGTTATTGCAAGAATGATCCATTTCTATGTACATGTAGGTGTGCTCATAAATATTCATATCTGGTGTGAATATTTATGAGCATCATCTACCTAGCTGATTGTGCAATCACTAATCAATAAAGATGTATATCATTTTTTATCTAAAGTTGTAACTATAGCACCACACGTATGTGGAGGTGCTTATAAACATTCACAATATCTGAAGGTGATAGATATTCATATCTGAAGCTCATAAATATTCATATCTAACTTGAATATTCATGAGTGTCTCCTTACACGTGATTTGAAAAATACTAACCGTGAAAGATATATATTAAGTTTTGTATAAAGCTGTAGCACACCCATTGAATAATTGAGCCAAAAAAGCTTTTACCGAGAGCTTGGCTGTATCATTGCTCCCAAAGCTAATGCGACTGGCAGTCTAGTCCTAATCGCATTGGCGAGAAAGGTTCATGCAACTGACGGGAGAACGCATGATCAAGCGCATGTGCCATGTGCCATGTGCTTCATCAGAGCTTTCCAACAGTGCTGAAACTTTCCTCCAAAATGCGATTGGTTCAGGAACGGACTTGCTCGATTCCCACCAAGAACTTTCGGGGGCGACTTTCTAATTTTCCGCCGCCCCCGAAATCATTTTTTCGGCCCGTTTCGGGAGCTCTTTCAGGCGTTTCCGGGGCGAATTCGCCCGCCGCCCCCGTGAATTTTTTTCCCTGTCACTTTCTCTTGGGACCCAGACTAACTTGCTGCCAGCTGGGCAACTCATCAGGAGCAGCGTGGCAATGAATAGTGGGAGACAAGTGGTAGCATACCAATGACCAGCAGATACCTAGCTATCACATGCTGGTCATATCAATGGTGGTACATTTCATAGTTCAATGGGGGTACATCTCATAGTTCATTTCACACTGTTTATACAGGCGCCATATCATCCATGACTGCCCGGCGAGGGGGAAAAAAGATTCCTACCCTTGTTAATTTATCATTCATGCATGCATGCATGTTAGCTTTGCTTTTACTTTGCTTTTGTACAATTTCAAATACTAAAGTATGTTTCATGGAATGTGTACATTCATACTTTATCTGACCTAAACTTACAAACTTGGCAGGAAGAGGCCTTCTTTCAGAATAGCAAGAAACATTTCAGTGCAGGCTATTAAAGACAATCATGATAACTGATATAGTTCCCTGGCAAGATAGGTGATTGATGATCTGAATTATTAATTCAAATTGTCTTTCTTCTGAATACCTCATATTTCTCCTTGCATTCATTTCATAGTTCATTTCAGCATTTGTACAGGTGCAATATTATACAGACATGTACTGTGAGGGAGAAAGAAGATTTCTGTTCTTCTTCATTTGTCATGCATGCATGCCTGAGTTCCATTTGACTTTCATTAGTTTTGCACAAACGGGGAAATGGAAAGAGAAATTCAAGACTTTATCTAAACAGACATACTGTATCTTAATTTCCTTATTACTTACAAGAATTCATTCGAAGGAATTAGGCATTGTACCACACATGTACATGATTCCAGTATGAAACTTGCTTTGTTTTTTTTTTTTTTTTCACAGGAGCTCTTTCTTTTATGTGTTACATTAAAAGTGATGAAAATATCTATTCACTTATTGTTCTTTCTTGGGGGAGGGGTGCTAGATATATGATTTGTATGCTAACTCTTTTATGTTTTCCTTCTTGGCCCCTGCAAAAAAGGATAGTGTAAACATTGCACTGCTCCAGTGTAAGTTTTCTCTGGTACATGTACATGTACGTGTTCATTTATGTGTCATGTGTAATGTGTACATCTGACATGAACGAATGAATAAATAAAACCCTTTTCCCCAGGGTATGATTTTCTAATCAATCACTACATTGGTAGTAAAATCATTTGGCAGATGTTCAATGATTCCTAATCATACTCTAGACTACAACTGCCAGACTAAGCCTCAATAACACTGTACACATACAAGTCGTCTTGTTTTTATGTACACAATCCCCATACCTCTAATTTTGTCAATAATAAATGTTTTTCCATGTCTGAAAATGAATTGCAGTCATACAATTTTGGGACAAACGATTTACAGCTTCCCCCCCCCCCCCCCAAAAAAAAAAAAAATCAAAATCTTGCAGCCATCACCTTCATACTCCAAAATTACAAATACTTTGCCATTCATAGTAATATACTTTTTTCTGTTTGAACTGTTGGCAGTCTCTTCATTGTGACAGGGGTAGAAGGCATACAAGGATCACTTTCTGATAGAGGGATGAGATTATTGGGACATCTGAGACGGACACATGGCCGAAAGTTATTCTATTTTCCCAATTCTTCTTGCCTGCTCGTTGTATGATGTATGGGCTCTCAAACTGAGATTGGAATATTCGTACATGTACATGTTGGGAAGACATACATACATGTACATGTATGTCTCCACAAAGGGTAAAGTTATAAGCTTATGAAACACTTTCCGGTGTGATTTCATTGTGGAATCATAACCTGGAATACAAAACACAGTAATTAAAAATACCTGATTTTTTTTATAACACTCTTTCAACATACAACATTCGCATTTTTACATGTACATGTATATTCCAATTTGCATTTCTCTTGTTGTGCAAAATTTTATTGCATGGGTCTGACTTTCATGTTTATTTTATAAATACAGAAATTCTTTCATAAGATTTCAGAAGCATATATAGTGGCATACAGTGCATTGCATTCTATACTTATTCTACACTAATTCATTTCTTCTCTTCTCTGTAATCCTTTGGTGCATTTTTCAAACAGTGTTTGAATACCTATGGAAGAACAGTGTACTACAAATTTTACAGTGAGCATTTGATATAATTCTGGTTTAATTTGGTGGAAAGCATTGTAAGCTTGATTAAATGCATTGTATGTGTTTTTCTGCCATTGATGATTTCTAAGCATTTCTAAATCTTTTCAGTCATAGAAATTTATACTTCACCGGTTTCCCACACAACAGGCACCTGGATTCAAACAAATGTTGTTTACACGTCATGTTCATGTACATGTACATGAATGCACATTATATCATTAACCCATTCATGACAGAGGGTCCACATTATGTGGTTTGGTTTAATATCTTTTGATGCAAAGCCCTAAAAATCATACCAAATACATGAGCAGAAAGAGCAAATAATTCTACACTTACTGTGCCCATTTTTGTTGCATCAATATTTGTTGTTTGATGCTGAATTTTTTAAAAAGGAAAATAAGCATTAAAATCCTTAAATTGGCAATGCGATGAAAATGTTAAAATTACTGTTTTTCCCTGCAAATTGGCAACTTTATGACTTCTCATCATACACAGTCAATTTATATTTATTTCAGATACATGACGTTTTATAAGAAAAATGTAGCAATAAAAGAAAAATGTTGGTGTTGCCAATTTGAAGAATAAAAGCTGATCAAATTAGGCTTTGAATAATTCCTGTCATGAATGGGTTAAAGGCGTTCTCATACTGTGTATGATGAAAGTGTTTGTGTTGCAAGCTTTGTGATAATCATACTCTAAAGGTTTTAGGCATGGCAGATACTGTAACAGTACTGTCTGGAATGTGTCATACTAGAAATTCTACATGCCTATGGTAAGGCTCAAAGAAGCGAAGTACATGTAAAACCATCTCCTTCAAAATCACTCTCAGGTGACAAGTGTGATCAAAAGAAAAATGATCATTTTGTAATATGTTCTTAAAGCATATCTTCAAAATTAATAGGATGAAAAAAGCTTTAAATACTTTGTCAATGATTTGCTTTCTTTATCAATTGATTTGGGGGTATACAGTACATGTCCCCTACGGTACATGTACATGTACTTCAAAACAGTACCCAAAGGTGCTTACACACAATGTCGAGCAAAAAAAATCATATATCACTTTCTGCATTCTTCAAAATATCTTCAAACTACATCTTGCAATATATTCTATTTTTACTCTCTTCATACAATCAGCGATGACCCAATAATCTTTAATTTCCTGCCTTGTCGGTCACTATGACAGGTTTTCTTTTGTCTGGATAATAAAAAACCCTTGGATATTTGTTACAAAATAGCTGTTGCAAAATAGCTGCAGGCATTTTTCTCACTGAATAGCGTAACTTTTATTAGTCTTTCAACGCCTACACTACACCTACTTCTACAAACAGATAGAGAGTTTTTAATTACGTTGACTATTTTGAAAGGGTTGTAGTAAACAACTGACGTGAGCGAAAATCACACACAGGCAGCAATTGATGCTAATTACAGTATTATTCATAAAAAAGACATGTAGAGTGTCACTTGAAAAGGAATTAAAAGCTATAGTTAAGGGCCTAAAAACTCTTCAGTGATGTGTCAACAAAATTTATGGTGCATGACAAAAGTGTAAAATTGGTTTACCCAAATACATACATGTACAGTACATGCATGATGAACAGGTACTATCAGGTATTAAAGTTACAGCAAATTAAGGTCTTTTAACAGTTGCATATAATTGCATCTGTGTTCAAAATGCATTTTTATCGGGCTTCTGGTAAATGTGATTTCCAATTCTTGATAAACAATTCATGGAATAACTGCATAGATCTACAGCCCACGGTAACCATACACTGTCATAAAACCTTGAATATATTTTATGACTTTGTTACTTCAATACTTTGCGCATGCATGACAGAAAAATCATGAATAAAGAAGGGGTACATTAGTTTGGGTACATGTAATGTTTGCAGACATGGAAAAAAAGTGAAGTTTTATTTGAAAGAGCATGAAATTAGAAGGGTCATGATGGCTTGTACATGCACGTGCATGCAAGGAAGGCCTACTGTTTTTTGATGTGTACTGAACGAAAAATTTAAAACCCATTTTGTGCCTGTTCTTACAGTGTGTGTAAGCACAAAGAAAGTCTAACATTTTGTGGAAAAACTTACTGAAGACATTTTCGACCTAATGCATAACGAAGTGACGCCGTTGAGAAAGCATACAGACTCAGCAAGTTTTCGCTTCTCCACTCGGGATGTGCTAGATGATATTTAGTTTCAGAATGCACGCTTTCATTTCCTCCGGCTCGATATATAATCCAACAAAAATTGCTTTCAGCGAATCGTGTTGACATCGGCTGTTTTATGGCACAGATCCAATATTCATGTAGAGCTTTCACACTACATGTAACTCACACCAGATTTGTGGTGCGTTCATACTGGCATCTGTTGTTGATGTACAAAGTCTCATTCTTCCTCTTTCTACTGGCTTTTACATTCACACAATGACACAAACCATCTTCATCAAGTGATACATGAATGTCCATTACTTTTATTATGTAATTTATAAACTCCTGCACTATTAACATTTTCATTACATGTAAATTGATATTCCAGCAGAAACAAGTAAAGGGGGCATTTCATGAATAGTCTTGAATTGTCAGTGAATTGATCCTTGCATCTGAATGGCCGAGAGCAACTTTGTCATGTCAGTGAAAAGCACTGTCAAGACTCTTCATGAAACACTCCCCAAGTGCATGACCTTATAAACTTACACATACATGTAGTCAAGCCAACACTTTGCATTGATAACAGCAGTGGGGTCAATTTGCACTGGTGATATCAAAATACACCTTGTACCTCTTATAAACTGTCTAAACGTCTTCAGAAGATCTTTACTGTGTACACTGGCAATTAAGTGTGTCAACAAAATCACAAACATAAGGTCTATTCAAATTAATATAATATTCTGGATTTTTATAGCGCCTAATACATCTCGCCGATTATTATCATTCAAATTAATGATACATCAAAATAAGCGTTACACCTGGAAACTATCTCTACATCTTCAGTAGATGTATGCACATGTACATGTACATGTATAATGTGCAGGTATTAGATCTTAACATTAGCAATGAATCATTCCATATAACATTTCTTATGTGGTTCTGATTCATTCTGGTATCATGGTCCATTCAAATTAACCTGTTGAATACTAAGCCCAAGATAACTCAGGCTAGAATCTATGGAAAATGCATGTTATACTGAAATCAAATGGTGCCTATAACAGGATAAGGTGTTGAAAAAGGCTTCAGTCTTAATTTCCAGAGCAATTTGCAAAACAATCTCTTTATCTTCAGTAGTAATACATTCTACATGTAGATGCACGCACATTATATGCGATATGAACATGTACATATATATACAAAGGTATAAGAAGTATGATCATCACACAGACTCACTAAGAATATTTTCTGAAGTTTTGATCAGAGCTTCATTTCAAAAGGGGTCTGGTACATACACAGTTTAAAAGTAATTTAAATGTCTGACATTTTTCTTCTCAAATCCATACTGGATCAGATAGAATGAAAATGCAAAGATCATTCCTAAATTGCATTGTCAGATCTTTTCTGACAGAATAGCAAACATTGATATCAGCTTGGCACATCTACTAAATATACATTAATTTACAAAACAAAACAAAAAAAGAAAGAAAGAAAAAAAGAAAGAGAGAAAGACAGGGAGAAAAGGCAGGGGCTGTCACTTTTGTATGCACACATGGAGGAAATATAATTAATATGACATCTTTACAGCTTGCAATAACAAACTCGACTTGACATCTCTCTAATACCAGCAGCTTTAATGTAGGAACATAAGGCTCAAAATACCACAAAGTGTATGAGATGAATTCTGTCAAACGCATATTATACAGAAGTGCATTATTCTATAAATATAAAACATATGTCAAGAAAGACAGAGGGAGAGGTACATGTCCATGTGCAGGGATTGACAAATAAATGTTGCAGTGAGAGAGAAGGAGAGAGAGACAGAGAGAACGGATGAAAACTTACAAGGGAAAGATAGAAATATGAGCAGAGCAGAAACAATGAAGAAAATTGAATAAGGTTTACGTAAAAACTGTAACAGATGTAATACATGTATTTCATAATTTTAAATTCTATTCAATAATGTTCAAATGTTTGTCTCTCTTTAAAATCCATTTTTGAAAACTGATTTCCTGCACACTTTCAATTATGTGTTTAAAAAAAATCAAACATTTTTGTACAACATTCTCTTTAGAAGTAAATACAATTTAACAAACAGAATTTAAGACAAAATAAGAGTTGACATCAGTAATGCAAAAGGAAAGACACAAGTAGGTTGTAATATTACAATTATTAATGTACAGTGTAGGAGAATTTCAAACTTGCATGAAATGAGCATCAGTTAAGCTCAGCCTAGCTTTTACATGTGGATATAACCTTGGAAGAAAATGAAGGTCTTATGATTTAAGAAAATGTAATCATGAATTCAAATTCAAAATCTGCTCCGCCTGGTGAATGATAAAGCCTCTATGCAATTCAAGAAAAATTATTCATGTAAATGAACTGCTGCATATATACTGTATGTATCATGCATTCATGAGATAGATTATATACATGTACATGTAGCATGACATACATCATTATTTTAAGTACCAGCACATCCTATACAATGAAATTTGGTTCTACATGAAGTATTTTCTGTGTTGTTATCTTTGAAGGTACATTTACTTGTTAACATCATTATTCTCATTCAGATATCTACATGTATGGTGGTGAGAAAGTTGTATTTAATAAAAAGTGACTGTGGTTGTATTTTTTGTGATGGTGGTGGGAACTGAAGTCAGATGGGGTACATATGTTGTGAAAATATGATGAAAATGAAATAGAAAAGCAATAGAAAGCTAGTTTTAAAAAAAAAAACTACAAAAAAAATGCAGTTGTTTCAAATCAATCAGATATGCCAGTATTCTAATCGCTCACAGCAGCAGCAGCAGTAGTAGTAGTAGTAGTAGTAGTAGTAGTAGCAGTAGTAGTAGTAGTAGTAGTAGTAGTAGCAGTAGTAGTAGTAGTAGTAGTAGTAGCAGTAGTAGTAGTAGTAGTAGTAGCAGTAGCAGTAGTAGTAGTAGTAGTAGTAGTAGCAGCAGCAGTAGTAGTAGTAGTAGTAGGAGTAGTAGTAGTAGTAGTAGCAGTAGTAGCAGTAGTAGTAGTAGTAGTAGTAGTAGTAGTAGTAGTAGTAGTAGTAGTAGTAGTAGTAGTAGTACTAGTAGTAGTACTAGTAGTATGAGTAGTAGTAGCAGTAGCAGTAGTAGCAGCAGTAGCAGTAGCAGCAGTAGCAGCAGCAGCAGCAGCAGCAGCACCAGCACCAGCACCACCAGCACCAGCAGCAGAAGCAGCACCAGCACCAGCAGCACCAGCACCAGCAGCACCAGCAGCAGCAGCAGCAGCAGCAGCACCAGCAGCACCAGCAGCACCAGCAGCACCAGCACCAGCAGTAGTAGTATTAGTGTATATATGTATTCTGAATGCAATTCAGAACAAGCAGTAATGGTTGATTCAACTTGATTGCTCAAACATTTTTGCTTAATGTGAAGAAAATGGTTCTTTGTTGAGTGTACTCGTAATATTCTTTTAAGTTTTCATTAATTTTTTTTTTAAATGCAAGCAATTTTCAACAAATATTCCTGATTAGGGTATGCCAACTGAGGAATAAAAAGCACCAACTTGAGGAATATGTACAACTGAACACAGACTGGACAGAGTACTTTTTGTATATTTTCCCACTTCTACCTAACCTTCCTGTTTTGCATCAATTATACCAAGTGCTTCATTATCATTACTACTATTATGAGATTTCCCTTTGGCTACAGCATCCTATTCCAATAAAATCATCCCTCAGCTAATCCCGATTCATTATCCAAGCAGCGAGAAAATCCTGTTCTTTTGAATTATTAAGCATCATCCCACACATGCTTTATCATACCAGTAAGCGCTTTCAGAATTAGATCTGGAACTGGAAATGGAAATGGAAAAGATTTTTATTTAATAACACACTTAATATAACACGCTGTTTCTTGGTAAATCCTCTGGTGGTACTATTAAATAAAGGGAGCCCTCAGGAGCAGCATTACATCTTATACCTTTTTGCTCATTCTTTTTCTCTTCTTTCTCTACCAATTTCTCTACTATCAGCAACATAGAAGCCATAAAACATGTACATTGTACTTTAACAACTATGCGTACATGGTATGCCATTTTTCATCTTCAGGCACATTTTATTAAAACTAGAATCAAATTCTTCAAATTTAACAACCCGCAGGTAATCTGAACTTCTCCACTCTAGCTAAACCTGTGGCCTTGCTTTTGGTACCATGTTTTTATCCAAACCAGATCCCCATCCGTCAGCTCTGGCCTGAAGCTGGGTCTAAATATAAACATCCCATCTTCCATTTTCGATAAACCAAATGGCTTTCCCAAAGATATCTAATCCATTCCAAATATATCTTCTCATCCCCCACAACCTCTTCCATCTCTTTTTGATGTTGATATAGCTTTTTTCTTATCCCAAGACTTCAAGGGATCCACACACAGTTCACATATTTCTTCAAGTGTAGGTATTGGGTATCTACGATCAGAGAGATAGGTGTTAGATGAAGGTCTAAAAATACATCCGTAATCAAATTGGACTGGTATCTCCTCCTTGATTCTTCGTACACTTAACAATCATCGCATTACCAGCAGTCTACAGTACCTGCCCAGACTGCTACTGATGTCCTAAGTGGACAAATCAATAATGTTTTTTAAAGTCATGTTTTCTTTTTCAACTCTTTGTATTAGTAAACAAAATCAAAACCACATGTACCAAGACAAAGCAAGTACTTACAAATCAACTCAGCAAAAAAAAAAAATGAATGCGTTGCAAAAATTTTATAATCATTAAGACAATCTTTGGAATACTCTCTACATTTTACATGTATGTAAAGTACCACTATCAGGAGTACATAGATTAATACATGTATAAGACCTTCATCATCATTATCAGCACCACCATCACCACCATCACCACCATCATCATAATCATCACCAAGTTTAATGATATTTGTAATTTGTATTTTGCTGGGGTTTTTTTCTTTTTTTTTGGGGGGGGGGGAGGGGGTTAATTTTTCCCACATTACATTTTTATAGTACAAGTAAATTCAATTTGTTTCAGCCTTTGGCTGCTATTTCGAATATTTTTTTAAAACAAATAAATACACCAACATCACCATCATCATAATCATCAGTTAGATTGTATCACCAACAGGGAACCCAAACAGGTTCATCTCTCAGATCAATGACATGAAAAGAAAAACTTTTTTTCCAGAGACATACCCTAAATATTCTTCCAGCCGTCATCTTCATTAACAATGTTTGTGTTGTAAGACTAGATCATATCTCTACGTAGCTCCAGGATGGGATAAGTGTTTCGTTCCGTTTACGTCACTTGACCGATTTTGGATTTTACTTGCTCCAAGAGCCTGGAGGGGTGGTGCCTCCGCCTCCAAGGCCTGGCGGCGATGATGACGGACTTAGAGATAGCAGATTTTATCAACGTCACCAGCCAGATTGACTTTCATTTGATTGACCTTGTTTGGTATCTACACGTATTTTTTTTTTACTTTAAAAGATGAGCTGACATGATCTTCTTTGTGGTTGGGTTGCCCGCCTATTTTGATTTCAACTGGATGATTTGATTTCAAACCCTTTCAGGGATTGAGTACACTATAAAGATGTGTTAAGAATAGGGGCACTGCATAAGTTGACAGGTCAATGGAGTCATGGGAGTGTACGTGCACATGTACATGTGCATACACATTAAACCGGTATACAATGCATTAATAGACAAATATGAAAGAACAAGAAAATCAAGGGAGGCCATTGTCCTTTACAATCAAAGTTGCTTTCTTTCTCATCCTTTCTTCTTTTCTCTCTACATGTATGTATTGTAATACATGCAGTCCTGTACATCATAACTTAATCAATTGAGAAAAGATCATCCGTAAAGGTGCTTTCACACATGATGCAACAGTGTGGTACCACACTGTGGCGCCACACTTTTTTGTGTACAAGCCCATGGGGTATGGCAACAAAAAAATGTGCACCAATCAAATTTCTAAAAAGTTAGCGCAAAAATTGTTGCCATGAGATTGCTTGCGCAAGTTTTGGCAATATGCTCTCTTATTGAGAGTTGACGCGTTAATGCGCGTTCATTACCATATGTGGTGACACAAAGTCCCACCATGTGTGAAGACGAAACAGTGTAGCGCCACAGTGTGGTACCACACTGTCGCATTGTGTGGAAGCACCTTAAACCTTTCCTTTGGATACATGAATAAACAAGGATAAAACAGAAACAAAAGTCTAATTTGTTGCAAATTTGAATAAGGAAAGCTTAAATCAAATACTTGAAATTCTTTTCCTGGCTTGGCTACAGACCATCTTTGCTCCCTAAGAAAGGATATTAACTGCAGCCAGAGACTGGTCTCTCTCATCCCCTGTTCATTTAGAGGAGCTGTGTAAAGTTCACTAATTGATTGTCAGTTTGATCAAGGAGGGCCCTACTGACAGATTCAAGTTCAAATCAATTGCATTGCACTCTGCAACTAGTAAGGCCTGCCTGTAATCTGCATTCTACAAGTCTGAAACCCAAGCCTTGGCCTTTTTATTGGGTCATACTGAAAAAGGAGTTTGAGTGGTAACTACATTGTTACAGGAAAGTTTTTGCTTAAATATGAAAAGCACGATACTAAACAAGGGCTTTGATAAAAATGTGAAAATGTATTACAAATGTAAAATCGGACCAAAGAAATGTCACATACTAAATGAAAAATTGTGAGAAATTGTTTCTTAAAAAGTAATATTGGCTAAAGTTAAAAAAATAGGCCTTACAATATATATATATATATACATGTACCTGTATGTACAACAGTATCTTTAAATAAGAGTATTTTGGTGACTTCCCAAAAGCAGTCAGATATTGAAGAATCAAACCAGGGACTGTAAATTTCTTTTCTTGTCCATATAGGTTTGTTTGGTTCTTTCTTCTTTTTTTTTTATTTGAAAGAGAAGAGTTTTCCCGAGGGCAATGTTTACATGATTACAGCTTACATGTAAATTGCTTTCATATTTAAAGCTTTAGCTTTTAAGGATATGTGTAAACATGGCTTGTACATAATCATCAACAATAATTCATTTTTGCACGAAACAGCAGAGGGCCAGTGAATTTTAAAAAATAAATATCCTTGGGCACGAAAGGACACATGTGAAAGTACAATGTGTATCTCCGATTTAAACATCTTGTGCAAAGCTAACTAGTGCAAATTTTTACAAGTGCACTTACAGAGAATACTTGACCCACTCTATTAGCTGTACACAGAGCTCTGATGGACCCTCTTCATGTTATTACATGCCACTGCAAAGATTTTAGTGGTAACAAGATCTGATGGTTATGAAAAACAAGGCCATGTAGTCCTGCTTCCAAATTCTGCACTCTACCATGTATTTATTTCAATGGCATTGATGTGGGGCAACTTTGAAGTGAGCAGTGGTATTTTCACATGATTTTATACTAGCGCTCTGAGAATTCTAACAGATGAATAACCAGGGACCTGTCAACCATGATTAGTAATGAAATGAAAAGAAAGTAAGTTTTACCACGGGCTTGTCAATATCACTTGTAAAGTGAAACTTCTTGTCCTGCAAGATCATGTACACAAGTTATCTACAATATTATCTCCTATAAACTTTACCATCATGAAGTGTCAGAACAAAAGCAAGAAAAGTGGCAATTGATATTGTATCAGTAAAAATGGCCAAAAAATGGTGTTTGAAGTTGGAAATGAATATACATGTATGTGTGGTTTTCATCAGATTTGCAACTTGTTAATGTTATAACTGAAATATCCTCTGATTGATTTCAGATAAAATTTATCTGAAAGTGAGCTAGTTTATCTCTTTTTTGGGGGGAACAAAAAAAAATCACTTCTTCCTTGGAAAATTGCACACATACTAACCTCCTTTGAAGCACTGGGTCATCAACAATCATGTCCTATCATAGGGTTTTATAACCTTTCATGAATAATAGGCCCAAAATTCCTGAAAAATAGGGTGTAACAGTTCGTGAAATACACCCCTTTTATCTACACTACCACCGGTCGTGTCCAGTTTTCATATCGGACAATTCATGGAAAAACTACAGCAAATCTGCAAATACTCGCGTGTTTAAATCAACACTATATAAAAGGGATGTATTTCACATACACACATTTACACGTCCTTAACTTTCGAAAATTTTTGGCCTGACATTCACAAAAGGTTGTGGAATACGATGATGTGACATGAAGATGATCACCTAATGGCTGAAGTACATGTACATGTAAGCCTGCTTATAGATTTAGGAACATACAGCCTACACAGCATCTTCCTTGTCTAAATGATAAAACTTTAACTCTCTAATTCTACTAATCACATCTTGAAAACATGTACTATCATACTCCCAAATAAGCTTAGGACCTCTCTCCCTCTTCTCAATTTACGTTATAACAAATCCTCCAGGGCCTACAGGATTTAAGTGGGGGCAATACCTAGTGTTAACGATGAGTGTTTATTGCTTTAGAGCATCCAGGGAAAATATATTAACACCTTGGAGTGTATCTGGCCCTTCATCTAATCAAGTCACAGGGTCCACGAGGTTTACATACTCAAGATATTAATCCATTTCTACAATAAGGTACATACATGTTATTCATGAAATAGCAGTAAGGTGGCAAAAGCAGTCAGTCAGTTCTTGTTATCATTCTTGATAATAAATGGCGAAGTCCATTGGGTATTTTGCAAAAAAAAAATATATATATCTTTAAAAAAAAAAAAATGATTCATTATTACATGTATGATCAATTTCATGAACTTGATACATGTAGCATTAAAATACTGTACATGTACATATGTAGCTTGGATCAGACCGCATTCGTACATGAAAGAAAGTGATACAACTGTACCTCAGGGTGCCATTGCATAAAAACTTGCTATATTTAAGAAAGTTTGCCATCAATGGTAACTACCATGGTAACATTGCTCAACAGCCAATCAAAATCCAGTATTCCATGAAAGTTACCATAGATGGCAAGGTTATATAGCAAGTTTCATGCAACGGCATCCTGATGTCAACTGGGTAAGATTGCAATTCATCAAAATTCTTAGCAACATACAACCAGACACTGCAGACTTGCTGAAATAGAAATACATGTATCTCAAGCGGACACTAGTATCTTTAAGAATCTACTATGACCCCTGATTGTGTTTTAATTCATTACTGATTTGTCAAAGTTCCCAAGTTTCCTCTCAGATTGGTTAAAATGGTTAATGGTTAAATGGTTGGTTATTTTATCTGACTGCTAAGAAAGCATGTGTATGCTTGTTAGTAAGCAACCATTCAAAGATTCAAACAGAGATGACATTCCCATTAACAGCTTTGGTGAATTATTAACAATTCAAAAAGATGAACCATCATTACTTTTAAAAAAAAAATTACCCATACTTAAAGTTGAGGATCGCACTAAGGGTATGAGCTAAACGTCTCGCAGGAAAATTTACATGTACTTGTACACATATATGGATAATGTGGCATATAATATGATTATATGCCACATCACCAGCTGCTTTTTATCTAGGTTTGTACAAATTTTTTTTTTTAAATCTCCCCTCCAAAATGAATGTGAGTAAATATAACAATATAAGGAATAACAACAATAACCATATGCACAAAATATATCAACAATTTAAAAAAAAATAAAAAAACTGGAATAAATTGAAAAATGAAGATGAAAAAAATTGGGAGGAAATGTTATGTGAAATAAATTCCATAAATAAAAAGCATACACATGAGCAGAAAAGAGTTACAATGTACATTGGACATGTACATGTAGGATCAGGAAAACTACAAAAGACCTCTAGAAAACTTGAGCTAAATATAAAACAGGTTATCAAAATGGTAGCGAATCAAAAAAGAGCTTCCATCATTTAAGAGAACAAAATTCTTTCAGTGCTGCAGGTGCCAAGTGCAAACAGTATATTTGAACATGGTTAATAAATGGTCATCAAACACATTAAGAGAGTTCATGAGTTCACCACGTTGCAAACATGTTTCAATGGCAAATACATGTCCCATGAAAATGCTATTATTAAGCATAGAAAATAACATGGACAATTTGGCTTTATGCAATTGGATTTGTTAGAAACCACAACATTTATACCAGTTTATAAGCCCTTCTGCCAGCAGGGTGATTTGCCTCGCGCTCAAGTTTACATACTTCTGCCAGCCAGGCAGCGATACACTTTTAGTTTGTGGTAATAACATTTTTCCTTTGAAATAAAGAAATGGTAACATCAATAGAATCAAGCTAGATTATTAAGACAGGAAGCTTACATGTATCAACATTAATATTTTCATCCTATTATCCTCTCAAAGCTTGGAGCCCTCAAAACATGAACTTGTACTGGTTTCAGGAAAACCAATTTCTGTTTTGGTTTTTGGTGATGTGCATGTCAACGTAAATACATATTACATGTACATATACATGTAAATATAAAGAAATACATGCATTGGCCCCGATAATCGCGTATAAATTTACTTCCATTTAAATATAATTCTGCAAACAGGAAACTGGGTGCTGGATCTGCATGATTTAATAGTGATATGGAGTGCTTTTGAATCCTGATTGATACTTCCAAGTTTCACAAACACATTGTAGCAAACGAGATGGGTAATAGGACACCTGATGCAGTGTGTATAAACCTTGAGCCCAGAGGAAAACTCTCGCTGGAGTCTATGGAAAAATGTGTGTTATACCAAAATTAAATTGTATACATGTACATGTAAACGAGTTAAAGGTAATAAGCAGTAGTGGGAAAGGTGGCACTTTGAATATCTAACTACCGGTACTTTGTTAGGTGGAATGAAAATTACTACATGGTCTGATGTAGAATGACTAATTTCGAACATAGTTGACGTTTTTTTTTTTAAATCCTTGTTTAGAAATGGCTAAAATATCAACGGAAGATACGTCGAGTTCTCAGCGTGGGCCCGCGTCGAAAATTCACACACATGTAAACAGTGTGTGCAAACCGCTATGCGCCGTTGAGCCGAGAGCGTCGGGGTAGGTGGTTCGTAGCGAGCGTATAAGGTAACGGTTGATATATGATCATTTGAATTTTTTTACTGAAAAATGAAAATCACCGGAAATCGTCAATAAAATACTAGATTGTCTCACTCATGCATCTTTTCATGCAAGCAGAACAATATGAGACTATATTTGAGCAGTTTCATTTTGCTACCACTACTGTTTATTACCTTTAAAGCTGGCTTTCACTTGAAGCTGGCTTTCACTTGGAGCTTCCCTTTACTTCAGGTCATTTATTACAAACTGGTTCCAGAGGCTTCTTGGACGCGGAAGTCTCAAGTTGTCATATAATTGAAGCATTTTGGCCTTGAGGTGAGTGGGAAATGACTAATTCTGTACTCCCAGACAAGGAGGAAAATACACTGTACTTGTAATTGTAGCATAGAGGTTTTTATACCTCCAAGATTGTAGCAAGAACTGTACCTGACAGTGTAGTCACTTGGTCAATTGATGGGTGGGAGCAGTAGATGTAGATAGCACAGGTTGAGAGATACACATGTAGTCAGTGAAAAATCTGCTATAATCCAGTAAAGAGTTGCATTTTGAAAGCTCAAAAATTAATTGCATCCATGATCCATCAACATGTATCAACTTCTTTCAAGAGAATTGCAAGTTCCCTCACTAACAAAATCTACAGTGGACATAAGCATTCTTCCCAATTATTTTTTTTTTTCTGTGAGGGTGAAAATTTCTTTGAAGGAGCCAGAAACTGAGAAATCACGGGGAAAAGCAGGGTGATCTCGGATGAGAGAGGGGGAATGCAGTCGGTCCCTCGAGTTTCAAGACAAGGGATAATCTATTCTAAATAACTGTGATTTATTGCCCTGTTTCAAATTTTGCGCAATGAAAAAGCAATGAATTCATATGGAAAAACAGCTCCCTGGGAGAGCCTGAGAGGTGTTCCGTAATCCGCGGCAACGACGTATCGTGGGAAAGGCAACGAAGAGTAATGGCTAGACTAACCAACCAGAAGTAAACTATATTTTGTATTTTGAAATTTTGGAGCGTTATACAAGACGTTTCTTCAAGTGAACATGATGAGACCCGTTTATAAGAGTCTAAACAGTTAGAAATGTGAGAACCCGAAGTACATGTATGTGACTAGACTGAGTTTGGTAAACTTTGTGCTGTCTGTACTTTTATCGCATTAGTCCGACGGGCTCACATAACGGACGGGTCATAATGTACAAGTAAACAAGCCTTTTGCAAATTCATTTTCCCCATGATTTCCCAGTTACTGGCCCCTTTAAAGGAGCACTCTAAAAGTCAAATATTCCTAAAAAATTGACTTACTGTACATCAAAGAAATCACTGATGGGAATAGTTACTTTTATATGTACAGGTACAATGTATATCAGCTTTATAAAACTTGACACCTCATTACGGTAGTTCAAATGATCAAAGTGTTTAACATGAATTTGAGACATGCATGTATGTGTGTACGTGTACTAGCAGATCCAAAAAAAAAAAAAATCTTGCATACATTGTGTACATGTAAATGTACATGTATACTTTAGGAAAAAGATCCTCACACTTTTCTTCATACAAACAAATTTCTAAGTTGAAATATTAAAAGTTAATGAATGAAATATCAAGTTAACTCTGAAATACACTAACCAGGCATACATGTATATTGTGACACATGAATAAAATTGCAGGTATTTTCAACATGGAAAAGTCAACAAACAAAAAAAATCAGTTTTGAAAACTAAGGCTGAATTCTGGAATTTTTTTCCTTCTAAACAAAAGAGCTGTCGGTTAATGTCTATGCCTAAGGAGCTGTATGCAATCAGAGAGCTACATGTATTTACATACAATCTGTAGATATCACTCTGCACGTAAATCACTGTTAAGTGTTTATTCCATGCAGTGTAAATTTGCCTTGGCAATTAAACAATAAGATATTTTTAGAAAATCATCACAAAACATACGAAAAGTACTGGTTGCAGGCAGTCACTCTGTATACAATTCATTAAAGGCCATTGTCAGTGAGTTATCAGATATGATTTGTGATTTGGCTTCAAGTACAGTACTCACTCAAACTTTTATCTCATGCTAATGCTTTGTATTGAGTGGCTTATGACTACGTACATTATCTTTATGGTCAAAGTTCTAAATATACTGTACATGTAGGTAAGTGACATAATATAATATTGTCAAAGAGCTGCTACTACATACATTGTACAGTACATCCATACCAGCATGTTTTCACATCTATAGTAAAAACCAAGATTTCCAGCATAATAAAAAGCCTTTGTTTAAACTGATGTCTATCTACACTATAATTTCCATGTACATGTACATTTATTACTCAACAAACAAAATTGTAAATAACAAATCAGACTTTATAGTAAAAGTAACAAAGTGATGTGACTCTGTCATCCACATGTACATGTACCGGTAGTTTATTCGGGACGTGTGTGCATGCAGGGTAAAAAATACTTTTTTTGCCATGAGAGCTATTCTCTGAAAAAAAAATAGCTCTGGAGTGCAACTTTACAAGAGGTATTTCTAGGCCCATGGAAGCTAAATTGAATTGAATTTGAATTCCTGATATCCATATTTTGATTTGAACGAAAACGGGACGGATGGACGGACGGACGGACGACCCGAAAACATAATGCCTACGGTGGGCAGGGGCATAAAAATGTTATTTCTGCTGCCCCTACATGCAGTAGATCACGATTCACGAATCAAATTATTGCTAATTTTCGCAACTGAGACAAGGACCACTCTGCAGAAAACGGTCGCCCCAAAGAATTGGGTTTTAAGGACTTTAGGGAGCTATCTGAGCTCTGAAGACGGCTAAATCGCCTGTCACCCCCGTACATTTTTTACCCTGGTGTGTGTGTGTGTGTGTGTTGTGTAAAGCATTAAATTGACGAAGCAATATCTTCTATGAAGCACAAAGTAATAACTTTCCTGTGTATCTTTTGCTAAAGGTAATTTGTTGACACATATTATTTAATAATAATAAAACTGTACATTGTTCAAAATTAATTTAATCAATATTCAATACTTGGACCTCAAGGAAGAACAGAGGCATTTTAATAATAATGCCTCTGAATAGAGCTTTCCAGCTGTACTTTGTTTTGATCTTTGATTTACACATTTTTTTTACATTTGTTTGTTAAATATTTTTTATATCCAATGTCTTCTGAAAATGGAAAATAAAACCAAACTAAATCAAACTTTGTACAATGTAAAAATAAAAAATCTTCAAAAAATATAAAAACACTTGTTGCAGTGTACCAGGAAAAGTGAACCTCACATAGCTAACTGTTCTTATCATTATTATCATTTATTAGTAGTAGTATTTTTGTTGTTGCTGTTATTTTTTTTATCATTATCAGTTAGTTGGGGTGTTATAGTTGCTGCTGCTCCTGCTGCTGTTATTGCTGTTGATATCACTTTTCCCAGAATTAGAGCACAGCTGTACATAAATGCAGTAAGAAATTACTTAGCAATACAAGTCATTGTGCCATATTTTGTATTTCAAATTCAATACCTTTTACTTTCACTGGTGTTCACAATAATGTTAACCCATTCGTGACAGAGGTCCACATTTTGTGGTTTGGCCTAATATCTTTTGATGCAAAGCGCTAAAGATCATACCAAATACATGAGCAGAAAGAGCAAAAAATTCTACACAAACTGTGCCCATTTTGGTTGCGTCAATATTTGTCATTTGATGCTGAAATTTTTTAAAGGAAAATAAGCATTAAAATCCTTAAATTGGCAATGTGATAGAAAGTTTAAAATCACTGTTTTCCCCTGCAAATTGGCAACTTTTTGACTTATCATAATTTCTGTCAATTTATATTCATTTCAGATACATGATATTTTATAAGAAAAATGTACATGTAGCAATAAAATAAAAATGTTGGTGTTGCCAATTTGAAGAATAAAAGCTGATCAAATTAGGCTTTAAATAATTCCTGTCATGAATGGATTAATGATTGCACAGGATTATGGTTTTGTCATACAGGCTAGGACTTTTAGTGCCAGAAGCAGGGAGTTACAGTGTACATGTAGGTTTTGGAGCCACTTGCCCTACATATATTGGGCAGACTGCATCTTGACCAGTACCCATCTTGGCAATACTTGTCAAGACTCTAAGTTTATAAATTTAACCAGATTTGTTTATGCTGGAACACAATCAGGATGCTACAATATTTGTTGTCACAACAGGCCCTATTGCAAGTAAATCAACTGATCTTTTTTATCAACATAGATTGTGAACCACATGTGTACAGTAGATATTGTGGATGTTCAGTGCATACTTTTGGTTGAAGGATGTCCTCAGATACAAAATAATGGTTACTTTGAGTTTTAAGTTCCAAAACAAGTTGCCCTATCAGCGAGTAATATCTACACACACATGTACATACACTTGCCCATCTGGAAACTCTTATTTCCAGGCCTAGGACATATATCGGGCGAGGGATTTTGTAGTACAACACATCAAACACCCCAGCTTCTTTCGGCTTCGGCCCTGAAGGCAGTAGGGGCATTTGACGTGTCATACTATTTTCTGTAGCACTAAGGCCAGTTTATAATTCCTGTGTAAACAGGGTGTGCAAGTAGATTTGTCTTACACAAATCAAATGATAAATCTGCTTGAAATGAAAAATAAAGTGGAAAGGATACATTCAAGAACTTCAAGTTCAACTAATTTGTACTCGGGGGGGGGGGGGGGGGGGTGGGTTAATGGCCTAATATGGTACATACCCGTACCACTCTAATGGGTCACTATTTTTTCTAAGAAACATGTTCCCACTCATGAGATCTTGACCTGAACATGTAAAAATGGGTCACTTCTTGAATTAACATCACTGATAATGGGTACCCTTTTCTGCCAAAATGAGCCTTAAAGGTAATAAGCAGTAGCGGGAAAGGTGGCGCTTTGAATATTTAACTACTTTGTTAGGTGGAATGAAAATACTACATGAAATGATGTAGAATGACTAATTTCGAACATTGTTGATGTTTTTTTGAAAAATATTTGTTTAGAAATGGCTAAAATATCAACGGAAGATACATCGAGTTCTCGGCGCGGGCCCGCGTTGAAAATTCACACACGTGTAAACAGTGTGTGCGAACCGCTATGCGCCATTGAGTGGAGAGCATCAGGGTAGGTGGTCCGTAGCGAGGGTATAAGGTAACGGTTGATATACGATCATTTGAATTGTTTTACTGAAAATCACCCGAAATCGTGAGTGGAATTACTAGATTATCTAAGAAGATATTTAAGAATGGATACTGGTATGTAGGTCTAACTGTAGACAGTGTTAGGCTTAAGTTTAGGTGCACACCCCTGCCTGAACCAAATCTGAATACTGCCCCCCCCCCCCCCCCCGAAGTTAGACTTAACTTACAATGACATGTAGACTTCTAAACTTTTAAAATTACACTGTAACATTTACCAGATTCCCCTCCACCCCCCCCCCCCCAGTAATTGTTAATAACTGTGTCTGTGAGTGCAGCTGCAACTGCAACATGCCAGAATAACTGTTAGTCTTTTCAACCAAACAATACTGTCATTATTCGCACTTCAGTCACCTCATACTTGCCACACATCATAGATAAAAAACAAACAAACAAACAAACATACGATCTAACGAGTAAGGACACACATCATGTGCCACCAAAGACTTCACATGAGAGGGAACAACGGGACTTCGTATCCACTTACGCCGGAGCTGTAGGCCTATTTCACTAGACCGTGTCGATCGCAACTCGCCAAAAATTAATACGACTAACAAAATTTTACGACCAACACTAAGTTACTTTAAAAAGTACTTCATAAAGTATTTAAACTAACAAAACTCACCTCTTCCACACTCAGAGGCATGCATATACGGTATTCCTTGATAAGCATGGTTGTAACTAAACATGAAGCATTGAAATTCCAAAGAAAGTAAAAATATTCTGTTGTAGGAAGTAAGCTCTTTCAAAACGCCGACGACGTAAGCTCGTATACGTGCAACGATGACTGCACTAGCGCTAAGGATCGGCTCAGATCAGACGTAGTACGTACATATAGCGCATTATATCGTACGCGTTTCGATTGCGTTGGATAGCAGTCAGTCATTGCTATGGGCAATTGAAGATCTCATTCCTCGGTAAAAATACCGAAAAATGGCAGAATCACAAGGAACTGCTGGGGCTGGAGATGAAACAACTGATCCTGGTACACAGAGTGAACAGATTAGTAAACAAACTAAGGAGGGAGATGTAGTCAAGAAGAAAACTGATAAGGGTAAATATTCACCCTGCCTCTTCTGCATATTGTAGTCCCGTGTATTCTTTTCTACGTTACTTCAGTCAGAATTAGATCAATAATTAAATTAATATTCCGTGTGAAATAATGAATGAATGCTACTAATATTTACCTTCATGCTGCACCGTTGGCTTGATTGCAGAATACCCCACCATTTTTAATGTACATGCATGCATGTATGCCCTGTTCTAACATGTCATAAATGCAACTAGGGTGTCGACGTGTCTGAAGTCACACTAAAAAGTGTGTGCGATTCAGGGGGAAAATGGCACAATTTGGGGGCAAATTCATCATGAAATTAAAATGTGATCTGAATTAATTTTCATCTCATGTTTGGAATGTATGGAAAGAGAAAATTCTGGTCATCCTTTTGACCCTAAGGACAAGTTTTTAGGCTCACTAGAAATAAAAATACAAGATAAATTGCAAACCCTTATAAACTGTGTATTCGGATTGCCATTTCCCATGCGTTTCCTATGGGGAAACTGAAGTTTTCTGTTTTACACAATTTTTGTCAGTTTTTCTCAATTTGCACTGTGATCTAATATTCAAACCTATAAAAAATTTTCTTATTCTGTGGCAGATTTCGCTCATTTCTTTTTCGAAATGCTGTTTATATTTAGATCTATCTCCTTTTATGGAAATAGTGGAACTTCTAGGGTGGAGTTACCCTTTAAGAAGTGACCGGAAGACTAACAGGAGTACCTTCTCTTTCACATATTGCTAATGCTGATGATGCTGATGTGTTACTGTTGAATGTTCTTGGCTCGTGCATTTTTTTTTTTTTAATGTGTGTGTGTGTGTGTGTGTGTGTGTTATGATATTCTTTATTGTTCAGTATTCATTCAAATCAGTACATGAAGAAACCATACTGACTTAGAATTAAAAATGTTGAATTGAAATACAAATAAATTGGAATACATAATAAAGTATTTAAAGTACAAATACAAAGTGCAATCAAATTAATTATGGAATGAATACTATATTTAATGACCTTCCCCCTCTCCCCCCCCCCCCCCAAAAAAAAATACATGTTTATGATTAAAGAAATGGAAAAAAACAACAAGCAAACAGACAAACAGCTTACATGAATACTTACATGTACAACATATAACAACCTTATGGATTTAGGCGATGGACTACCACTTTTCACCATTAAGTGACTTTTCAGTAGAAATTAGTGAATTGTAGGCAAATATGGTCTCTGAGTGTTAACTTTAGGATTAAATACACTAGCATCATTTCTTGAAATAGGCTACTTGTATAGTAGGCAGGGTTTCATGCTTCTTTTGGTACAAACGATTGTGCTGGAAATGATTCTTTCATTGCTTAATTTTAATAATGATCTCATAAATGTTGTTTAGTTTGGGAATTCTATTTGTTGGACCTGTATTTCCATTACCCAAGTCTTTCCAGTTTTCACACATTCCTAATAGAGGATAGAGAAGTTCTGTTGAGCTGTGAGGAGGCTGAGGCTCCATACATGTATTGGTATTAGATCTGTGAAAAAAAGCAGATACTGCAGGATTTCAACTGCCAGCACATTTTTCTAAATCTTAAACTGTCTTTTTTTCATTTGTATTTTTAACAGTTGATATCTTACTGAAGGCTACAGGGAGTGCACCAATCATGAGGAAGAAGAAATGGGCTGTTGACCCCAGTAAGAAAGTTGCATGGGTCATCGATTTCATCCATAAATACCTTAAATGTGATTCTTCACAATCGCTAGTAAGTCCTGTGCCTGTAAGAATTTGATAGTGGTTTTTCATTGACTTGTGGAAAAAGGATATCACCACTATTAACTCTTGATTCTAAAGTAGAAAACATAGCTGCTTAATTATACTTAATGCACAAAGAGTAGGTAAATATGAAGAATATATCTTCATGCTGCCCTCTGTTGTTAAAAGTTGAGTCTAACTGTTTAGGATTTTAGGGGTAATTGCTTTGATATAAATTCAGCAGACAGCTCTAGCGAATTTGCTAACGTATGGAGCACAATTTGATTTCAGTATAACACACAGTTTTATAGACCCTACCATCAGTTATCTTGGGCTGTAAGTGTTCAAGGGATTAATCCATTGAACTACTACCATCTATGGTCTACATGTAGCTTTTGCATTCTGTAAGAAGCTTGGAAACTGACATATGACTTCTATGAGAATGATTGATAAAATCATGTTTATTTCCAGTGCATCTGCTTTTCAGATATTGAGTATTCCAGGAGATTGACTGTCATAAAATAAATAATAGAAAGAAAAAGAATGGGAATATTTGTCATCTCAGTGAAGAATTTTTAGCATGATATGCGGCTGCTTATGCATAACCAAAATAAAAGTAACATGAATTATGATATAAAGTTTAGTTCTATAATAATGCAGTACTGCATGATCTGCATCCCCCTCCCCCCAAATAAGTATTGTGTATTTTTTTTTACCTGTAAGTATTGTGTAATACATACATGTACATGCATAGAGTCTTTTAACTTGACTGAAGGATGATCAATGAATAGGTAACTGTATTTTAACAATCCTTATTATGTCTTTAATTATGACATGTGTCTGTCTTTAGAAGAGTATACATGGTCATGTTGTCATGTTTATACTTTATGTAATTTGAGCTTAATGAAAATATCTACAATTTGCATTTTTTAGTTCCTGTATGTGAATCAAGCTTTTGCCCCAGCACCAGACCAAGAAATAAGAAACCTCTTTGAGGTAAGTCTAATAACAAGAATGAAGCAATTGTAATAATGTTAAAGAAAAGTCCTGTCTGATATCAAGGTGATTTTGATAGACATCAAATAAAGTTAGGTTTTAGTAAATATTTGAGAAAAATCTGATAACTGATAGAAAGGGGTGATTTTGTTCAGTTTTGAAGATCTGTACACAAACCCCCCCCCCCCCCCCCCGTGTTATCCTGGGGGGGGGGGGGGGCTACTCTCCACCTTGCACAAAGGATACCAGGTACTTCCATTTTCTCCATCCATTGAAAATATTTTCTCAAACCCTGTCAAAGTATATCCATGAAAACAAATGCTGTTGTGGTGGATTTATATTTATTCCATTTTATCTTTAGAATACGGATTTTTCTGAAAATTTCGTAGTAATAACTGCCTTAGAATTTTCACAGAATTTTCATAGAATTCTTATAGATCTTCAAGAATATCTATTTATCATACTGTTATTTATATGTCTCTATTTCTTGCAGTGTTACGGTAGCGACGGCAAGCTTATACTCCACTACTGCACTAGTGAGGCATGGGGCTGATCATTGTCTTTAAAACCTGCGTGTCATTGACTGAGATTTTGCAATCATGCATGGGATAACTATTCAATACTGGATGTTTATGGATAAATTTATTATTGTTTCAACCCTTGGAGGACATTAATTGCTTGAAGTGAGGTTCACTACTTCATTTGCAAACATCTATTTCACATACATGTTTAACCTGTTGAGCAAGATTTGCTTTCAGTATAACACACATTTTCCATAGACCCTAGCCGTAGCCTTTTCTCAGACTTAGGGTTCAACGGTCAAGGTAATTGAAATGGAAGCATCTGTATGTAATAAGAAATGTTAAATGGGACAATACTATTACTGAGGTAGTCAAGAAAAACAGATTGGCTCAAGAAGACACGTCAGTTACGCTCACAATTCAAACGACAATATGCTTTCTGGACTTGTCTTTTTATGCCACTATATTTTGCCCAGCTACCCATGATATTCACTATGCATGTGGAGGGTTCATTGCAACAAAGGGCTATCTGCATTTGTGGAAAGTTTGATAAATCTTGAAATGAAGATTTGTTGCACTGACATACTGCAGTTTAAAGCAGATAGCCATATCTATTTTGGGTGATACCCAGCTGCAGCAAAGTTTGCTATAGAAATCTTTATCACCAATGGGCTCCCAGTCTCTACTGGATCATTTTGATTTTGAAATGTCACTTTGACCAAAGATGCAGATAGCCCTATGTTGCACTAAACCCTCAATGTATTTGTCTGTCAGCATATCTTTGCTATGTAATGTCTCTGTCTGTCTCTCTTTCTCCCCTTTCTCTCTTTCCCTCTGTCTCTGTTCAGGCTTGTTCACTTATGAAGCAGCAACCCCCCCCCCCCCCCCCACACACACACACACATTTTTACTTGTAAGTGAATGATATATGTGGTGGTAAAAGAAAAAAAATAGGGTAAGAGGCATATGTAACATGTCGTTGCAAAAAAGGTGTAGACCAAATTCTGTTCAAGTTAGCACAAAATATGAGATCACCAGTTAGCGTAACTTTTGGCAAAACTCTTTTATTTGGAGTTGACATATTCTACGTTCTGATTATCATGAGTAGTGCTGTGTCCCATGCCATGTGTGAAAACTAGTAAAAATATTTGGGGGGGGGTGGTTTGCTGCTGGATATCTCAAAAAGCCTTTAAGATGGGATGGGGGAGAGACTGTCCGACATTTTCATGACATTTTAATGGGACCAAATGAAATACTAGTTAAATGATTCTTCTACCATTGATATTGGGGTCTGTATGTCTTGTTATTACTCATCTGTGAAAATGCATTTAACATAAATGTATTGTGTTTCTGTACATCAAAGAAAGTTAACAGAATGCTGAATAATTATTCTTTTTTATTCCAAAGTCACAGATATTTCTTCATAATGTTCTTTTCAAAGTAGCAATATGCGCCCGAATTCACAAAAGTTTATGTGTAGACCATGATTTATGTAAATAAAATAAGCATATGTAAGAGCGAGTAAGTGGAAGCGTAAGATCGTATAAATGCACATTATTGCCTGCCCATTGGATTCGAGGGTATGTGCATTTTACGCTTATGGAGATTTAGACCAGGTTTTAAATTTAAACCTCTTTTGTGCAATCGGGCCATTATATCTGCTCACAGTAAGAAGAGCATGAGTTCAGTGTAAAATGCCATCAGTTAATAGCTCTCTTTCAGCAGATGATATGAAAAATAACCTTTCAATAGTCTGTGACTGGTTTTCTGAAAATACCTTTAACTGATGTGAAAGATTCTCAAATATGTCTATGTACATTATTCCTCAACCCCTCCCCCACCTCGTACATGTAATGTAAGCATTAAACATTTTACTGACATTTGCACTCATATAATTGCAACTCACATTCTAGCATAAATTTATTTAAAACTTTTATTTTCCTTAAATCTTTCTGTTATGTCAGCATTTATGTATAATTGAAATGATAATAAAGCAGCTATTGTAATTTGTGTGTCAGCTGTAAATATTTTTGTAGCGCTCACAATGGCTATTTACTCTATCAAGTACATGTAGTATAGTTAAGCCTTGAGGTGTAATTAGGTTTTAGGACAGGAATGGGTTTGGTGGAGGGTGGGGGGGGGGGTGAAGTTCACAATTTTATGAAGAATGTTCTATGATATGCACCTCACCTACATGAAGAACAATTATTTTTGTAAATACATTTCTTAATTGCACTCTTATATTGACTCTGTCATTGAATTTGTCTCATTTTCTATGTTCATTTACATGTATATTTTGACAACCTTAGTATATGTATCTGAATGTAAATCTGTGCAATTTGACCCTTGGTCGCTATTCGGATGTATTAATAAAGACCTTTTCAAATCAAATCAAACCAACAAAAAAAATGACAGTACACATACATATGTACATGCACTTTTTGAGAGATAAATCACTCTGTCTCATTCCATCCTCACTTTATCTATAAAACATTCCCATGAGCTAAAGACTGTAAAATTAGACACAGTCTTTCTAGAATAATGTTTTTAAAAAAGGGGGAAAAAGACAAGACTGAAAAGATATTGTACATTTGGGACATAAACGAAAGTTTCATTTATTAATGTCATAATATGTGCAATTCATTTTATCTTACAAACATGTCATAAGTACATTTTGTTACAGAAATTCACACAAAACTTTAATTAAAGAGTAGCTTATCAAATTGACATCAAATCATATACAGAAATAATGTGTTCTTGTAAAGTATAGACCATACAACTCATAACAGTATTCTATATGAGGGAAAAAAATCTATTACTACAAGAATGCCTTTCAAATATTTACAACAGTAAACTGAATGTTGTTATAAGGCTAGGAAGGCTCATACATTTTAGGCAGTTTATACAGGAATGAAGCCTTTAAGTTATTTTCTTCATGACAGATAAACTACTTTTGATGTTTACTTTCAGAATTTAACTAATTCCAGCCACAATAAATAACTATATTTGATGAACCTATATATGTACAATTCTGTCCATATAATTTGGAATACATGTACATGTACAAAAAATGAAATATTTGACTTTTCATATTCTCCTTCTCTCTACTAGCATACTTTAAAGTTATGACATTGACAATTTCTCAAAATAAGTATTGTTAAATATATGGAATGAAATAAATGCATTTAATTAAATGATTTATTTAGTAACTCATTTGCTCACCAAGCGAGACCAAATCAAGGTGAAAATAATCAGAAATATCATGAAGGCTTTATAAATAACTTCATAACTGGACGGATAATTCATATTGCCTCTGTATGTCTCTTTCCATGGTTGTGAACAAAAGAAATCATAGAGACTCGTCTTTTACATTAAATGTTTAGAATATTCTCTTGAGTCTGGATGCATCCTAACATACCATCTGCTGGAAAAAAAATTTTGATTACGTCGTACAAATATGTCTTGCATTACTGGATAAGCTTCAATTAATGCTAAACATGTAAATGAAACAAATTAGACAAATTTTTCATTCAAGTTAAAGAAATTTCAAGTTGATTCAAATCAGGACATATAAGTAAATGTAATTTTCTCTATTTCTTTTTTTTTTTTTTACAAATAATGGTATTTTTCTCTTTTCGCTTCACAATATCACAATGGTTTCAACAAATTCTGCATGTCCAATCCACTTTAGTTAAATAAGCAAGTAAAGTCTGAAATTCTTTAAATTATAATCAGTAAATTACATTACATGCACTGGAAAAATTCTGCACTTAATAATCAGAAGTAAATTCATGCTACCATAAGCTTTTCCTATTTTTAAAACCAAAATCTCATTTATCACATGACGAGGTATAGAATCTTGCTTTGCTTTCCCATACATGTATGTTTTATCTATTAATCAAAGCATTGTATCTACAACGTGGCATGGCAATGTCCAAAATGTTTATTCACTGCCAAAGCCTCGGACACTTTGAAAAGTTCTTTCGTAATTTATTTTGTCTGGCAATAACAAACACACATATAACACAAGACTCAAATATCTGGCTGGGTTATGTTAAAAAGGTGTTCACATTCAAAGTAAACGGGTCTCCAGGAGCTTATCTCGAGTTCTTGTAATGGCATTGCATTTTGACTACCAGTAGTTGCATATAAACAGAGTAGTGGGACATTCGATCAACATAATGATTAAAAGGAAAACCTACTCTGAATCACTTTCAATGAAAAGCACAGGTCACACTTGCACATAATTATGAAACAGCATTTTACGCAAAGCATCCACACTGCTGTAGCTCAATATTGTGATTTTTCTCTGCTGCCTACTTGATTATATGAATTTTATACTAAAATTGTGAAGTGAACCTATCTTTGTTGTTTTTAATTATTCAATATAGTTCCATTTGATTGAATGGGCAAGTATATATTTCTCCATCAGTACCAGAATTCAGGATTTGCCTCTTAATTGGCAGGATTACCATATTTGCATCAATTTTTCTCCTTAGAATATCTTCAGCAATATAAACAAAAGGATTGAATTTGTGCAGTTGTCTGTATCCTCACTGATTGCATACTGAAGGGTACTTCCAGCGGAAAATGGCGCCATCTTTGCTGACACTGATGATGTACTGCTGGGAAGGGCAGATACGCAGCCGCTTGATTTCACTGCAGTGACCTACACCAACACTGGTCACGGTACCCAGCTTGTAATTCCACACCTACAGAAGAGAATGAAGCAAACATGTAACAGCATGTTACAATGATCCCCATTGTTTAAAACCAACTGCACTCTTTCAGATCTGACAGTGAGCCATTCAGAAAGGATTTGCAAAGCATTAATTTTGATAGAAACATTCAAACATGTAAAATCTTCAAGAGCAAGGTTCTGAATGCACACATAAAATTGAAATTGAAAATAAAATACACCGTGTTGAGGAAAAAGCCAAATGTGCTCAGAATGGTAGTGACACAGGACCATTTGTGTCATTGTCAATGATATGAAGCTTGTAATTCACTAAATCACTACTTGGAACATCAATCAGGAAGATATCATCACTTAATTTCCATACAGTAATACAACCCACAGAGATTGTACAAGAAACTTCTTGAAGCTCTTGAACGTCATGAATAATGACCCTTGAGTGCACATATCTGAATGTGTCACAACTATCCTCCCTCCTCTGTTAGCCATGATTATTGCTACTAAAAGCACATAGGACTGTACCTTGATCATAGAATCATCACCACCAGTGACAAAGAACTTGCCATCACTGGAGATGTCCATGGCATTCACTGCACCTCTCCTGGACCCCTCCACCTCACGGATCTGACTGGCATCTCCAGCCTGCCAGTATGCAATCTGAAAGTAAGAGAGAAACAAAGGATGAAAGCTTAGTTTCTTTTCTTTATGTTGATGACTGAATGTAACTTGATTTGTCCACCTTGCTCAGAGGAGTAGAAATCTTTTTAAAAAACCTGCATTGATGGTAAAAGCCACTAGAAATCTGCACAGAATAGAAGAAATTTTATAAATTTTGCTCAATGGGGCATGTACAATATCCATGCTACAATCTGCAAAGAATTTCATTTCATTCCCTTCTCGCTATCCAGGTGTATGAGGAATAAGAAAGTCAGAAATATTATTTTTAATTCTAAAATCACAATTCTCACCTTCCTGTCTGTTCCGCTAGTAATGATCTGGCTCTGCTCAGCACTATAACATACACATCTGAATAGGGTGTTGGCAAACACAACCTGACTGCGTACAAAGTTACTACATTGAAGAGGAGGAGGAAAAAAAGGGGAAATTATTACTCTTGGGATTGAAATTTAATCAGACAGAAAGGATATCATTTATTTTATTCATTTTTTTTTATTTCATTATTTGGGGGGGGGCATTAAGTGTATGAACCCACTGCCCCTTCTCAGGTGCATTATCAGGGTATTTAAAATATTTACCACAGAAAAAAAGGAAAAACAAAACAAGACTGCAAAGATCTGAAACAAGGAAAATCCCCTAGCTATATAAAGGAGAATTTCCTTCTTCATAACTAGGTTCCACACAATTCTCAATTTTGGTACACTTGTTGTAGGTACTCCTTTCAAACACTCTCGGCCTATCTCATACTCTTACTTCTTGCTTATTCTAAATCTGATTTAAATGACACCTCACACCTTACAAAGCCACTCAGGGAAACACCCATAGTGGTCTCGCATGAATCGCTCAAATCATCCAGGCAGCATTGTGTTTTGGTGAAAAATTAAAGCAAGTCTTGTTCATGACACTCTCCCATTGTGACTTAACGTTTATGTGGAGCATATTCGCTAACTCCTGCCAATATGAATTATTTGTATGCTAACCAAATCCTTAATTTTGTCCCTGGACAAAACACTAACAAAATCCTTATCCTAACTCTGACCCTAAACCCTAACCTCAAACTCAACGGCAACCCTAAGATTGAATAGAGCCGGGAGCAATAAGCCAGTTTTAATTACAACTATGCAGGTATACATTGTATAGGTCACTCGTATCAAATAAAGTTATAGTTATAGCTTGTGCAGCATCAAACTTATGCCAGTATAATTTTGGTCATTACACTAGTAGGGTGACCACCAAAACAGATGAACATTGCATATAAAAAATTGCGATCATTTGTACTATCTGCTTATTACAAACTGGCTTATAGTCATTGCAGCATATGTTGGGAGTATGGGGCTTACTGAAGATCCCAGATGATGCATGTTCCGTCAGTGCTGGCGCTGACACACTCCGAATCAGTGCTGTTAACCCTGACAAAAGTCACCACACCCTTGTGTTCTTTCAAAGTCTGCCGGAGTGTCTGCTTCTTAGGAGATATATCCCATACACGCACCTATGAAAGGAAAAAAAAATATTCACATGATATAGAATACAGCATAGCAAAGAAATCATGCAGTTATGGACTGGAGATAGGAGCATCCCCCATCAATGGATATAAGTTGGTCTTCCCAGCCTAAAAAGGCCCAAGACATGCTGCAGCTGCATGCTATTTGTGAAACATAGAGCCAACACATTGTTTTCAAACTATCCATAAAGTACCTTCTCAAGAAAGCAATGATGGTCAGAACTTTTTTCACCAAATATGATATTTAATACAGCATCCATTACTTTTTTTTCAAAAGTAAGCAATAATGATAGAATGTTTTTCTACCTAACATGACCACCATCCCTGATTTTTTTTTAAAGCACTCAAGCTGTAAAAATATTAGAAATGTAATTATTCACAAAAAGCAACAACAAAAAAGAACAAGGAAAGGAAACAATAAAAAGAAAACATTAAGGCCACTTACAGAGCCCTCTCCTCCACCGCTGATGATACGTTTGCTATTACTGGTTACTGCCAGTGCTGTCACTGCTTTATTATGTGCATCGGCAATCTCATAGAGCAGCTTCCCAGACTGAGGCAGGAAACTACGAATCTTGTTATCATTCCAGGCTGGGGAGGACACACGAAAATAAAGAGCCGTGTAGATGTAGATGTTTGAACATACAGTTTCCTGATTCATGTCTTCTCCTTGCTAATGTTACTAAATTACCATTATTACAATCATTATCATCGTAATCATCACCATCATCATCATCACCATTTTTCATGATCTTCAGCCTCTCCATCACAGTCATCACCATCCTCAATTTCCTCTTCCTACCCATCATCATCATCATCATCATGGACACCATCATAGTCCCAAATACAGTCATCACTATAATCTACATTACTATCATCACTGTCATTATCACTCTCCTCCTCCTCCTCCTCCTCCACATCATCATCATCAGCAGCAGTAGCAACAGTAGCAGCATCAACATCATCAACATCATCATCATCATCAATCCTCTCATCTTTTATAGACTCCCCTTGCTGAATTCCATCAAAGCTAGGTACTCATTAATACAAAATCATAAACATAACCCAATCATAATTTCAAAATGGCACAAGTGTATTACCTGACACAATGCTCTTTCCATCAGGCATGAGACAAACAGCATGGCATTCCATGTTAGGTACATTAATACGGATGAGTTCAGTACAGGTTTCTGTTTCCCAAACCCTGATATCATTCTTGGAGCTTGTCACAAAGAGTTTGGAGCAGCCGCTGGTATGTGGGGAGAGAAGCATTGGAATTAAGTTACCAATCAACAATGCGTGTACATGAAACAACTTAAAAAGGGAAAAGATACAATAAAAGAGACAGGATCTTATTAGTCAAATGCAACTGCTTCTACAATATGGCTTCCCCGTTGTTCAATATATCAATGTTAATTTCACGTTACTATTAAGTGCACATACATACTGAGCCAGTTTTAGGTCAAATTGCCTCAGTGGTTCTCTGTTGTAACATTCACTTTTCATTATGATTTCTGTCTTTTATTTTATTTCAAGAAAATATCTTTTATGGGAAAAAGAGGAGCAAAACAAACCCTTCAGTGTTGCCAAGAAAGGCTCGTTCAAATATGAGGGGGAAAATGCATTTAAGCGCATTTTATAACATGAAAGTGAATCATTGCACAACAGTTTAAAGCACAATCCTTTGTTGCATCATTGCCACTTTTTTGTACACAAAAAAAACAAACAATGAAAATACCCCTGCGGTTTCTCCCCTCATATCTGAACAAGCCTCAATCAGTAAGACTGCTCAAATTAGCCTCACATAAAAAAAAGAAAAAAAAAAAAAGAAAGGAATGTTTATCTTTAGTAGTCAGTACAAACAGATAATCAAAATAAATCTACCACCTAACTTACAAGGGGAATGCAATGTCATTGACCTCATCATAATGACATGTCCTGGTCATTTCATAGCTGAATTCTGCAAAGTTGAAGCGATAGATGTGTGAATTGGAGGTCCCAACAAAGAACTGTAATAAAAGACAGGGGAAAAGGCAAATTAGTGTCATCAGAAGGCATGAGTCGTAAGTAAAGATAGGTCCAGATACATGCTAAACACTTTAGAATTGCTTTATGCCGGTTTTTCTCCAAAGCAAATCTTTTACCAAAATTGAAGATTAGCTTTAAATTTTGACCATTTCAGTACTTCAAGGCAGTACATACACAGGCTTAACCCGTTGAACACTAAGCCCAAGATATCTCAGGCTAGAGTCTATGGAAAATGTGTTATAATGAAATCAAATCATGTTCAACAGGTTAAGAGTTAATTGAGGGGTTACAGTCTTACCTGATGGCCTTGCCCTCTCAGAGTTAGAGAGGTAATATGTCCAGCTTTGTCAATTTTCTTCTTCCTAGAAAGTTAATTCAAACAAAAGGTTTTGAACAAATAAATAAGAATCAATGAAGAGAGAACATAGGGATAGAGGCTAAAACAATAATTAAGATGACTTAACAAATATGATTCCCTTTACGTTTGACAAATTCTAAATCCACTAAACATTCAACATATGGTCATCTTTTAAGCCCTTGAACAACTAGTAATTAATGACCCGTAGCTTGTGCTATACAAAAGCTTATGTAAAGAAGAAAATGTTTCTATTATAAACTAACAAAGAAACAGAAGTGAACTAGATTAGATTTGTTGGTGTCATCTTCCTGTCACTCAAGTGACCAAGTTCAGAATAACATCACAGGTCACCACCCGACAAACAATGATTACAAAATAACTCGCTCTTCTAGGCATGTGCCGGCATTTCCCAAAGAGCAAGCATTGGGATTGTTTATAACATGTGATGTTACTGTATCCAACATACATGCATCTACCAAACAAAATCTATGCCAACATGTTTAGTGCTCAAGCATGTAGAAAGAATTTATGAGATACATGTACGAGCCTATGTTAACAAAGTATCCGATTAAACGCAAATCTATACTCCAAATTAGCAATAGTACTTACTTGATAATCTTCAACTTGTCATCCAGGAACTTCACATGGGCCACCGTGCCATCGCCAGTTCCAAGGAGGACGGTTCCATCTTTGACTAGGACCAGAGAGGTCACACCCATTCCAAAGAGGTCTTTCTTGGGGCCAGAGCAGCTGAGCATCTTGGTGCTGGCAATGATCCTCAGGACATCCCCCGTTGTGGTGGCGCAGTAGAAGTAGTCGTCCTCAGGCGCTACCTGTTTGGGCAGTCATTAATGATGGTGATAGTTACAATACATCACATACTTCATACAGCATCGAATATTTGGCCTTTCAACATGAGTGGGAGCACTCATGTGTGCATGTCCTTATATAAGAAGTTTCATCTCATGCTGTCTATCTTGACCAAGGTGTGAAAGGTTTACCTGGTGGGATTTATTTCATTAATTGAAATGTGAGCTGATAATGGCTACTGGAGCTAAAGCCAGGGTCCAGGTTTTCCCCTTTTATAGTTTCACATGACTTTGGCCCAGGACTGATTAGAATATATGCCTTAGTAATCAGCTTCCTGCAAATACTTTCCATATCACTGCATTTGTATAAATTTCACACTTACCACAATACACTTGACGATTCGTTTGAGCTGTCCCAGTGATACATCGGTGGGCCTTATCTTGCGATTCTCAACGTCTAGATCCCAGACACGCAATGTACGGCTGAAATACAATGTCAACACGAAGGAAAAACAATATTACACATCTGAATTGGTTTAGAAAAAAAATAAGCAGGAATGTCATACAGTCTAAATTAATCAGCTTTCACTCGTCAAATTGGCAACAATTATCATTTTCCACTCTGACATAGTTTGAAAATAACAAAAATGGATGAATCATGTGCCACAGTGAATAACTGAACATTTTAATTAAAAAACTCGCCACTTTGTACACAGAAATATAACTGTATATTGTACTGCCAAGTAAGGGAGTTAGTGATTAGTTACAGTTAAATTGCTCTTAGGCAAGAATAGTACAGCAACTGCACTGGAAATGGACACAAATTCTAGTTAAATTTTTCTCTTTCTTTTCATGCATTGTGTAACTGCTAGCATTGTGGACCAACAGATAATGCAGAAGTGCCATTAAGGGGAGACACAGTACTGCTATGGGTTACTGGTAATTGAGAGCCCTATTCTCATTCCAGTATTTACTGCAAGAAAATAATCTCTACATGTTTTGGAGAGAGCCAGAGGGGTGTGAACTGAAACATTTTGCCTTGATTAGATTTCCTTCTGGCTCTTAACAGATTACACAGTGAGTAGACGCAGTAAGACCTTTCTACTCCAGGGTTGCGTTTCACGAAACCGTCATAAGTCTAACTTCTCGGACATCCCATTGAAACGCGTGTTGTAGAATTAACACGCGTTTCAATGGGATGTCCATGAACTTAGACTTATGACGGTTTCGTGAAACGCAGCCCAGTTTGGCAGAAATTATTTGAAAGCATTCAAAATGTAAAATATCAGCCCCTGGAGGTGACTAAACATGAAGTGGTGAATAACTTCGAACCACAACCATGTTGTGCAGTCTCAGTTATAAAAATGATGTATAGGTTTCATGGCCTACATGTAGTGGATACGTTACTCGGTTACTGGACCGTCGATCACTTGGTTCAAGGTTCGGGGCCCACCACAGCAATAATGTCTTTTAGCAAGACATGCATTTGCCACTCTCCACCCAGATATTGTAAATAGGTATCCGGCTGGAAGAAATTCCTTGAAATACGAGAGCGTTCCAATGGCACCAATGCTAAAGCCGGGGGATTAACAATGGAGCCCCAGGAGTGTCAGGTGTGGCTGACATGAGTGCTATACAAGAACTCATCACTACTATCATTATTATTATAATGCAACGTGATTCAATGAATTTGTTGACAATCCCTGTATGGCTCCCATTTGGCTTTACTCAGTGAACATCCAATCAGTATAAAGATTAGTGTTTATGGTACTTACTCTCCACCTGAGAAAAATAGGTAATCACTCTGGTTGGCTGCTGCAACACAGAACGTGGTCCCAGCGCTCTTGACTGCCGCCTCCGACCCGCACACAGCTTCTTTCTTTTTGACGTCCCAGATCACAATGGCACCATCATCTTGACCTCCAAGGGACATGAGGTAGAGGTCATTGGGTGAGAAGGCAAGGTCTTGAACTTTGACCTTGTGTAGGTCAAGCTTGCAGTGAACAGCTCGTTTCTCGTAGTCCCAGACAATAATCATGGCCTGGAGGTGAGTGGAGACGAAACAAGACAATTAATTTCACACTGCTCAGAGCCCACATATAGTATTGATAAATCACCTTAAAAAATCATATTTTAGTTATAACTGACCATGCATACCCAATGTGAACATACATTTTTACTGACATATTGAACAATCAAAGACTAAGAAAGGTATGACAGAATCCTGCACATCTCATTCATTTTTAACACTTAGCTGTTATTCTTCAGCATCCATGTCATGTTCTATCATTATCATCATTTTCACCTACACTGACCAACACTTCACATAGTTTTGTTTGGTCAAATTTTAATTCATTAAGATTTGTTCCAGAGAAGAAAGTTTGCGGACTATGTGGAAAACTAATAAGATAGTGTCAGCTAATCAGGGAACAAGGAAAGTCCAAAGCTATGTGGGCCTTAGGGGTTGGAGATAAACATCAGGCGACTTGACATACCTTGAAACCCATATGGGTCTGCTGGCCAGACGCTATGTAGCGACCACTGCGTGAGATGGTGACACATGTCACAGTGTCGGTGTGACCTTGCAAGAAGTCTTGCTTCTTGGAGTTGATATCTTCCACGATGACAGTGTTGCCAAGGGGATAAACTAAATGCTGCCTGTCTGGGTGAACTGAAAGACTACCCTGGCTTGATCCTGCAAATAACAAGAGTTGGAGCATGTTGTAAAATCATTGCATGGTTCATTCATTTCACTCTTAATCAAGAAGTAGAGGGTGCAATTCACAATTTCAGATCTCTGTCATGTGATAGAGGAAACACTGTGTCATTGGAATGAGAGACAAAATTGGAAGTTCTGGGAGTGACACAAATATCAAGTAACAGAAAACCCTAAGGCTTCATTACAAACATACACAACAAGTACAAGAAAATCTCTTCTTTTTTTTTTCTGTTGAAATTATACCAATAAGCAAAAGACATTATGCTCTGTACAGTTTACATGTACAATGTATTCAGGGATTCAATGTCTCAATAATTTCTAAGAGATATTGTGGACTCAAGCAGGCATGAAGTAGGGTGTCTATGGAATCTCATGGGATTTTGATTCCATAAACATCCTATTCATTGGGGTCTCATATTACGTCCTATTTTTACCTTTCTGATATTAGATATTGTTCTTACTTGCAATTGGTGAATATTTACACACAGGAAGTAGTCAACTTACATGAAAGCAAGGTTATAAATAATCTTGCACCCATGCAGGTACAGGGGAAATTGGTGACAATAGGCAATTAATTTTCCATAACTGATGTGTGGGTTTCAGAGGAGCAAGAACGGAAATCAAAAAAAAAAAAAAATTAAAAAGAAAAAAGAAATAATAATCCACAAATTTCACTTCATTAAAGTCAAAGATGACTGAGATCCAACTGAAAGAATGGTATGGAATTTTGGAAATAAGATATTTCTTCATCGTTGGGTGTAAAAAACAAATTAGACCTTAGAATATTTTCCACAAAATTTATTGATTATTGTAGTGATTTTATCCTCAACTATACAGCTCAGCAGCTACATAAATTTACACAGCTCACCCTGCCAATGCTCCCCTGCGTGGAAGTAGTCTAACCTTAGGTAATCTAACATTAGAAGAGTATTTTTATCTAAAATGCGAAAACCATTTGTTATCCCCCTTAAGTTAAAGTTATGGCTCATGCGGTACAACTTACCATCTGTGTACAGGTACAGGGAAGTGTGTGAGTAATTGGATTTTTTCACAGACATGTATCAGATAATGAGATATGGCCTAAATCTACATGATGACTTGTAAGTTAGACTGACCATTATCTTCATCTTGAATGGACCTAAGTCAACATCAAAATCATGAATGCAAGTTAGTGACTCATGTTCAAACCTGGGTCCAACCAGAGTCAGTTTGTAGCCATGTAGGCAAAAACAGACAGGCCTTATCGTGAAATTTTTCACCTCTCTTCTCGCTTGTGCACTCGCATTGTGTATGGTTGGACCTACTAACTCATCGACCGCTTTTAATTGGTTACGTCGTACTTCAGAAAATATTTGTTGGTTTTCCCTTAATTTCGTCTCACTTGTGCAGAAAATACAGCAGATTTACATGTAAAAAAGTTACATCTCATGTTCAGATTGTTGACTCAAACGATACGCACGGAAATCTCAGCGACAAACGCATGTGATGTTTTTCACTCGGTGCCTGTGTGAGCTCATTATTTAAACCGACTGCCCGTCCTCTGTATTGATTAAACACGTACGGTATTTATCATTTTCATTATCTGTTGGACTTTGGTTACGATAGCATGTTTGATTACTGTGTGGGGTATTGCGCTAAGTTCCATGTGTACTTTTTGATTTCATGCGCAGGAAAGCATTGCGCGAAGGTGGTCGGTTTCAAAAAAGGTGGTTGATGAGTAGTAGATCTAACGTTAGAGCTACCATACAAACAGTCTAACGTTACGCCAGGAGTGGAAAGCTGTCAGTGTCACCAGCACTGACGAATTAACAGCAGCGAATGGACTGGTGACTTATTTAACGATTATGCCAACAGACATGACAGAGCTGCCCGCAGACAATACCGCTTGACTAGCCAGTAAATTTAACAGTTAAAGTTAGTTGTTCCCTTTCTGTTTTTACAGAGCTAGCGCACTGGCAAGCGTAGACCGAAGTGTTCTGTCTCTAACAGTCGTCATTAGCCTCGTATTTTGGTAGGGTCGGCACTCCTCCTTTATAGAGACAGAAGCGCCCCGGTGCGTTGTCCATGCAATCTCTTTGTGATGGGCAAGACAATGAAAAACTAGAAAAACTACCTCAAATCAGCAATTTTCCCAGGGCTTTATTCATGAATATAAAAATATCATTATACACTACAGAGTAGACCTATACAATGTAGCTTACCGATTTTATGATTTATTCCTTTTAACTCTCCATTTTAAGGTAAATCCAGGGTCCTAACGTTAGGTCCTCTCGGTTGAAAATCTTGCAGCAGCCAACCTCTATCTCTGTCTGCCTCAGCTCCGCGCTTTTCGCAGGGAGATCAGTGAATTCGCTACTCGCATTTCAACCGGCCGTATTCAAACGATCGACCACGTACGTTTGGGCATATATGTACGAACGATGTTTTTGTTGTTGTTTCATATTGGCCGCTGGTTAATACGGTTGAAATGCGAGTCGCAAATTCGCTGATCTCCCTGCGAAAAGCGCGGAGGCGAACAGAGATAGAGGTTGGCTGCTGAAAGATTTTCAACCGAGAGGACTAACGTTAGGACCCAGGATTTACTACCTGAAAATGGAGAGTAAAAGGAATCACTCATAAAATCGGTAAGCTACATTGTAGGTCTACTCTGTAGTGTATAATGATTGATATTTTTATATTCATGAATAAAGCTTAAACTAAAGGGGGAAAATCGCTGATTTGAGGTAGTTTTTCATTGTCTTGCCCATCACAATGAGACTGCATGGACCACGCACCGGGGCGCTTCTGTCTCTATAAAGGAGGAGTGCCGACCCTACCAAAATACGAGGCTAACGACGACTGTTAGAGACAGAACACTTCGGTCTATGGCAAGCGCTGCTGCATAACGACCAGGGTACGGGTGCGGGTCCGGGTGGAGCATTAGCGTGCTGCTTGCGGCGAGGGCCGGGTCACGTCAGGTGGTGAAACCACTGGCAACAACTCACCATTGAAACCGATGGTGGACATCAATTCAAGGCGATCAATATCATCTGCAGCTTTCTCCTGGGCATCATTCTCTACTATTCGCTTTTGGTCACCCATAGTGTATGTTTTTCCCCGAAATATGTCAAATTCCAATAATTTCAACTTATTTTAGTCTACAGTCATGCAAATCAAGTCGAACTGATTGACGGCAGTTGCTATGACAGCATCATGCGCAAGTACGTAAAGTTAAAGTCCATGCAAATTTGGCGCAGCTGGCGCTCTTCAAAATTTGGCAGATCATGAGAGTGGATATCTTTGTTCAGATGGCAGATTTTACATTGTATTGTTTTTTTATATATGTATTTTGGTTTACAATGCATGAAAAATAATATTTCTCTCTTGATTGACTATATATGTTTATTACAATGTAGAAAAATATTGTATTGTCGGAAAATCTGAATAAAGGCTAAAAAGCATTACAAAAAAAAAGGTATATATAAACATAAAGAACTGGGGAGCGTTTCATGAATCTTGTCGGTGATTTTCACTGACTAATTTGCTCTCAGCCAATCAGATGCGGGGATTTTCAGTAGCTTGTAACAGTTGTCAGTGAAAATCACTGACAAAACTCTTCATGAAACGCTCCCCTGGCCTCTGAATCCAACGTAAGTTTCGTATAATCTATTTAGTATTCACCCCAAATTGTTCCCATTTATACATTTCTTCACCTTTTCTTTCTTAATTTCTTTCCCTCTCTTTCCCCACACGTACCTTAACTATTACTATAATCAGATAATTGTCCTTGTTGTCTCTCTTTATATCGCACAAATCAAGAAGATTGCTAATCAAATTGGCTACATCATATCAAATTCATTTCATAGTAACCTTTAAAGTCATTCCAAACTGACTTCCGCGGCTGATAAAAGGACGAATGATGCATTAATATTTATTATTTTTCAAACATTCATGTTCTCATTTTTCATGACAGGTATCTAAATGCAAGCCCAAAATCATCTTTGGCAAAGGCAACTGTCCAGCAATATAGATGGCAAACAGGAAGTCAGGGTCATGTTAGATGCTATCCAAGACCCTTTTTCATACTACATTGCTGTGACAATTCTGAGGCAATAGCAAAACTGATTTTTTAGATCCTAACCTAATATTCATGTCTATAAGAGATAAAAGCGGTCTGCATTTCATGTAGAAAGACTGTCTAAAGATAAAGAACGAAAGAAGGTACATCATAAAACACACATTGCCCCCAATTCACAAAGGTGGTTTAAATTGCATGGTTTATGAAAATTTCATGAAAACGCTTGTCTGTCCAAAGGCACTAAAGACCATGATTTATTATTCTAACTGATTTGAATAAACTCTGAATGAATTTAAATAAACTATGCAGTGGTCTACCATAGCAAATAGCGTGAATTTAGTTCCCTTTGCCAAAAGTAAATGTTGAATTCCTTGAAATGCTCCAGATATTGCTTTTAAGGAAATTCATATGAATCAACATGTTGCTTGTTGAGAAGTTGCAGCCATATTTCTTTATTCAAATTGGTCGATAAAAGAAAATTATGTGCGGGCTCATCACACATCATAGCTACTAGTAGTGCATAAAACCACAACAGAAAACGCACAGAATAGTGCAGGCCATTAACATGATCAAATACTCTTGTATGTCATAAAAGATCATTAATTAATTTGTTCATTATGAGGTATTATATCTTATTCATTTTAGTATTAATTTCTTCTTGATTTTACGGGTTGGATTAATTATTATTTTCTATTTATGTTTTTATTTATTTATTTATTTACCACTTGTGGGACGGAACACCCTATCAGCATATGCTGTTTTTCGTAGGGGTCCATACACACATAATAAAAAAAACAATGTACAATGACAAGGTATAACAAAATAATGATAAGAAACAAAACAACAAAACATAGATAGGTAAAAATAATACAAAATACATAGGATTTATTCAAAGGTTGAATGGATGCATCAGCACCCTATGAGAGACTATTTGACCAAATTGAGAGAATCATCAACTAAAGTACAACGACAGACGAGAGAAGATTTTGACTGAATCTCCCACCAGAAGAGATACACAGAAATAACAAAACCCTGGATTCAGAGACATGCCTGAACTTGTAAGCTTAGTTTACCCTATAATTTTAAAAGGTTTCTAGTCGAGAAATCCTACCTTATTCTTGGGAGAGTTTGACTAGAAAATCGAGATGCCAGCTTCATTATCTTGGAATATACTGTCAGATGAAGCCCTCCTAATGAAAATAGTTATCAACAATTGATAACTGTATCTACCAGTGACCTGATGTACTGTGATCATCTTGATTTGGAAGCAAACTTGTGATAACTTTTTCAGAAGCATTGACGTGCCTTAAAATTGCTCTTCTTGTAATCCTGAAACACAAATTGAGTGGGGCTTCAGTGGCAATCTCTCCTGACTGTACCGCGGGCTTCATCCTTGGACCTCCAGCCATTATACGCTGCCTAAAAAAAAATATCAGGAAATTTGTGTGGTGGCTGCTCGGCGCAGGCATATGTGATGTGAACCAGTTTTCAATTTTAGAGTTATGATAGTGTAGTGGCGTTTTAATTGAAAGTTGAATGAAGAAGTGTTGCGAATATTAATTAATTTAAGTATTGGTCAGGAAATGAATTGTTGTAATTAGCTGGACTGTATTTTGTAGGTACATGTATGCTTTATTTTTATTTTTTTTAAAGAGATGTAGTACACTGCCATTGTTTTAAATCTTTCAGGCCAAGATATTATTTTAGATCTAATTTGATCAAATGATTTTCTTTAAATTTGCAACAATAACTGTTTCTTTTACCACTGCATTGTTGAAATAAATCTTAATTCCTCAAGAGAAGATGGTTTAAGCTTGTTGAAAAGTTGAATACATGGCAAATGTTGATCGAAAAAGCTATGATTTCTAATTGCTCAATTTGTTGACAATTTACGGATTAAAATGCATATTTTAATTGAGAGAATTTCTTATATCAAATGCCAGATATTAATAATTTTATTGGGGAAAAAAAGTAAATACAGTATTTGCAGAAATGTTTGACCTTTCTACTCATGTGTCTGGCATTTTTCTTTTAAAATTCTGAATGAAAAGTCATGAGGCAAACCACTGAATGTGGAATGATTGTCCTAGAAGAGTTAATTGACACTGAATAGAAATAAGCTTTTATTACAATTATCATAATTTCATTCAACTGAATTCTTACTGAATTGAATTGAATTGAATTTGTATTCAATTGAATCAAATTTGTTATATATGTATTTGTAATTTGTTTCACAACTTTTTTTTCAAAACTATTTCTAAGTATTACCAATTCAATTAGGATTTTTTCCTGTGTTCGAATAGTTAATGATGATAATTACTCTATCATATTACTTTCATCCTTCAACCGCCTTTCCAATATCCCTCTCTAATTCTCTATTATATATGTCACCCTCTCCACCATTGCTCTGCTAATACCTGACGTTCTAAGAAACGTTATGTTGATGATATTTGAATTCAAAATGACATGCATGCTGAACTTTCCTTTATGATATGGTTTTGCACGTTCTTTCCTCTTTTTCTTCTCTTCAATCTTTCTACCTATCTATCTTCTCCTCTTTCTGTGTCTGTATTTCTCTCTCTCTCCCTCCATCTACGTTTTTGCTCCTTGTTTTCCACTGAAATGTAATTATTGTATCACAATTGTTAATCATTTTCATCTAACCAAATCACTCCTGGATTCATGTACATTGTGTATCCATGACCTCTACAGAATGTGTGATACATCATCAAGAAGTTAAGTAAAAACAAGTCATGTTCAGTATCTTAAACTGTCTTTCACTTAGCCAATGAAATGTCATTGAGAAACAAGATTTTATCTAAATTTATTTTAATTGTATCATTTTTTACATTAGGTGTATAACAGCTAAGTAATGGAAGCAATAGTTGCAAAGAAAAGTTGTCTTAATTATTAACATCGTTGTGTTCAATGATGTGAATTTGATAACTGTTGAACCAGCTGGTACAAATAAAGCTTTGAATACCGGTTAGATCTTTTTGCAGAAATTGTCTTCACCGTTAATAGTTGATGTAATGCAGGAATGGTAAATATGTGCTTGTCATAATTTGTGGATTTTTAGCGGGATGAGGTATCTAAAGGTGTGTGTGAGGTGGGTGGATGTGTGCATGCATGCTTGAAAATCTTAAATTCACTCTCAAAATAGTGAAAATATCCCGTTTAAAATGAAATTATTTCAACTCATATAAGGAGCCAAAATTCACTCTCTGAAAGGCTTAAAGGGCCATAATGGCCTGCATATTAAATATTAATTTAGTCTGAAACTAAGACTAGTACCACTCTCTCGAAGAGCTAAAATTCACTCTCAAAAGAGTGAAAATTCCCCAATCAAAACAAATTAATTTCACTCTTTTAAGGAGCTAATATTTACTCTCAAAAGATGGACAGTTAACTCCAAAAGGACGGAATTGTTTCACTCTCTTAGAGAGCTAAAAATTTTAGCTCCAAATTTCACTCCGAAAGGACTGGTCCCTAATTACACTCCTTGAGGAGCGGGAAAAAGAGTGAGAATTAGCTCTTTTGAATTACAGAGAAGAACTTTATGTTGTTTTGTTTTGTTTTGTTTTGTTTTTGTGTTTGTTTTTGTGTTTGTTTGATTTTTGTTTGTTAGTTTTGATCGTTTATTTGTGTACTAATTTGTGTGTGGGGGGGGGGGGGGAGACTATTGTTTGTAGCTGGCGACATCAACATCGAAATCGCCTCGCAGACCTTTATCTATAAGAAGCAGTATTAAAGGGACGTGTTGAAAAAAAAAGGTCTTGACATGCATTTTATAAAGGAATTGTTTGCACACAATAATAATTATTCGGCACAATGTCATTTTCTCAGTTACTTGCAATTGTTTATTTTTACTTTTTGAAATATATTATGTAAAATATATCTAAAGGTCTTTTTGTGTGTGTTATTTGAAGAATAGGCCTACATGAACTTCAAGAAGAGGGCGATTGAAATTGAAAATTTGAAGACATATTCAAAGCAGAATGTATAGGCCTATATGCCGCATTGAACGGTCATGATTATTACAATAATAATTGACCTAAAGCTGGGGAACAAAAATATCGGCACAATCATCGGATCTTTCTTTCAAGGATAATAGGAGAGAAAATGACAGATAGAGCATGATGAAAGTGCTTTGTATAATTGCCATCTTGCTGAGACTATTGAACGTATTCTTATTTCTTTAAACTTGTATAATTTCGGTGATTTTACCGTAGAAAAATATCAAGAATTTCTTGAAAAAAAAAGTTATTCTCTCTATCCTTTAAAAAAAAATTGTAATCATTGGGCAATTCTGTATGGACAACCTACTCTACGAAATTATTCTTAGAAAATAAAAAAAAATAAAAACCCTTTACATGCCAACACGACGTCCACATAATTATTCCTGATTTGATATTGCTGACAATCATACACTGGTAATTTGAAAAAGATTTCTTTTGGCAAATTACAGCTGCTGCAGCTATCTCTCTCTCTCTTTTTATGCTTGTTTTCTTAGCGCATACGAGATGCCACGGCATTTCATCATCATTACTACTGTATCATTCTTTTTATCATTGTTATTTGTCATCATAATCATCATCTTCATCATCGTCATCATTATCATTATCGTTATCATTATCATCATTCCTATCATCATTACTATCATTCCTGTTATTAGTTATTGTTATTATCATCATCGTTATCATCATCATGATTATCATCATTAGTATTATCATTGCTATCATTCTTCTTATTATTGCTATTTATCATTATTATCATCATAATCATCAGGTTCATCATCATTATTATCATCATCATTACTATCATTCTTTTTCTTTTTCTTCTTCTTCTTCTTCTTCTTCTTACTATTATTATCATTATTGTTGTTGTTGTTATCATCATCATTGTAGTTCTTATTGTTAGTATCATCATCAGAATTATTCTTGGTGGTGTTTTTTGGTGCTGTTGTCATCATCACCATCATTAATATCTATATATATATATACTATATTGTTATAACTACTGCAACTTATTAGTGTGTTGCATTATTAATCAAACAGTATAGCAAGGAGTCAGTGTTGATGAATAGTTTTCTACATCTATGCTGGAAAACTCAAGACATTTGAGCTTCGATTAAGAAACCACTTCAATAAGTCCATATGACCGAGGTGAAACCATGTTATCTGTCACTTTTCATGGCGCCACAGGGAATTCAGTGAACGTAGTTTTATACTGCTCAACGTATGCTTTGACCACCTGAATCTTCAATGCAGGCAAGTTGCAAATACCTGTGTGCGTATCAAATATGCAAGAGTATACACACAGGCTGACAGATGGTTCTAGAGATCTGCATCTCTTTCTTTATCTCTCTCTCGCTCTCTCTCTCTCTCTCTCTCTCTCTCTCTCTCTCTCTCTCTCTCTCTGATAAGACAGCACTTGGCAAAATGCAAGCAGCAGGTATCAAAAGGAAAATGGTAATTGTCTGTATGAATGGGGTGAGAGCAAGGTCGTCTTTTGAATTTTAGGCCTACTAACCAATAAAGAGTTTCATTGATAGCTGTAATTTGTTGAAATATAATACAGTTTGAGAGTCATATACAACGAAATGATTTCCCTTTCATCTCTCTCTCTCTCTCTCTCTCTCTCTCTCTCTCTCTCTCTCTCTCTGTGGTGATGCGGACTGTGGAGGCAGTGCAGAGCCTAGATAGTAACGAGGTATTGATGCTATATACGCAATGTGTTGATGTAGAACATACAGTCGCTCGTATGTTACTTTTGCTTCGATTAAGCTTTGTTTGGAATTATCACACGGAGGATTTTACACAGAAAAGTGTTGATTAAACCACAAAAGGAGTATTTTAAGTGGATATTGGTTAACGCACGGCAGGAGTAATCTTTTTAATGGATTCTGAATTGTTGGTGAACGTCGCCAAGAAACGACGAGGTATATGCATAGATGCATGAGCGGCTCACTGAAGCAAAATACATTTTGACATCAGAAGGTTGACAGGCTTTGGGTTTACACAGGGAATCTATATATACTTCCAGTTGTCAGGTTGTATCTTGATGGTTTACACAAGTAGACATCATTATGGAGATGACTAGAAACTCTCCTGAATTCTTTTCAAAATAACTGAATTATTTCTGTGCTTGGTTACTTCAAGGATTATCAAAGTCATGTCGACAACCCTTCGTGAATGAATAATCGTTTTTATTGCAAAAAGGAAAACGCCTTTCATGCCTAATTTGATAACGCAGGACTACCTATATAACATTTCAACATAGAGAGCCCTGACTCTTCAACTTGTTGCACGGTAAGCAATATTTCCAGCTACGATCAAATATTGTCGCCTTCATGATTGCTTGCATATGGTGCTTAAATTAATTGAATTATTCACTGCCATTTCAGCTTCAGCATCGGATAGCTTCATTAAATTGCTTAATGTGACCTTCTGATTGCAATGCTGTGAAGAGTACCACTACAGAGTGATGGTTCTAGCAATAGTGTGCAATGAAATAAGGGGAAAATGAGGACACGACTCATCATTGATAATCCCGGAGTATGTTATTAACGTGCCATGGTCATGGAAGTTTTTTCATAACTGACAAGACTGAGAAGATAAATTATTGTTTGCATTTGTTTCTTTTGATTTTGTTTACATCTCTTTGGAATACTAAAAATTACGCGAAAAAGTAAAATGAAACGCGATGAACACTAAATTGGACTCGAATTGTGTTATGCCCTGAAAAATTATTCAAAATGGATACCAAAGTTATCTCTGGGGCCGGCGTGCGTTCTAATGTACAAAGGACAAGCAGAGAACATCTAGATCTTCTGGAAATCTTGGGAGAAAGCGGTTTTCTAAATGCCACAAGCAACGAATTGTCCGAGCCTTCGAAAATAGTAGTTTCGACTATTATTTTGATGATATGGGTAATCGGTATGATATCAAACGTCGTGATATGGATACGCGCTTGTTCGCCACGATGTCAGGGGTTATTCGGACAGCGTGCACTCAGCGTCTATGTTGTTCACAAATCTATCGCCGATGTCATGCTCCTTCTCAGTTGCCCCTTCCACATTACTGCATTGTTTCATCGTGATGGATGGTCGTTTGGCCATGTGGGATGCCGCTTCATTGCGTCTGTTGACATGTTGGCAGTCTTACTATCGGCCAACGCGATGTTCTCGCTGGGAATCGAGAGATACAGATCGGTTGTCCGAGCTTCGATGTCAGTGTCGAATCGACTAAAGCGGTTGCGAAAGTCATATCTTCATATCGCCGCCATCTGGGTGTACTGCGCCATCCTAGCGTCTCCTGTCATGGCGGTGTCGGCATCGTACCCGAGTCTCGATGGCCGTGTCGTCTGCGGGTACATCTGGCCTCAGGGTGGACAGAACTACTATCAGATGTTCTTCAGCGTCCAGTTCTTTCTCAACTTCCTCTTCGTGTTCGGAACATTGATCTATATGTGGTACCAAGCCTGGCAGTTTACCAAGATGAAGTCGGGCGTTAATCAGTTCTTCACGAGGCGACGTGATATGCGGAAACACCGGGCCGTCATCATATTGTGTGCCATCTATTTTATTTGCTGGTTTCCGTTCTGGATTTGGCAGTTCATTCGAACAACGGATCGATCGATGTACGAAATCATATTCGGAAATCATATCCCTGGTGGTTCTAGCGCACCAGAGCTCGCAGTCACGACGCTGATATACATTCCTTCGTCGATAAGTCTCCTGGTTTATATTAGTTGCATCGATGAGTGGCGCAATGGATGCCATGTCCGAGAGTCCAACATGCCCCATGGAATAGCCACACGTGACCGCACGGTGTACAACGTCGGGATCGGTCTTCAACCCGTCAATGGACGTCAGAATCGTCCGCAGGACACCGTTGTCACCGTGTCGTATCACGTCAGGCCTAACGACTTCGATGATGGAAGCCCAGAAATAATGGATGATGGTGAAGACAATGATTCTGGTCAGGGTTCTTCTGAAGCAGCACCACGAGGCACGGAGGACATCCACATTCACTATCATAATGGTGGCTTCCAAGATGACGATGAGGATCAGGAGAGCCTAAACGACGTCGGAGCTGCCAGGAGTAAGTACCATTCCGCTGAACGTCGCAACAGAGGCGGCGACATCAATGAATACGCTGATGAAATCCATCATCATGGGGATCATGAACAGGAAGGTCGTTATGACATTGAAAACGCATTGGAATATGCACTGGAAAACGCCGTCGACTCTGCGCGAGAAAGTGTGACAGAAAATGGTCACATTGACGTTGCAGGGCTTGATAACGAGCGGTTACGTTGTTAACGTTTCATTATTGTGACAGTTTTTGCGTCTTGTAGAACTGGCGAAGAGTAGAGAACTTGTAATATCTCTCATCACAGAACCTTCCACCAATTGATTTTGGTTTACAGGCTGAAATTAGTCTCCTACGTACGATTGTATCTTATACGAAAGAGTTCTTGCGTCGTAGGCCTGTCATGTTGCTAACTTAACCTGTTTATACACTCTTTAAAACTTGGGTAAATTTAGTTGGGTAAAACATTGTTGGTTAGAATTTTGCCCAAAGCTGTGCAAATCTTGCCCATATATAGTAAAGACCAATTGACCAACTTGTGTAAAAAACATGTTGTTCAGCTGTTGGTCATATTCCTACTAACACTCCTGGTCACATGGATTTTGGGCAAAATTCAATCTTACAGTTGGTTTATTCCACGAAAGTATCCACTAGTTGGGTAATTTCTTCTATAAAATTGGCAAAGTAAAAATAAATATTCAAGATTTCTCATTAGCGTATGGTTTGGGGTGGGCTTGATTAACTAACCGTTACAAAGCACATATAAAATTATACTGGGTATATAAGAGCTTGCATTCTGATGTGTCAATCGGATAGGGTAGGATAGGATAAAGTAGGCAATGATAGGATAGGTATTAGGATAGGATGGGTATTAGAGTAGGATCAGGATAGGGCAAGATAGGATGGGTTTATGGTTAAACAGGTGTGAAACAGTAATCGTTATATTTTTTAAATTTTGAAAATGAGGGCAATTTGCCCAGTTTATTACCCAACAGTTGGGTAAATTCTGACAGTTGGACAATAAATGTCCAAAAGTTTAATGGACAGCATACGGCCCATCGTTGGTTAAAGAGTTGGTCAATGGGAATCACCTAACGTTGGTTAAAGAAAATTTACCCAATATTAGGTAATTCAATTAACCAACAGAAGTTGGGCAATAAATGCCCAAATGTTTAATGGACAGCGTACGACCCAACGTTGGTTAAGAGTTGATTAAAAATTTGACCAACCAATTTAAGAGTGTGCATGCATTTATGTCATATTTCACCAAACATTAATTTTGTATAGACTGTATTTTTTTTTTACAATTTGATATTGTGTTTAATAGAGTGCTTCGATTGAGGTAATTGCCGAATTGGGCGAGTCCCTGAAGTGAGCCCCTAACGACACACTCTAAAAAATGTTGGGTAAAAATGTGTCATGAGGGTAATTATGTATCCAACCAACTTTGGGCATTTCTTTGGGCATTTCTTTTCATCCAATTTGATGGAAATTTTGCCCATTCTAAAGTAATTACTGCTTATTTTTACCCTAACTGGGCAGTATGTTTCCCGCATTGGGTATACAAATTTTGCCCACAGTATGGTTGGATACATAATTCTCGTGCTGGTTCAATTTTACCCCAATATTTTTTACATTGCATGAGTCCATACTGTATTACATTTTTCATCCCAGATGAAAGAGGATTCGATTATATTATTGACTATCTTTTCCTTTCCAGCCTGTATAAAGTAAAATCTGTAAAAACAAATGATCACACAGTCTGAAAAGCTTGTACTAATCCATTTTGACAAATTACGTGAAATCATCCAATCATGGCAAATGCTCATTTGGCTACGGCCTGCGGTTTGGTTGACAGCTCATTTATTATTGTGCAGGCATCGATTATTGTGCATCTTTACATGTGATAATTATGTTGTAAACAAATAATTCCTTTGATGAGCTTCTTTTTCCTTACCTATGCTGTACGTACTTTGTTGTGTGCGGTTATTTTTTTTTTTTTTTGATGAAATTTGCTTAATTGTCATTTTTTTAATTTCCATCCTTTAACATGCTTCTATGATGTTCTTTTTTGTCATTTAATTTGATAATGCAATTACCTCAGAATTTGAGTTCGCAATTACAGTACTTATTATTTATTTTGACGTAGAAAAGAGCTGATAGCATTTTATATGTATATATAGAATATATCGGTATATTCAGAGGCTCTCCTGACGGGGGGGGGGGGGGGGGATTATCGCAGGAAATTGGCCTACAAATTGTCTCTCTTCATATTTCTATACTTTAAACGGCACCCATTACTGCGAAAATTATTGACATTTACCATCTTTACGATGGGGGCTGAATAGGTAGTGTACTATACGTCACTTGAGACATTGAAAAGGTCAGAGTAAATGAGAGAGGCAAGGTAGTAACTGTTGCTTGTAACATTATCTGATTATTTCAAAGATTCGTGTATCCGAAACCTTGCTTATTAATCAATTAGATGAGGTTTATGATATAGGTTTTCCCGCCCATTTTCGTCACCTCCTCATTCAATAATTATCTTCAAAAATGTGCTTTGACGTATTTCGTCTATGGCCCTGTGGGATGTGCGAACGCTTGTTTCAATTTCATCTTGGTCGATCAATTTTGAAACAAATGTTATTCAATCTCGTGGTTTGTCACCCATTTTCATCAATTGCAATTCAATTCGTCAGTCACAGTAGCCATGGTAGCTGGACACGAAACATCAAAATCAGTTTCGTCTAAAAAAAAAACTCGTTTACCTTTTTCTGTCATTCGAAAGTGTTTATAAGTCAATGAATTTAGATTTTCGAGCAAGGAATTTAACTTTTGCATCATTCAAATTAGCACGCAGGTAAGAATCATTCAAATTCATCCGCAACTGCCGAAAAGGACCTTTCGAGCATTCAGATTCGCGAACGGGCAGTCAAATTCGTAACATTTTCATTCATATTAACTTAATCCAATAATACTGTATTTATAATTATCTTTAAAAGGGGTTAATTTTGAATTTAATTTACTCTTTGAGTCAATAATATAGACCCTTTTCTCATATAGGCTATACTTTAGACTTAAATAGGATGAACTACATTCTACACATGCATGCCCTCAAGTCAAAGATCTATACAACTACAACTTTTGCGTGACTTAAGGAAATGCAGTTCATCCCTAAAAATATGAAGATGCGAATTAATGTGACAGTCTCTCCGAGGAAAATGTGACAGTCTCTCCGAGGAAGAAGTGAATGACACAACATAAGATAACCAGCATTTCCTTTCATGTATTTGTTCCATCATCTATACCTTTTGGGATTTTAAAAAAAAATTAATCTCTGAAAACCATTACATCCCAGCATTGCATATTCACATCTCGTGCATGAAATGAAATATCACTAAATTTCTAATTGTCTTCTAAAATGCATTCTACAATCTAGTATAGGCCTTATTATATAATCATGTAGAAATAAACTAATTACATAATAAGGCCTTCATCTCGACTTGATTTGATTCTGCTTCATGCAAGAAAAAAAAATGATCAGGCCTTTAATCATGCTAGTGACCCAAAAAGATGGCGTTTTCAAGTGAACCATTAAAGAAGAAAAAAGAAATTAGGCTCTGTTTTAAAAGGCAAATATCATGTCACACATGCAAGGATATAACAATTAAGTGAAGAAATTGTTAAATTGAACGTACAATTCGCTAAATTGGATGTTCCAAAATGAATTCGAATGCACGAATGTGTCTGTTGCGTGATCACGTGACCATTCAATGTTAAATTGAATATAGACTCTATGAATACGCGGGTAAATTGCACACTTGGATAAGAAAAACGCGATTTTGAATGCTTCCAAGATGGTTTTGAACGCTCAAATCATGAAATCGAACTGCCGTGCGGCACGGCTGGGCAAAAATCGTTTAAATTGAATGTTCGTAATATTAATTAGACTGACCAAGTTGCGAAATTGGCCGAGAAAACCTATAAAATAGCGTTCCACATTATGTCATTTCTATTTTTCAAAGAAAAGTAGTAAAAATCAAGTTATATCACGAGAAAGTAAAATGGTCAAAGACCTGGTTTAACCTTCCATAAAGGCCTATATTACACTTGATGAATTCGAATGACTAAAATGATGAATTTTCTTGAAAAAAATGACGAATTTGATCCAAACATTCCTTTTATACTCGCTTAGCGGCAGAGATGAATTTCAATGACAGCTGACGATCGTGAATGCTTGATTTTTAGATTTTATTGACAAAAGACGAATATGACTGACATTTTAACGAAATTGAACGTATGATTTGAAAATTGATAAAAGTGAATGCAAAGGTGACGAAAATGGGCTGGAAAACCTATATAAGTAAGCGAAAATAATTTCATTTGCTGTCTCTTTATCTTATACACCTCAATAGTGGCAAGGGGCGTCAATCCGTTTTATGCTTTGAGGGACACTAAAAAATTTTTAGGGGAGCATGCTAGTACATAAAAGATTTGCTGACAACCAAAAATGTAGGGAGTCTTCAGCTTAAATTGGGGATGGCGACATAAACAAAAAAGAATTACTGACAAGAAAAAAAAAAAAAAACGTCCTCAGCTTAATTTTTTTTTTTTTTTTGAGGGACATACCCTATTGTTTCCCCCCCCTAAATTGAAGGGGCCGTGTCCTCCGCCTCCTCCTGATTGACGCCTATGATAGTGGCAGTTGTCGGAGGCATTTTTTTTTTCATTCCCCGTCACATGTTTTGTTTTGCCTACATTATTTTCTTTTCTGGACCCCGTGATGTATTCTGCTAATACGACTGAAATGGGCTGTCCGTGTAAAAATATGTATAAACTTGTATGTCATCATGGTCATGTTGCGTTTTACCGGAAATAAAGACCAACAAACATACTTTTTAATGTTCAGAAGATAAAAATGACCCACGATTTCGTTGACAAAAATAAGAATATATCTCTTCGGTGATTCGACGTTTACATCTGTCCATTTCTAGGCTACTATAAACATGATAAACTCGAAACATTGCTCGGGTAAACCTTATTTCCATACATTCTGATATTGTCCATATACTTGCTAATTCTATGTAATCATGCAGAACGATAGTAGTAGTAAGAAAGTAAGATGGGGGGGGGGGGGTGTTTCACAAAACTGTGCCTAAAGGTAGGCACATTCAAATTTAAATTTTATTGATTTGTAATCCATACAAATTGGATTATTCTCAATTTTTCTTTTTCACAAACATCAACAAAAATTTTACAAAATATAACGTAAAAGAACAAAGTATAACATAAATAGCAAAGTACCAGGAATTTTACATAAACATAACAGAATATAACAAAATGTATCAGCATATGATAGATATATACTAGAATATGCCACAATATATTCGAGTAAAACAACTTTTAAGTATATAACAAAACAAAACAATAAGCAGCCAAATCCCGCATAAGTGGTATCCACTCTCTTTAAATTTTACGGACCAAGGTTAGAAAAAATCATGTTAAAATTTAAAAACAAACAAACAAACAAACTTTTAGAAAAATAAAATATAAAATCATCGCAGCGATATCATATAATAAAATACATTAATTATCATAAATCCCACAGAATGGAGTGAAAGAATAACAAATACCACTAGCTCAAGATCCCCCCCCCTTCTTGTAGGCACCAACTTCCAATTAATACCATTACAAACAAAGAAAAGGTGAAGAGAGGGTAACTTACCACATAATTAGTCCCTGACCCAATTTAAATTACCTATAGCGGGTTCAGCCCCCCGGGAGCAAGCTGTTCAAATTTATGATTTATTATTTTCTATTAGTTCCAATCGTTTATAGTACATATGGCTTATTGCAGGTATCATTGTTGAGTTTATATCGCTTTCAGCGTTCGACATCAAAAATTTGAATTTCTCGTCATTGTTTAAATATTGAAAATCCGGTACTATATTATTCAGGTTAGAGAATAATTTTAATTTGATATCATATAAGTGGGTACATGTGATCAGGAATTGTATTTCGTCTTCAATGCCAGTTTTACAACGGAGGCATATTCTGTCAATGAGGGCCATTTTTTGTATCGACCATCTTCAATCATGAGGTTACCATTGCTTATTTTGATTTTGATATATTTAGCTATCTGTGATTTGTCAATATCAATTAACAAATAATTTTCCATTTTGTATTCTGATTTAAAGGTTTTATAGGTTTTTAATTTGGTAGAGCTTTCAGTATTATTTTCATTTGTTAGATTGGCTTTCCAAGCTTTAATATACCTATCGTCTAGTTTGTTTAGTATAGCTTTCTTTAACCTGTTAATAGAAAATGTATTATGGTTTTGCCAGACATGGGAGAGACCTAGTATGTTCAGAAATGATTCCATATGTTTGCAGTAATTTATATTAAGGTTTTTTGCACTCAATATAAGTTTGATTTACTAATGTACTTTCAGTGGAGTTTATAGTGTGGTGCCAGAAGCCGATGGTATTTTTTAAAGATGTTAGCGCGAGGGGGAAACGTCTAGTTTCTGCTAAGATGGCACTATTCATTGCAGATCTGTTAGTACCAATGATAACTTTTAGAAATTTTAATTGTAGAGATTCGGGAAGGAATGTTTTGTAGCAATTTTCTAATTCTTTTGTCTCTCTTATCAAATATTCAAGCCCCCATATTTCAGAATTATAGAGAACAATTGGCTTTATACAGGTATCAAAAAGTTTTAAGTATGTTATTAGGGATATTCTGTCTTTGGGAAATATATTCCGTATGCTGAATACAGCTTTCTTGGCTTTGTCAACTAAGTGTTTGATAGCGTGCGTAAATGTGCCCGATGGTTTAAAGATTATTCCTAGATATTTGTACTCGTTAGTTATTTCTATCTCCGTGTTATCAAATAAAAATGAGTTTTTATTCATCCTTCTTCCTTAAGAACGACGTGACTATGTACAGCCAAATGGAATGCCCAAAGTTTTTCATCTTGTCTTACCTAAGGGTGATTGTATTTCCCATAATCTCAATTGAATTCTTAGCAAAACTATACTTTACATTAAAAATGTTTTGTTAATAATGATACTGTTAATCTACATAGATATTTAGATATAAGCTTATGCGATTTAATATGACTGAGAATCCCATTTGGCTTCGCATATTCAAATCATTCTTAAAGTGTTGCGTTAATTCGCGCACAGCTGACCCCCCCCCCCCCCCCCCCCCGCGCGCGCGCTGAAGTGATTAAGTGAAGGTTGGATACGACAATAGGAAATCATCTAATTAACTTAGGTCTGTGGTTGTTTTAATTATTTTGCTGAACCCCCTATGTGCTGTAGTTTCATATTGTAATCGCTGATGACGTGCATATAATATTGAGAGAGCATTTTAAACCTAAATATATTGTATATATGATGTATATTCATCTTGCTGGCATTTGGCTTATAGTTACTATACGGGGAAATCCCTTCTGCAGTGGTCTGTAATTCCTCTATTGCTTTAACCTTTTTCGCTGGAACCTCTTTAAGATTCAACTTAAAATGGCTCGTCAACATGCATCTCATTTAATACACAACAAACAAGACAGAGAGAGGGAGAGTGAGCGAGAGAGAGAGAGAGAGAGAGAGAGTAAGAGAGAGAGAGAGAGAGCGAGAGGAGTGAGAGAGAGAGAGGGATATTTGGGGAGAGGCAAGGGAGAGAAATGGAGTCGAATAGTAACCATCTGCATGATTTCAGAATGGTTGTAGATCTCACTTCCCGTTGTACGAGCAGCGATTCACTCATTCTCCACTGGCGGAAACAAGACTCTCGTTGCCATGACAACCATCTGCGCGACCTCGGCGAGCCTGTCTCATTACAAGATGATTCTCTACCGAGCAAGGATGCTCACGACCCAATCGAATATTGTTATGCATGAGTGATGAGGATTTGGCCATAAAAAAGGAAAATGGCACAAGCTGGCACATTGTTTATTACTACTGGTAGATGAAGAGTGATACAGCTTTAATATGCAATTTTGTTTTTTGTTTTTTTACAATCAAGGGCAATGAGGGGGCGATGTCAGAATTGCTCAAATTCTTACACTCCATGTACATATACCGTACCAATTTAAGAATATCCCCTAAATGTAAATCTTAAGTTTGCAATTCCTGTATTTATGGTTGATTTACAATTGGGAGGATTGGAATTTAACAGTTTGTTGCATTGCTTTTAGGTAAACTCCACACATTATTTCTCCATTCTCTGTCTTTCCCACTATTTTTATAACTCCCATTATTAACGACTCTAAATTATAAATACCGATTGCACCAGCGTAAATCCACTTGGGGGGGGGATGATCGACTTTTTGCCGATTTTTTTTTCTGTCGAACTCACACTTAAGTACAAAAGCACACCCTCACCCACCCGCACAGATCCCCTTAGTGGCCCTTACACACATTTTAATTTTTATTTTGCGAGCGAGCAAAAAAAAAAAAAAAAAAAAAAAAATCTGGTTTTTAATCGCATTTTCAAACAGAAATTCTAAAATTTAATTGTCGTTTATGACATCATCAAAAATTTTACTGACTGATTAACTAAAATATAATTTCTTTCTCAAGAAGTATGGGGGATATTCATAAACGCCATCCCCCCCCCCTCTTGAAAAAGTGGGGGATATTCCCTCATCCCCCCCCCCCCCCGGATTTACGCCACTGACCGATTGCAATTCAATTTCACATTTAATATATCGTGCTTCTGCAAATGTTCTTGCGGTGCAATAGTTCAATTTGATTTCTGCTCTCTGCTTTGTAGCATTTTCTTCTGTATCTTATTTTTTTGTCTATTCTTTACTTCTCTTTTTATAACTGCCATATTCATTTCCCTCCTGAACTGATTGTTTAATCATATATCTATTTCGTGGTTTGCTGTATTTTATCCGATAAACTTTTACCATAGTGCATCTTGATTGTAAATTCATTTAATTTGATTCAGCTTTTGGCTGCCATTTTGAATATTTTAAACAAATAAACCTGAATGAATGAACTTCCTTAGTCTCTGACCCTCCCTCCTGCTCTCTTTCTGTTCACTCTCTTCTATCCCCTTTTTTATCGTCCTCTTTCCATTTCTCTATTTGATTTGTTCCTTTCTCTCTGTATACATTTCCTTCCTTCCTTCCCTGTTGGCACATCTCCCTATACATCCATCTCTCTCTCTCTCTCTCTCTGCCTTTCTTTCTCCTCTACTTTCATTGTTCACTCATTTTTTTCTTCTCTGTTACATGTAAAAACAACAGCACATACATGTACAACATAACATGATTCTTAATATATGTTTTATTTACATATATATATATATACATATATCACACTTTTCACCTCTCGTTCTCCTCTCATACAGTACACTGATTCCACATGCTTGTCTGACCAAGATTAATCAAATTTCTGTCACATGAACTCACTTGGACAAAGCATAGAACATTCTCTTTCCAGTTGATAATAATAATAATAATAATAACGATGATAATAATATGCTGTTCTTGTATAGTGCATATCACATGATGAAATGTTTCTATTCACTTCAAAAAGACCTTTGGATATCATTACCCTGGCTTTAGCTCAAGCCATGGGCATCAATGGGGGGGGGGGGGAGAGGGGGACATGTCCTCCCAAAGATTTTTAAGGGTGGGGACACAATAGAGTATGTGCTCCCCCCCCCCCCCAAAAAAAAAAGTAAGATGAGGACCTTTTTTTTTGTATGTCACCCAACAAAAATACTTTTATAGGCCCCCAAATTTCCTGAGGCCCCCCCCAAAAATAAAAAAGATTGATACCCCTAGCACAAGCAACCATAGTGCTTAGTGCATTCAAACACAAAATACTACCAGGTAACCACTTACTACACCTCGCTCACGTGTGGCAAATGTGTATTAATGTCTTGCCAAAGGATGTTAGTGCCGTGGCAGGGATTCAAACCCCACAGCTTGTGGTTAACAATCCAGAGACTTGTCCAGTGGACCACAACAAGTTGTACCATGAAGTTTGAATTCAACACTGATATAACATGACATAACCATTAAATGTTGAACAAGTCATGCAAATATTAGCAATGAAGCAATGCCATCAGGCATTATTTCAATTTTCACAGTTGGGAGAGGATGAACCATAGTATGTTGAGAGAGATAGTTGTGATATGTGTACATGTGCAGGGTCACAAGTTATTAAATCCAAGGTGATTAAATCAGGCACTCTGGATTATAGCTCTCCCGTGAAAAGACTTACCGATCAGGAGCAATTACTAGTATAATGTATGTAGTAATGAGTCTGTGAAATCAAGCCAACCATGGACAGCTGTATCCACGGCATGGCAAAGTGCGATGTGGGGCATGTGCTCCATCATGGCCTCTCAAATGTTCGTGACTTCCAAACTCTGAAACTGAAACTGCATGTTTTGTCTGATTTGTAAATTTTTGACATGGACAAATATAATAATGATTTGGGATGAGATGAATGAGATAAATTTTGCACTCATGAAAACGTCCTTGGTGCCTTGACATCTGCATCAAAATGTGATAGCCAAGAATTGCAGCCGCATAGGTATAATGCCATATAGGATGCGCCAAGTTCCATGAATCAAAGCCAACTTCACGCCTATATCGGATTATATGGTTACTACAGGAAGTTCATTCGTAACCTGTCGAAGTAAATTGCCAGATCCTAACTTCAAGTGGGAACCAAAGAAGCAGAGAGCATTTGAGAAGTCAAAGAGACTCCTGGGGCCCGTTGCATAAAACTTACTATAATAGTAACTTTGCTGTTATAGTAACTCTCATGGAATACTGGATTTTGATTGGCTGTTGAGCAACATGCCATGCTCAACAGCCAATCAAAAGTCCAGTATTCCAATTACAATATCATTGTCCGGCTGGCAGAAGGGCATTAACTCAAGCATAATCTGAACTGCCCAGCTTGAAGAAGGACATTAACTGCCAGCAAGGTGGCAATATCATCTGAATGCAATCCCATTTTCATATAAATCACAATTACATTAGAAATGAAAATTGAAATAAACATAATCTTCCACACTAAGGTTCTGAATAATGATACGTAATGTATGCTAACATTTAAAATTTTGGTGCATGATGAGCAATCAGTCAGAAAACCAGCTAAACTGGCTTTAAAATGCAATCAATTGTATGGCTTGCTTGATGTCACTTTGATACAGAGGCATTTGGGCTTTATCTCCAACAAAGAAGCTAGATATTCCTCTAAAAATTTTTACTTGATTAGTTAAATGGCTATTCTGAACCTTATTCATTTATCACTTCACATGTCTGAATGTTCATATCGAATGCAAGTGCAAACTCTTTGAAAATGTAACAGAAGTCAGATTGCATGGTGGATGGTGAGCTGAACATCCCATTATATCTACAGCTGGGTCAATGTTTAGAGATCTATTTACTCTCAAATAAAATCAGTGAGATTAATCTTTTTACATTGGTATTCTAAGAACCATTTTGGCAAGATTTTTTTCTCTCCCCAAGACACAGCCTATTTGGTGCAATAAACAAAAGCAAATGTTGTTAAACTGCAGTCTCATCTTGCTCAGCCAATAAAATTGCTTTCTGCCAGAAGGAGAGACAAATCAGCATGAATACATTATTTGTACAAATTCGACCATGCTTGTAATATAGCGCAGGCATGTCCTTGTTGGGATTTCCTTGAAAAGTGACTTCAGTATTTTCAGAAGTTTCAGCATATCACTACAAGCATCATTTCGGGGACAATATTAGTCAACAAAAAAAAAAAAAAAACAGTCAATAATTTCTTAATTCAATAGCAAGACTAGCAGCAAAAATGTCAAAATTCATATACTTGATTTGCATCTTGGAGATGAAATAGCTTCTACCCTATTTTAAGCTTTATTTTATCTTTTTTTTTTTTAAAGTAAGATGGGCATAAACACAAAAGCTGCCAAGTTGTATCATGTTTTAGCTGTAGAATATATGTATGCTGGAGTTCAGAGACAGATAAGAAAGCTTAGGCCCCCATCTCACTAGAAAGGTGATCATGGTGACCATAGCGATCCGTAACGATCTGTGAAAATTTTGCAAAGCGTGGCAGACTCGTCCTCCAACTCCATTTTTTACCTGTGCGGTGATTGCACTGCTGTTGTGATGACGTGACAATACCAGCCAGGATGCGCGAATGGGATGTGCAGAAACATAACTGTGGAAAATGGTCTTGGGAACGGGCCTGAAAGCACGGGCGATAGGAGCCGCTTTCAATGCGCTTGCAGTATGCTTCAGGTGCTACTGATAGGTTAGAGCTACAGGCATGCTGTTTTTAATGCGCTCTTGAGACGATTGTGGCGCTCTTGGCGACCTTGGCACTCTCGCTATGGAAGTTTCGAACATGTTCAAAACTTGGTGGCCACAGGGGCGATGGTGGCAATCATCGGCGCTTCAGAGAGGCTCAAGACACGACTGAGAAGATTGAAAAGGCTCAAGCCATGATCCACCACGCTTTGTCGATTTTTGAAGAATCGCAGCAGAATTGCCTTCTACACGCATTTTGCTACCTAAAAGAAAAAAAAATTGACATAAAATGGCACTCAGAATACCAGCCATGTTCTCTGGTCTGCTCATAAAGTAACCAACTGTTTCTGAGTGGCATCTAAATGATGCTGACAATAAAGAACTGTCCACAGATGTTAAATTAAGCGTCACACCACAAAAAAACTCTATTTTTATCACATGAACAAAGTTTCAATGTGACTTGAAATGAGCTCACTTCAACAGTCACTGTTAGCACATGTGCCCATTATGCTAGGTATATACTAGACACTGGTGTTTCAGACCATATGCTGACGAACAAAGATGTTCTGCACCCACTTAGTAGTAATGCTCAATTTCAAAGTTGTTAAAGCATGAAACAGCTGTAGAAAAGTCTAGCATCTCATCATAGCTCTGTTACCAATGATCTGGCTTGCATGACTGTGTGGAGTCCTGTCTGGAGTTGGGCAAGTGAAGTAGCAATTTCATCAAGAACTGCAGCCTGTCAAACACAATGTGATAAAATAAACAATTAACAATAATTACAATGCTAACAATAGTGAAAATAATGACAATAGTAATAGTAGTGAGCATAGAAGTAATGAGAATAAATAGGAGGAGAAGAAGAAGAAGAAGAAGAAGAAGAAGAAGAAGAAGAAGAAATAGCCATAAGAGTAATGATAATACAATTACTCTGTTTTTGTACATCTCATATTATTAAATAATGTGTTCTCTCAGTACATGTTGGTTAGAGATTTCTAGCTTAGGACATCCATTAACAGTTAACATTTCATTTTAAAGAATACATCCTGCTTGGTTTCTATTTAACAGCTGGTCACAAGAGACAAAATGGAATATAATCTTATGTACGTGTAGGGCTCGATACTTAAAGGAGCCCAGGACACACAGGCCCCCAAAATTTACATTCTGTCCCCCCAGAATTGAACACTTTTAACACAGGGCTCAATACACACAGAGCCCAGAGTTGCAATCCGGACCCCCACCCAAAAGTTTGTGTGGAGCCCTGTCTTATATATCTACTAGGGAAAATGCATGAAAAAAGGTCTGAAAACAGCTTCTGACTTACTGCACATGATACCATAGGTCTCCTAACTAAAATGTACGAAAGCAGGGAGAAGGCAAGAGAGAGAGGGAGAGAGAGACTAGAGAGAGAAAGGAGAGTATACAATGTCACTAATAATATCAACTTACCACTCTTCCATCTCTGAGGTCAAACTCACTGCCCCACTGAATATTGTCCAGGTTTGCACTCAGCTCGGCCAGGCAGCTGACAACCAGTGGGAACAACTCTTTGACCTGGGGGTGATAGGTTGCCTCCACCCTGAGGAAGTCTCCGACCAGGGGCTGCTGGAGTCGGTTGATGAGCTCCTTCTTTCCCTGCAGGACTCCCTGGAGATGGCTGCTCAAGGAGTTCAGACTGGAGATCTTTGACTCTGTAAAAACAAAAAACACACATCTGGGCAATTCCACATCAGAAAAACAGTCACCTTACTTCACAGTTGTAGGAAAAACAATCACTTTGATAGCCCTGAATAGCCAAATCTTTGAATTAAAAAAAGCTGAAACAGTAAAGAATTTCACAATCTTAGTCTGTGTTGGTATAATGCATGTTTGATTTTAAAAGACATGTTTGAAGTTTAAAATTGGCACCTTTTTCTGGTGATTCTGTTACCGCGGTGTTATACCACAATATCATAAATGTAAGAATAAAATTGTTGGAATGAAAGAGCTCACATGAAAGAATGGGCATATTTACAGAGTATTAAATGGTGAGAAGGGAGGCAGAATACAAAAGAGGCACAGAAAGTCTAAAAATGGTGGTAACGAAATTACACCCTTACCGTGGAATTGCCCATTTGTAAGAAAAATCAGTGTACCTGAAGCTACTACTCATCCCAAATTTTGCATAAAAAGAAAAGTTGTAGATCACACACAGAAATGGCATTCTTTTCTTGCAGACTTGTTAAGTATCACAAACTCTTAATTATAAATATGATAAGATATGCCAAGATACCAGGCATGATGTGACTGCAATAACCAGATATATGTACTTAATATATTAAAATATTTATCATATTTTACAAGTTGTGCATAATACTTCAAATCGTGTGGAAATGTTTTGATTTGGATAAAAAATAAAAATTCAACTTGAATTGTTCCACTATACAGTGTAAATGTATAATATATCATTATATATTATTGACTGGCATTAATGATATACCAACCTATATCACCCGATCTGAATCCAATCTTGCCCAGGCCGAAGGAACGGGCAATATTGGATTCAGAGAGGGTGATATAGGTTGTATATTATTCAATGCAGTCAATACTATTTTTATTATCTATACCCCACAGTAAAGTAATGTAAAATTTGATATTAAAAAAACAATGCCTCCAACTACTCATTTGACATGTATGCATTAATTCTAATCACACAAGTACGGCTTATACCTTTTTTATGATGTCATCTATGTATTCGTGCATAGCATGTTGCGTATCTTTGTATTCGCGCACTGCATGGCTTGCGTTGCTTCTCACACCGGTTCAAACCGGATTTCGTGAATATTGCCCGCTGCTCAATTTACACGCAAAGTCAATGGGAAAACCCGGAAGAGAGAAAATATGGTATGATATTGACCGCTGCCAAATCAGAGAACGCAAAATATGGGAAATCATTGCCACGGAAAAACACCTTGTATAGATAATAATCATTCTTATTGACATGATAGTAAGTATGAGACAAAGTAAAGGAAATACATTGTTATTCCATAAAATGCAAGAAGTTCTTAATAACTGTGCCTGATTTGAACATTTCAAAAGAGAGAAAGTCCCAAAATACTTGACAAGTTATGCTTAAAGTGATTTAGAGCAAACATGCAGATCTTCCCTTGCCTTTTGGGAGTTTATGGTTTATCTGGGGCTGGAGATATATTGCAATCGAGGTGATATTACCTTTTAGGCACTGGCAATAATCTAATAGCCCCGAAGTCTGATATCACATCACATCACATTTAACAATATTATTGCAAATAAAGAATTATTCAAAAAGTTATGTAAGTTCACTGTGACAAAGAGAGAGAAAAAAATCCCAAAGTGTTACCGTAATCATGTCTAACCTCTGCTTGATCTTTTGAACTTTTCAGATAACTGGAGAGCGTTTCATGAAGAGTTTTGTTGGTGAAAATCACCGACAAATGTTACAAGCTACTGCAAATCCTCACTTCTGATTGGCTGAAAGCAAATTAGTCAGTGAAAATCACCGACAAAACTCTTCATGAAATGCTCCATAGAAACAATGAACATATATTTTTGAGCTTACCTAAAATGTCCAGATGTGTGAGATCCCTTGTCTCCTTATCCATTAGTCTACATTGTATTTCATCATTCACCTTTAGACAAAAATACATGAAAGAAACGACCTACTTTAATAGGACACTGAAAATTGAGTAACATTGCAAGCATGTAACTGTTTGTATTTAATTGAAGGACATTACAAGTGCGTCACAAGTGATATTGGTTGTGCTAGGTTAGAATATTTATCAGAAATACGGCACTTGAAATACATTTCTTTTTTAGTTCATGATGGGTGCGAGGGAGTGAGTTGGCTCAGTCGGTAAAGCAAAATTTATCTGCCTTTGCAGTACTTCATAAAAATGTGTTAAATGGAATGCGGTAAGGTCAACTATGGTTATTGCATATTGTACAACATCCATTGTTAATGCACAATGTATAACACAGTTAAACAGGCAATAACCCGTAATGAATCTTGCCATCTTGTAAGGGATTGAGGGAGACTTTTTGGGGCCTCCCAAAGTTAGGGCAGTCCAAGAGGTCCCCCAGGACCAGGCCAGGCCTCCCCCCCCCCCCCCCCGATCATTGGGGAGGGGAGAAGGTTAGAGTTGAATTTATTTTCTCCATGTGGCTTATGATGCACATGAGCTCTTCAAAATGTACTTACTTCCAACCATTTGTGCAATCCTGTACTTTTATGCTAGTTCTGTACAAGTTCTGTATTTCAACAATCAATACCTTAAACTTATCAGGGAGAGATAAAACAATTGTTACTCTTTATGTCACAAAGCCCATTCTTCATGTCATGTCTTATGTTGGAGAAATATCTTCCCTGCTTCTTATTGTTCTGATGATTAATTGATTATAGACTACCATGTCTACATGTATTTTTGAAAACATTATCAAGATGACACAAACCTGATCAAGTTGTCTCTTCTTCTCTGATATCTCCCTTAGCTGCTGAATGAGTCTCAGTGAGGCAGAATTTCTATGAAGATTCTCAGATAGTTCTTTCACATCTTCATCTCTTTTCTGAATTTTAACAGAAATGACAGGATGTCAGTTACTTTCACAAAACCCTTCTTCAAAAACTAAGGATGAGCAGTGAGCTGTGGCATTATAACTGCCTTCGTGTATATAATTGCACTGTATAAAATTGAATCTAGATCACAACATCACAAATGACTCAACTCTAATGTTAATAGGCTCTACCGTCTAGCACTCACAGGGCCAAATGTATATCGGACTGTAGCGAACATTCACCATTGCAGCAGTCAAAAACAGACAACAAAATTGCCCTAAGCAAGCTTTAATTTGTTTAAATTTGCTAGATTATCTGATTCAGGGACTCTTTAACTCTTAATATGCCACAAATTTGGGGATTCAGAGTTGAAAATGGAATTTTCAATAATTATTTTCCTCTCATGCCTGGGAATATACAAAAAGTTATTGAAGCTTTTCCCCCGCATTGACTACTGTGGAGTACAAGCTTATAAGCTAAGTGATCGTCTAACGTTAGTTAAAAACAATTAATTTTCCTTCGTCACGAATGCTGCTGATGCAATCAATGGCATGCACTGACAATGTCAATAAGTGGCACTGTGACTACTCATCCTGAGTACTCAGTCAATGAATTGACCTCGTCCCTCAAATGTGACAAGTCTGTACCGAAACTACATTGCATGCTTTTCTATTGGGTACTTGACGGCATGCTGTCTACCTACGAGTCTGAAAAGCGTCAGTTTTCTTCTTAAAATCAAAACTTTTCCTCTCTTTCATAGAAGATCTAAGTCAATGTATTTCGCATTCGCGTCGGCAATTAGTTTTGCTATTCAGACAAAACGTCGTTTTGACCTACACAGGTGAGTGACGACTGTGACTGTGTTAGGATATTGGTATCAACTCCTTAATTTGCACAGCAGTGTTAGACCTCGATTTTAGCAGAAATTTGTCTCTATTAAACACCAACAATCAACATCAACACCAACACCAACCATGAACACCGGACGTGAAATCACCCATTGACACTAACACGAATGCAAGGTACGGGAAAGCAAGCGAGTGGGACTAAATTGAAGCTAATGTCGGGAAACATACCATTCTAAGATGTCCACTTTTCTCTGCAAAACGAATAATACCAGACGTGGCTGATGTAGAATACACATCTGAAGCCCAAGGGTTAATACTTCGGTTCGATTTGCTGTACGATGAGTCATCCATTTTGTCAAGAAACAAGAATATCGACAAGAACGCCCCTCATTCACTCACTTTCGAAGATTCCGCTCAACGTTCTGGCGCATGCGCGATAATAAACTATATTTTGTATGTAGGAAAACTTTGCAAACTGCAGCAGGGGCGGATCCAGGAGGCCGAATCCCCCTTTTGAAAAGCAGAAAAAACAAAATTTTAGGGTAAAATACATGTGAAAATGCAGAGGACCCTTTTTCTGGTAAAACAGACACCTGAAAAAGCCGACCGCCCCCCCCCCTTTGAAAAATTGTGGATCCAGCCCTGTGCAGGGCCCTCTTGCATAAAATCAAAAAGTTGCGAAGAAACGCAACTCTAAAAATTAAACGCCCCCTAACGAAAAATGGGGGGGCAAAACGCATATTCACCTCCCCCAAAAGCCCCCCCCCAAAAAAAAAAAAAAAAAAAAAAAATTGATAAGAGAGAGAGAGAGAGAGAGAGAGAGAGATGTTGTGAATTGTAACATTTTGATTATTCTTTACGTTTCATGTCACTGTGACACGATTGTGAACGTTCAATGTGATCGAATGGACTGATGACGGATTTTTTTTTTTCCCCACGAGAGTTCCGGACCCATTACCATAATGGGCATCTGAGAAGTAAGACTAGCAATGAATTCCAGATATAAATCTCTTAGAGCGTCTTACTTGGCGTCGGCTTCTCGTGGCTCAGTCATTAGAGTGGGCGTGCCAAAAACGAGAGATCTCGGGTTCGCTTCCCACTCTCAGTTTATTTTATTTTTGCTGTAATTATTGATACCAATGGCGTTATTCCGTCTGAAATAGTTAAAGTATCACATCTTGAACGCAGTCGTTGATACTAATTCCAGCCCGGAACTCTCACGAGGAAAAAAAAAATCGCGGCCTGGCAGATGGGGGGGGGGGGGGGGGGGGGGGGGGGGGGAGGTTTATGCAAATTTTGTTAGAATCGACTTCATTTGGCGTCTTAACACTAATTATACCAACACTACACAGCAGAATCCCCTCCTCATTATATGAAAAGGCGATTAGATTAGAAGGAAATTAAATTGTTTTATTGATGCTTATTTCTGCATCTCTTCCAACGCATGAGGGTTTTCTTTTTTAATGTAGATTCTTGTATTGATACTAAATCCTGTATTCTAATCAAACGAATAAGGATGTGTTGGTTTGTTTGTTGGTTGCCGGTGTTGGTTGGTTGGTTGGTTGGTTTATTTTATCTATTCACGGGTAAAAGTATACAGTTATGCCCGCATTCAGCTAAACTTTGTTTTTCAGCGAGGCTGTGATAAAATCATTAAACAATAAATATAAACAAGGAAAATACAACTTACAAACAACAGATATATAAGTTATAGATGAATGATGGTGAGTTTATTTTGTAAGAATGAAAAAAAACTAGTTATATACATGCATGGGATTCATGCGGTCTTGGAAAGGTTATAAAATCATATTTTCAACATAAGGTTGGTTGATTTGGAAAAAAAATACATAGGCCTGCCCTCGGGTACTTTATAGCTCCAAGCTGCAGATCAGACTTGCAACGGTTTTAGGCCTACATCGACAAGGAGAGGGTACACCACTCCTAGCTGACTTGATTTTTTATCCCTGCCATTCAACGGATGGATTCCTTTTTAGAGAATATATACATGTAAGTACTGAAGAGGGTATTCCCAGTAATACTGGACTTCGGTGGTATTGAGAAATATATCATTTCTCATAAAAATCAAGAATCCGCTTTCAAAATTAATAAAAATTTTTCCAGTAATCGCCCTGAAGATGGCAAGCCATTCATCGAAGTATAACTAAGGTCTAACACTCCAGCTTATGAGTCATTGTTCATTTTTAGCTGGGTGGCGGGTGTTTCTCCGAAGACTACTTTCCAAACCTGGCGAACTAAAAGTGAAACTTTTCTGCTTACCGTATGCTTCATTAGTATTTATATATCTTTGGCTATGTATTCAATTGCTTTCCAGAGGATGTACTTTGGAAGCAGGTTTATTTTTCTGAATATATACCCTCTACTTTAAATAAAACTTTAATAAATAACAATAAATAGATGAATAAATAAATAGATAAATAAATGAATAAATACGGAACAAACAGCGTCCGGAAGAGGTCATTATACGTACGGGACGCATGACTAAATGGTTAAAATTCGGGACTGTCCCGGAAAATGCCGGACGTCAGGTCACCCTGACCCATACACATATCTTCATACTCTCGGGACCATCTTATCTCTGTTTTTTTTTTTCTTTTATAGCATTTCAAGTAGAAATTTAACTACTACTGTGTTGTTTTCTGACAGATTTATCCAAAATTTCAACGACTAATTGAATAAAATAATATCTCTTCTTTGAAAAGTGGCTTTGTACACGCTATAGCCCTTCTCTAGAAAGTGTGCATGGGGGTTCACCCCACCCTGATATAAGCCAATGTATTCCAAGCAACTCATCACACGGGGCCCTCTTGAGAAAGTGAATGATTACATTTCAAAATGCACTACAGCCATGTACAAAATTAAGTGGGAGAAATAAGGATATGAGAAGAGAAGCGAGAGATAAAGAAAATATAAAGGAAGGAAAAGTGATGAAGACAAACAGACGGTGAGAGAAAGAGAGAAAGAAGAGAGTGAAAGAGAAGAAGATGAGGGAGCACCAGTAATGTCAATAGGCTATATCAGTGTGGGTATGAGGCTGCGTGGTGACCAAGTTGGGGGGGGGGGGGGGTTGGGGCCCTGGGGCCACGATCGGCAGCAGCCATGTTTGGGCTAGGGTATATGGGTGATCGACGTCCCGTATAATACGAAGTCGTCCCGTATTTAAACCATTTATTCTGCGTCCCAAGTTTGTTGACCCCATCCGGGGCGCCATTTCGTTCCGTATTTCGAAATTAGGGCTTATTTTTAGTCATTACATGACAACCACATGCAAGCATGTAAAGAGCATCTAAAAGCAGAAAAGTCCAATATTTCAGCTCGTTCATTTCGTTCCTTTGCAGGTTCACAGCTTGAATATTTGGACCTGTCCTATGTGAAGTCCAGGATCCAAGTGTCCCGTATTTCGGGATTCGAAATCTGGTCCCATGGTCATGATGGTTCAGGCTGACAATTTTATTTTTGCGCCTGAGATGGATCATTTCCATAACTTTAAGGGGTCATAAATCGAAAAATGAGATTATTATTCCGCGACAGGCTACCAAACTAAGGTCATAAACCGTATTTTCTTGAATATCATGTGTTAAAATTCATACAGGGAAAAATCGAGAAGAATAAGGGCTTGAAATGAGACAGCGCTTTTCCCTATCGAATTTCATGAGTATCTTTTGATTCGTACACATAAATAGACCATTTCTTATCTTGGCAGATCTTGTCATAACGACCCCCCCCCCCCCAATCTGAAGTTTATCATGCTTATAAGCCAATGAAAATGATGCAACCTTTTACTTGTGCATACATGTCCTTAGTGTGTCCATTTTTCATCCTTTTTGTGACTAATGTGAATAGAAATTTTAGCCTACATCTGCACCATTTCCATTTCCCCAATCGTATCTCATGTAGTGCAGTTCACCGTTTTCAGCTTGTGCCCTCTGCTCAATACGTATGGACTATACACAGCTGTAATTATCTCTAGGTAGTATATTCTTATACTGTGTATGTTATCGAGAGAAAAAAATCCTGAAAAATATTCATGTTCTATATCAAATTATACTGAAAATGCAATGTTCGCTGTATGCATACACCGATATAACTAAGTTCAGAGTATTGCCACGCACTTATTGGCGCTGGCTCAGTACTGCAATGTGATTGGCTAAAAGTTTTCATGATTATGACGACACAATCGTTGGCACGTGCCGCGCAATAAATGCTCTTTCAAAACAACAAACTCTTGTGTGCAGTTTATATTCAAGCTTTTGGACATACATGCATGCAGAGTGGTTTCTTCCGATGACTTCAGAACTTTATGACTAAACCGGGAATATAAATACATGTATGCATAATTTTGTGCATTTCATTTCATTTCATTTCATTTATTTCATTTCATTTATTTTTTCCATTTTCAACTCAAATATAACATACATAATTTTCAACTCAAAATAACATACATGGTTGTATAACATACATAATAGTATATACAAAATAATTACATAATCATAACATAAGAATAATTGTCAAAGTGAAATTTTACAAATTAAGTATATAAATAAACATTGAAAATGGAGGGGAATGCTAAAAAGCCAGGCTTGTATTGTGCAAACCCCTCCAAAAAAAAAAAAAAAAAACACCAAAAAAACATGTGTGTAAATATGAATTATACTTACAAATTTTTATTTTTTTTAATGGTTACAAAGGATTAAATTAAAAAAATCATAATAAAGAGGGATAGAAAAGGGATAAATACAAAAACGAACAAAAAGAATAAACAAAACAAATCGAGAAACACACACACAGAGGCACACAGAGGCATGAGTGCATGAGTGAGATGTTTCTGCGGCACACTTGAACTTTCTGAATAAATTCATGGACTCTTCATCGCTGTCACCTATATATGCTCCCCACCATATACTTGACGTCTAAACAGGTAACTCACTGGTGTATTCAATCATATTTTGATCGCTAATGGAAGCGATATAGTTACACTTAATCATTACTGTATTAAAGTTTATGGGAAGCAGTTTTTATAAGACTACATCGTTGTTTTTTTTTAATTTAAACTATTCGTTTTTAAACGTTATGTAATTGAAATTTGACTGCTGTTTCCTTTTATCAAAGTGATGCACATTAAAAAATAATTCAGGAGTGTGCATTGCTTCAACAATGGAACGTAGTAAGGCATTTTTCATACTTAAATGTTGATTACTTTCAAACAACAAAATCTTAGATATAACACAAAAGAGACCACACAAAACAGAACTCGACCGACACAAAGAAATACAAAATCATGGTCAGTTTGCAATATATATAATACACTTTTATTTCTCAACCATATTTCACATTGTTAAAATAATTTATTAAGGTACTTTTTCACATTTCACAATGAGTTATTTAAAAAACATATACATGTCTGGGCAATCATCTGAAATAATATATGGGCCGTATAATTTTGGGTGGGTAGTATAATTTTGGGTGCACAATTCACACAACTAGCAAAAATGCAGGGCAGTGTCTTTTATAAGGCAGAGTGTAACACTAATACTTAAAAAATATGCGTCAGCAAAGAAATGCCCATCTCTGGAGAGGTTTGGAATAAATAATGAAGCTTTTTACGGCAATTTTCTTTAATTTATGAGAGAACGCCTTTCGCATTGCGTAAGGGGGTTTCTTCACTGACGTGACAATAAGAAATGTTGGCTTGAAATGCACAATAACACTATTCAAGAGAGTATACGAAAAGTTTACTGATTCTTAAAGCAATTCTAGGTTATGTCAAATTATGGCAAAGAGGTGGATGGAGCCGTATCATTATCTTGATGTCTATAAGTTTTAGTGAGTGATGAGAACAAATTTAAAGTTTAGTACAGTGATCATTTCAAACCATTTTCACAGAACATTACGATACAATTTGGTTTCTTCAAAGAGAAAATGTGATATACAATTTTGGTAGGCCCTCAAGCACTATCCATCAGATTTCTTTACTTTTAGCTGGTCATCAGCAAGATACTAGCAAAACTAAGGTGCTGTGAAGTTTTTTTCCTGCTAAAGTTGAATATTAACCCATTCATGACCGGAATTATTTAAAGCCTAATTTGATCAGCTTTTATTCTTCAAATTGGCCACACCAACATTTTTATTTTATTGCTACAGTTTTCTTATAAAACATCATGTATCTGAAATGAATATAAATTGACAGAAATTATGATGAGAAGTAAAAAAGTTGCCAATTTGCAGGGGGAAAATGGTGATTTTAAACTTTCTATCACATTGCCAATTTAAGGATTTTAATGCTTATTTTCCTTTAAAAAATTTTCAGCATCAAACAACAAATATTGACGCAACCAAAATGGGCACAGTTTGTGTAGAATTTTTTGCTCTTTCTGCTCATGTATTTGGTATGATTTTTAGGGCTTTACATCAAAAGATGTTAGGCCAAACCACAAAATGTGGACCTCTGTCACGAATGGGTTAAAGATGATCGCCTTGAGCTTTTAATTATTGAGTGGATTTGGCGCCTTACAAATCTTATATATATTATATTAATTGAAAGCAAAAAACATTTCTGACCTTGGGTCAGCACTGGAAAAAAATCTAACAACATCGATGTGCATTGATACTATAAAGTGTGTTCTCCGGATTTAAGTCGGATTGATACACAGTGCCTCCACAGATTTAAGTGAGAGTTCTGTTTTTGGACAAGCATAATGAAGCGTAGTGATTGCTGTGCAGGGTGTGGTTGGAGTGGAGGGATCCTAGTGTATATAGGGCAGAGTGTAGAATTCCTTCCGTATATTTCCACAAAAAATTACCAGAAATCATGAATGGAATATTATATGATTGCACAGATGTATCTTTTTATGCATAGTACACAATGTAAGAGTAAAATTAATAAATGTCATACCAATTTTCTTTTTGTTACAGAAAGTGTACATGAGCTTTAAGCTGCATTTCAAAATCAACAAAACACAAAAACCCTGAATTTGCTGCATAATCAATATAACAACAAACATTTGAGAAAATTTATAAAAGAAGTCAAAGAAGTACATAAAAAAGACAATGTTTATGATTTGATTATCCTCAAAGTGGCTATTAAATACAAAAATACATTGTAAAAGTCAAAATACAACAGAAAGAAATGTTTAAATAGTAAAGTTCTGCTAATTTATTCATGATATAAAATGGCAACATAATTCAATGGCACCACTTTTCTTTCAGTATTTTCATTTGCATAATTCACATTTCAAAAATCTTATTTGGAGAGCCCTGTCAGCAGTTATGTTAAACAAAATATAGATGATATATGTTTAGCTGCATTTGTATGTCAAGACTTATAATCATAGCTGCATACAATATGTCCACATGTATTAAATTAAATGCTACATTGCCACTGATTTTGAAAATTAAATGACACAAATTTTCAGTCTTTGAACATTCTTTTCTACGACTGAAAGTCTTATTACATTCACATTAAATAACAAAAATCATGAGACTGCCATCAATATCAAAGAAAAAAAGGATAATGAAGACGGAAAAAAAATGATTTGACCTAAAAGATTAGGCTTAGGCTTGCATACAACATAAAAACAAGGTGGCTCTAACATAAAAACAGTGTTAAGGTTTTAAATATTTGTAGTCATGAAATAAAATACTGTTTCTATTTTATGTATTGCAAGCTGCTTACAAGTATTTTACGAGCAGATAACATTTCTTCAATAATTCTTGATATTCTGATCAATAAAATTGATCAATGAATCACCATGAATATTCTAATAAGTACATATTTCATACAACCTTCAATCATCCCTTCATATAAAAATCAAATATAATTATTTTTAGGTGAAGTACATAGCATATAAGTATAAAATGTAGTAATACGAATATAGATAAGCAAGAACTCCTCTATTCCATACATGAAGTTATTTACTGATTAAAGTAAAAAAAGGTTTAAAGACAGTCAGTACCACTGTGAATAAAAAACATGGCTAGAGAATATAACCTGAACCATGACTCGTGTAATTGATATAGCAACAACACCATTTTCATGAAAATCAGCACAAATGATGAAAAATCATGCAAATGGATAGAGAGTCTGTAATTTTTATCACCCTTCACTGATGGTAAGAAATATGCTCTAGCTATTGCTCAGCAGGCATTATCTAATACGAAGTGAATTCTTGTCTTCAACAAATGTTGAAAAACCACAGCTAACCTGCACCTAAAGCCCACCACACACAATACGATCCGTCAGCGATCTGATTATGGAAAACTTTGCTATAGCATTTGATATGAACGTTCGAACATGTAAATCTTAATGATCAAAATTCCAAAGAGTAGTATGAATACCAAAAGCGAAATTCCAGGCTATTACGAGCCTCCCTGTAGGAATAAAAGCGAATTCAATTCCAAATCGTAGTGACGTCATAGCAATCTTGCGATCTGCTACGATTTGAAGCCGATTTGGCCTTTACTCTGACCACAAGGCTTGCAGTTAACCAAAATTTCGATTATAGTATTCCCATCATCACTACGAACTTCAAATAAGATAATATTACTTGTTTTAACTTTCATATTTAATGAAAAATGTCATTTGTTCGAAAATCGTATAGTGTGCGGTGGGCTTAAAGCCCTACTGACACCCAAGTCCTAAACCTGTATCTTTGACAGAAAATAGGTTGGAACTCATCATGGATTGACCCTTCAAAAGCTAACAAGCTATCATAGTAACTATAGTTCAGATAGTAAGTTTATACAGATATACAGATAACCCATACAATAATTCCAATGAAAGTACTGTAAGTACCATGACCAAAGCATGTAAAAACACAATCTATGATACAAATTTTTAAATATTTTTTAAACAGGTACCAAATGAAGAGCTACATGTGTAATCAGCCTAAAAAATGTATCTTTAGGAAAGACAGAACTTCATATGACCCTGTTGCTACTTCTAAAAAGAATACCATGAACTCACGAACAGTCAGCAACAATGTAAGACAAGCCTCTGAAGAATGCACAGACATATGCTAAAATGCACTCTTGCACTTGAAAAAGTAAAAAAAAAAAAAATAATAGCTAAATTCATACTGCACAATACCTATGAGCACATATCCACCCCAGGGGATGCTTCAGGCATCTACATAGCATTGTTTTTACCCTGGCTTTAACCACTGACAGTGTACTTTTTATCAGGTACCTATTTTACTAAGTATGGGTTGAGAGTGGCAAATGTAGATTAATGTCTTGCTAAAGGAGATCAGGGGACCGTTTCATGAAAGTTGTCAGCTCTGACAGTTACCATAGTAACAGTCAGTACGCAATGCTTCTCAGCCAATCAAAACCAAAGATTACACTGAACTTGTCGGCATCTGACAACTTTCATGAAATGGTGCCCTGAGCAGCACCTGGGACTCAAATTGTGTACTATTTGTTCCATACCACAGGACATAATGGAAATATCTAACATTTCATATACCATCTAACAGAGTCTGTAATTCAATTTTTAATACACTAAGGTACAGGGAAATCCAAAAGTTAAATTGAAATGCTTAAGTGTAGTAACACTGTTGCAGCAATTCTACAAGGCAGGATTGTAGTACTGCAGCACTAGGTGTGTTCGGCAACACTAACTGGAATGCTACACAAGAAAATATTAACAATACACATACTGTAATTAGGTTTCATAGATATAATTACTCTAAAACTACTGTTGGAAACATTCACCATGGCAATGCAAGATTTTTACTGGCTGTGAAGGAGTATGGCAATAAGATGGCCATACCTTTTCATCCCAAATGATCCTATAGATACTATAAAATGTTTATCATTAAAGCATAAATAGGTTCAGCTTTCTATAGTGGGAATTAAAGGTATTTTTGGATTAAAAATTCTAATTTCAGTTACAAATAAAAAACTACAGAAATATAGACTCTTTATATACATGTCCAAGCATTTATTATACAAAATAATTATATATGCTATATATTTTTGCACAAGTTCCCAGATGTAAGCTGAATGCAATGTCAGGATATACTGAGCATTTCAAAAGTCTACGTTTGAAAGTGTGTGATAAAAACCTTTCTACAAATTTTTACAAAAACCTTCTTTCGGAGATCTACATATTGAGAAACATTTTTCAGGTTATGAACAATTCCAAGAGGTATTTTAATTTTACAGAAAATAAAAAATCTTCTTTCTATAGATTTCTATAAAAAAGCTTCTTTCGAACTATTGAGAAACATTTTTCAGGTTATGAACAATTCCAAGAGGTATTTACAGAAAATATTGTTTCTGAAATATGATAACTGCATCCCCTATAACAGATCTGAACAAGGGAAGTTGTTATACGGAATCAATAAAGCTTCTAAAGGTGTCTACTTTAAGCTGTTGGATACAGTTTGATGGGAAACAATCACTCACACCACAGACTCCAGCCTAAACTTGTCTGGAGTTTTATTCCACACAGGTTTAAAAAAAAAAGAAATAAGATTGTGAATCATGTTTTCCCACAATTTCCAAAAACACTGTTCAATGATGATCACAGATCCCTTGAATACCACAAACACAATACTAGCATTGGGGACCTAGGGCCATATTTTGAACTATGCTCACTTTTCATGAAAGTAAAACTGACATTAATTTCCATTACACATTGGAAATGACAACTAAAAGTGCAGGGTACTTGGAGAGAGATCTCTCTTCACTGTACAACTCTGCGCAACTGGTTTATGATTTCATTTTTAATCATTTATGTACATTTAAATGATTTTTCACTAAACCTGTGAATCCTTATAAGGCATCATATATTCAAATTCCCCCCTGCATCAGTATAACTTCAATATCCACTCAAAATATGCTTAAAGCAACTACTGACACCATTCAACTTTAGGGGTCAAAATAAGGGAGTCTATAAATAACCAGCCATTTTGTCTGGGTTATCCACTGTCCATGTTTCTCATGACAAATAATACCATTATCCACAATATTAAAGATACAAAATGAATGGGATATAAGGTGCAAAAAAAATTTTAAATGCTTGAAACAAGAGGTATATTTTTTGCCTCCAGGTGGTAAAAGGTGTAGACCAATCAAATTCTTATGAAGTGAGCCCAAAATATGACATCAGAAGTTTTCTGCACAATGTTGGGAAAACTCTTAAATCATGAATCATCTTTTTAAACATGTTAATGCTTATCTCATTATCTTAAGTTGTGCAGCAAAAAAAAACCCAAACAAAACAAAAACAAAAACAAAAACAAAAACAAAATCAATTTTTTTTTTTAAAAAGGGGGTTTTCCCCAGTGGTTTGCCATTGCATATCTGAATGAGCCTTGAATGATCTAAAATTAGGGTTTGGCTACACGTTGATGTTTGTCCTCCGTCTTGGGTGTGAACGCTCCCCGAAGCATCTTCTCCAGGTTACCGACAGGGAACTCTATGGTGAGGGTGACCAGCAAGGCAAGGACATGAGCCAGGAGAAGGAATGATGCAAACATGTAGATCTGTGTATGAGCAACAAGGAATGAGAGAGAGAACACATGCTTAGGGTCATGGCTGCCACACATATCATGACATGTACAATACTGTTAATGACAACAACTGCAATAACAGCAACAGTGTCAACAAAATCATCAACATCATTTAACAACTCTTGACACAAGGGCCAGAATTCACTAAGGTGGTTTAAATTAGACTATGGTTTAGACACATTTTGTGGTATAAGTACGCTTGATTTAGGGCGTACACTAAGAAAGGTCGAATAATAAACGCGAGTGTGTTGCAAAGGGCGCTAAATTTACACTTGTTACCATGGTTTAGACCAAGGTTTATGTAAATTAATGCTTGTTGCCATGGTTTAGACCATGGTCTATGTAAATTAATCTAAATAAATTATGCATGAATATACATAAACCGTGTCTAAACCATGGCAACAAGCGTAAATTTAGCGCCCTTTGCCACATGCGCGCGTTTATCATTGGACCTATCTTAGTGTACGTGGTAAATCAAGCGCACTTGTACCACAAAATTTGCCTAAACCATGGTCTAAATTTAAACCACTTTGTGAATTCCGGCCAAAGACACTCATTTGGACTCTCTTATCTCTTCTGTATTTTCTTGTATGCCTTCAAATAGACAATTTCTACAACGATGGCACCATACAGATGCCTACTATTACAATGATCTTCGCAAATCATGGGTCCATATGTCCTTCAAAACCATAAAGAAGCAAGCCTGCTTGGGACAACACATCTAGAAGACTGGGAATTACCTAGGGGAAAGAGTATGAATGACTGAAAAGAAGATTGAGGACAACAGGACATTACCCTATTGAACACTAAGCGAGACATAACTCATTTCATTTCATTTCATTTCATTTATTTTTCCATTTTCAACTTAGAATAACATACATAATTATACATTAAAAAAGTAATTACATAATCATCAAAATACATAAAATAAGAATAATTTTCAATCAGCGAAATTTTCGAAATTAGGTATATAAATAAATGTTGAAAACTCAAGCTAGGATCTAAAGAAATCGTGTATTATACATGTACTGAAATAAAAAAATACTCAACAGATTAATACTTCATTCGTATCAACACAACTCAGATCCACCAAGCATGGTACCCAGGGGGGCTTTGATGATACTCCAGCTTAAGCTGTTTCACAACATTCATGATTTCTTTTTCACCTCTGCTCAGCTGGACAAGAGTGAAAGTGGATTAATGTCTTGCCAGAGAACACTAATCCAGTCAGGAGGATAAAGCCCACACCCTTTACATATCAAGTCAGGTAATAATGAAAATTACGTTATTCTTTTTGCCTAGTTTCCTCATCATCACTCCTTCCCCTCCTGTTCTCATACCATTACTCATTCCCCTCATTTCCCCTACCCCCACTCTCTCTGTCTCTCTGTCTCTCTCTCTCTCTCTTAAAGCATATTGCAACAATACCAATGTGAAAGGTCATTATATCAGATCTGTCATGTTAATAACTTTCTTGGATTCGACACTCACCAAGTTGATCATGGACCAATGAAAAGGCACAGCCTGAGCAAAGCTGTAGAGGTACATGACAATAGGATGAAAGAGGTATGCTGAGTATGTCAGCCGACTCAGAGGAACCCAGAAAGACCAGCTTAGAAAATCATTGATGATACCTGTGAAAAGAATATCAAAAGTATTGCTTCACAAATGTTTGTGCACTCTTGATGAAGCCAGGCTAGCCAGCCTAATGGACCAATATTACTTAATAAAGTGACAATTGGTTAAAGCTTGGTCTAAACCGGGTCTACCTGGGGAGCATTTCATCAACATTTGTTGTCTGACAAGTTGTCAGATCTGACATCTTTCCTTGATTTTGATTGGCTGAGAAGCATCGTTACTATGGCAACTGTTGGATAAAACAGACTTTGTCGGATAAAACATCCGACAATTCCTTTCATGAAACGTTCCCAGTCTGTTCAAGTGTACCAATCACATGAAAAGAAAATGATTTGAGAACAGCTAGTACATATAAACATGCAATACCCCCTCCATCTTTTCCCTGCACTAGGGGTTAATATTTAAGGAGTGAGACCAAAATAAAGGATAACATAAAACAACAATGCTTGGAATCAAACCAGCAGCTTGATTCTATAAATGCTCTAATGTCAACTGGCCTACTACTAATGACTTCCATGTTCACTGAAAGTATATTCAAACTAACACTATCTATTCATAGAAGTAATCTGTTCAAGTTCATATTTTGAATATAAAAAAGTCATATGCAACTCCTAACAACAGGGCAAATTGTCCAGTGTTGAATGGAACACCTTAATACTAAAGAATTCACTTACCCCCGTAACCATAGTGACATGCAAACACCACCCAGCAAAGTGCTATGGCCCAGGTAAAGGTAGAAAAACTGTTGTAGGCTATGCTAGCAGCTTGGGTCGGTGTGGCTGCCCCTCTGTTCAAATCATAGAGACCGTAGACTACAGCAATACCAAGTGCCCCTGCAACAGCCCATCCCGCAGCAGCAAAAACCTGGTATAACCATAATAATGTGGATTTCTAGTTGAGTATTTGAAATATGCTCCTCTGTTAGTTTTCAGCAGCTATAAGTTACAAAAATCATGATATGTGCTAAATTCTGTTGAAATCTTGGTTCTACATATTCTTAAGTTAATGTGTAGTGAAAATTATGACAGACGAATGTCAATAACGCACATTTTCAAGTCAATATCAAAGTCAGAGTCTACTCTGTTTGTATTGTACAGACTGGAGAATATCGCATTACCTGGACTCCCTCCAACAGCCAATTCTGCAGCTGCAAAAACCTGGTATAACAATACTGTGGATTTATATAGCACAACATTTAGGAGAGTCTCTTTACATCATACAGACTGTGCACTACCCAAATACCCCAACCCCCTAAGAAAGCCCATCCTCCAGCTACATAGATTTGGTACAACATTGATATTATGGATTTACATGTAGGTAGTACTCGATATACATGTATGCTACTCTGTTCACCTCGTAAGGACTGTAGACTACTAACCACCCAAAGACCCCATTGCAATGGCCAATCCTCCTGCCACAAATATGAGGTCAGAGAATAAAACAGATATGTGTTTTGACAGTTGATGTTTGTGAGTTAGTGAGTTGCAGGGATTTGAACCAATCAACTTGTGATCCACAGTAGTGTGACTATGATCTATTAACACTCCCCATACTGGGCAATTCCACATGGGAAGCACAATCAGCTTACTTCAGATTTATAGTAAAAACAGTCACTTTGATAGTCCTGAACAGCCAAATCTTTAAATTAAAAGAAGCTTTTGAAAAAAAAAATCCACCATCTTAGTCAGTATTGGTATAATGCATGTTTGATTTTCATGACATTTTTGTTATTTGAAAGTGACACCATTTTCTGGTAATTCTGTTACTGAGGTACTATCATAAATGTAAGTAGAAAACTGTTGGAATGTAAGGGTTCAGGTGAAAGAATGAGCATATTAGCAGAAAATTGAATGGTGAGAAAGGGGACAGAGTACAAAATAAGCACATAAACTCTCAAAATGTGAGCTAAAAATTGCTGATTTCCATTACCATGGAAGCCCTTCTACAAACTCTTAAGCAATTCTGTAACTGGTCTATTGAAACTATGATTTGTAGCAGATATTGGTCTTTTCCATTTTCCATACTCCTGAAGTTTAATAAACATTCTAACATTTTAAATATGCATGTATTAACATTCCAGAACTTTCAATCAGCAAAAATGTACACTTTTAAAGTTGTCACAGCTAATCCTGCTGCAATTTATGGACAAAATCTGACCATAGTCAGGTTGTACCCAGTACAAAAGATTGCTACACAAGGGGATTTGTAGTATCCATATGGATTTTGGGGTATCCATATTGATTTCTTTATCAATCTTCATTATTTCACTGAAAACAAACTTTTTCCACCTAAAAGAGTCCTTTGCTGTTGCACTACTTACTGGTGACAATTTGATGCGTCTTCTCCGACTCTCCATCTCACAAATGAAGTATCCCATCGCCATGCCAACGAGGTAAGGTGGGATGCGGCAGTACGGTTTCACATAAATCATTTTTTGAAAATTCAGATCAATCCCTAGGTTACCTCCAGTACCCTGAGCAAAAAATCTAGACGAATAGAAAAATAGAGTTGGATATCACAAGTTGCAACATAGCGGTAGTAGAATATGGCACCTAATGCTTTTACTGGATGATTTCTTCAAGAATAATGATGAAGGACCCTGGGGGGGGGGGTCATTTCCATTGAAGAGTGGACAGCATCCGCGAGAAAAAAAACGCGGAAAAAGGGTATTTTTTCAGGGGTAGGCGCGAACGCGAATAGAGTGTCAAAAACGCCCCAAAATGAAAAAAAAAAAAAGCCCCCTAAATTACGATAATCTAAAACGCGAAAAGGGTATGTAATTTGCACCGACTGTAACAAGACCCATGAACGGAAAATCCTATATCGCCTGTGTAAAGTGAATTATCTCAAGATAAAAACGGCTCCAAACTTTCAATGGACCCTACTATCACTCTCAAGGTATGAAAATGGGAATATCCTCGTTTAGGGTATGAATATCCCAACAATTAATGAAATCCCTGTTTAGGGTGTGCAAATCTGGGACATCTGCACAAAATCCGTGTTTAGGGTGTCCCAGCGGCCTGCCCTTGAATCCTCGTTTAGGGTGCTTTTTTTAGGACGATTCTCGCGGATGCTGTCCACCCTTCAATGGAAGTGACCCCCCCCCCCCCCCCCCCCCCCCCGAGTGAAGGACAGACTTTAAGCTCATTCAGATATCCCGTGGAAAACCCCCCACAGCTTTTTGAGTGTTCACATATGGTGCGCTACTTATGACAATGAAACAAAAGTTTCAACTTAAATTCAATAACTTAAACATTTATGAAAAATAATAATATAATAAAAGAACTGTCTCTTGGGCAGCATATTTCTAAAAATACTACATGAAAATCTTTACCCTGCAAGAGAAAGAAAAAAGCCAGGTGCAAAATCATTCTTATACACCAGTACTGAAGTCGTGATGAAGCTAGCTGCACAGGTGACGGCCAAGGCAGCAATACCTAGTGCAGGGAACCTGGAAAGAATCAGTTGAATTAAGAATGAATCAGTCAAGGACAAAGACCACATACAAAAATATACGAAATGCATGCATCTCTGTGGCTTGTATTCTGAAGAATAAATCACATACATCAAAATCAATGAGGTTGCAAGTTTTTTTTTGCAACACTAAAGAAAAACTTGAAGTAAATTGTATATAGTACCTGCTAATGTCACTGTAATGAGGGTGCTAAATGTTGCTTTTGATTTTGATGAAAAACTAAACAAGGGCAATCAACTGCTTGCAATCAACAAATATGCCTCCACCTGCCATGCAACTTTTAATTCATGCACATCTCAACAACAGCTACCATTACCTCTTCCACCTAAAAATATACTTCACTCATCTTTGACTGAAATCTCTGCCACATTTTCAAATAATTTCAACTACTTTTCTGACCCTATGACCTTTTACCTACATATATAATCATATTGTCTTTCTTTGGTGATGCATACTAACACGAAGTTTGAAATTCATAACTCAAACAGATATTGAGATATCTTGTAGACAAGTCTAAAACCTGAAGTTTTTTAAAATAACCTCTGTGACCTTTGACCTTCCTAACCCCACATCTAATCAGATCGTTCTTCCTGTATTGATGCATACTAGCACTAAGTTCTAAGTTCATGCCTCCACTGGTTCTTGAGATATCACATCAACAAGGCTAACACTTCAAATTTTGGATTTGACCTTTGCAACCTTGACCTTTTACCTACATACTCTAAAATCTAATCAGATCATCTACCTAAGGACATACATACTAGGACAAAGGTTGAAGCTCATATCTCAAATGGTTCTTGAGATATTGTGTTAATAAAAAAAACGGGACAGATGGATGGACCAACATAATACTCGAAAACATAATGCTTCCAGCACCACCTTCAGAGGGCGGAGGCATAAAAGGGCAAATAACTTCCTTCAAATCTGCTATTAAAAGACTTTTTGTTGATTACATTAACTTTAAAACACACAAATATATCAGACTGCTTCATTATATCCATATAATAATTTTCTCATGTGACCTCCCTAAGTCTATTTTCATACTAGACACAAAAGAAAAAAAAAACACAGAAAAGAAACATTTTTTTTACTTGTAAGAGCAATGAACTTCCTGCTATTCTCTTATCCTTTATCCACTACAAATTTGTAATGCTGTACATCAAAATTCAAAATCAGAGATATCTTGTTGATAGGATAGAGATTAATGCAGAAACTACATCTGGATTCTGACAAGGGAAACTGCAAGTATGGCAATCTTACTCACCAGAATAAAGGCAATATGAAGAGTGGACTAATGATGAAGAACTGCATGTCATTGGCCAAGTACCATCCCCAGGCAACACACTGAATGGACATCAATCAGTGAATAGCAATCATCAATTTACTCAAATATCTTACAAAAGTGAAAGTTACTTGGTCTGAAAATTAAACTTAAACATATGATAATGTTCTTGCATTTTTCTACAAGAATTTGACAAAATACATACTACCACATGTAACATGTGCATGTATATGGCTATTTCAAACAAAAATTACATTTAAACATCATCCCCATCTTTTGCTTATACAAGATAACACAACTTGCATCCCTATGGCCACTATACCCTGTGATCTAAATCTCCGTCCAGTATCATGTGATCATATCACCTGACTAACATTTTACGGCCACTATCACATGATCATGCACAGCATCAAAAGACTTACATCTTGCTGGGCACTACCTATATCGGGAACAAAGTTATTGATGTAGAGAAGATCTGTCCACCAATAGCTCTTGCAAAAGTTGACAGTTCGGTCTAGTTTGAACCAGACAGGACCCTGGTTAAGGTTTGGTAGCAGAAAGATGATCACCAGGATCAGAACAGCTAGAGTTGGTGTTAACCTGTAAAATAAAGAGAGAGAGAGAGACTGCCATC
>CM057155.1:7353858-7365319 GCA_029962745.1 Echinometra lucunter
TGTATAATTTCGGTGATTTTACCGTAGAAAAATATCAAGAATTTCTCGAAAAAAAAAATTTATTCTCTCTATCCTTTAAAAAAAATTATAATCATTGGGCAGTTCTGTATGGACAACCTACTCTACAAAATTATTCTTAGAAAATAAAAAAAAATAAAAAACCCTTTACATGCCAACACGACGTCCACATAATTATTCCTGATTTGATATTGCTGACAATCATACATTGGTATTTTGAAAAAGATTTCTTTTGGCAAATTACAGCTGCTGCAGCTATCTCTCTCTCTCTCTCTCTCTTATGCTTGTTTTCTTAGCGCATACGAGATGCCACGGCATTTCATCATCATTACTACTGTATCATTCTTTTTATCATTGTTATTTGTCATCATAATCATCATCTTCATCATCGTCATCATTATCATTATCGTTATTATCATCATCATTACTATCATCATTACTATCTTTCCTGTTATTAGTTATTGTTATTAGTTATTGTTATTATCATCATCGTTATCATCATCATGATTATCATCATTAGTATTATCATTGCTATCATTCTTTTTCTTCTTCTTCTTCTTCTTCTTCTTCTTCTTCTTCTTCTTCTTACTATTATTATCATTACTGTTGTTGTTATCATCATCATTGTAATTCTTATTGTTAGTATTATAATCAGAATTATTCTTGGTGGTGTTTTTTGGTGTTGTTGTCATCATCACCATCATTAATATCTATATATACTATATCGTTATAACTACTGCAACTTATTAGTGTGTTGCATTATTAATCAAACAGTATAGCAAGGAGTCAGTGTTGATGAATAATTTTCTACATCTATGCTGGAAAACTCAAGACATTTGAGCTTCGATTAAGAAACCACTTCAATAAGTCCATATGACCGAGGTGAAACTATGTTATCTGTCACTTTTCATGGCGCCACAGGGAATACAGTGAACGTAGTTTTATACTCCTCAACGTATGCTTTGACCATCTGAATCTTCAATGCAGGCAAGTTGCAAATACCTGTGTGCGTATCAAATATGCAAGAGTATACACACAGATGGTTCTAGAGATCTGCATCTCTTTCTTTAGCCCCCCCCCCCCTCTCTCTCTCTCTCTCTCTCTCTGATAAGACAGCACTTGGCAAAATGCAAGCAGCAGGTATCGAAAGGAAAATGGTAATTGTCTGTATGAATGGGGTGAGAGCAAGGTCGTCTTTTGAATTTTAGGCCTACTAACCAATAAAGAGTTTCATTGATAGCTGTAATTTGTTGAAATATAATACAGTTTGAGCGGGAGTTTGAGTCATATACAACAAAATGATTTCCCTTTCATCTCTCTCTCTCTCTCTCTCTCTCTCTCTCTGGTGATGCGGACTGCGGAGGCAGTGCAGAGCCTAGCTAGTAACGAGGTATTGATGCTATATACGCAATGTGTTGATGTAGAACATACAGTCGCTCGTATGTTACTTTTGCTTCGATTAAGCTTTGTTTGGAATTATCACACGGAGGATTTTACACAGAAAAGTGTTGATTAAACCACAAAAGGAATATTTTAAGTGGATATTGGTTAACGCACGGCAGGAGTAATCTTTTTAATGGATTCTGAATTGTTGGTGAACGTCGCCAAGAAACGACGAGGTATATGCATAGATGCATGAGCGGCTCACTGAAGCAAAATACATTTTGACATCAGAAGGTTGACAGGCTTTGGGTTTACACAGGGAATCTATATATACTTCCAGTTTTCAGGTAGTATCTTGATGGTTTACACAAGTAGACATCATTATGGAGATGACTAGAAACTCTCCTGAATTCTTTTCAAAATAACTGAATTATTTCTGTGCTTGGTTACTTCAGGGATTATCAAATTCATGTCGACAACCCTTCGTGAATGAATAATCGTTTTTATTGCAAAAAGGAAAACGCCTTTCATGCCTAATTTGATAACGCAGGACTACCTGTATAACATTTCAACATAGAGAGCCCTGACTCTTCAACTTGTTGCACGGTAAGCAATATTTCCAGCTACGATCAAATATTGTTGCCTTCATGATTGCTTGCATATGGTCTTAAATTAATTGAATTATTCACTGCCATTTCAGCTTCAGCATCGGATAGCTTCATTAAATTGCTTAATGTGACCTTCTGATTGCAATGCTGTGAAGAGTACCACTACAGAGTGATGGTTCTAGCAATAGTGTGCAATGAAATAAGGGGAAAATGAGGACACGACTCATCATTGATAATCCCGGAGTATGTTATTAACGTGCCATGGTCATGGAAGTTTTTTCATAACTGACAAACTGAGAAGATAAGTTTTTGTTTGCATTTGTTTCTTTTGATTTTGTTTACATCTCTTTGGAATACTAAAAATTACGCGAAAGAGTAAAATGAAACGCGATGAACACTAAATTGGACTCGAATTGTGTTATGCCCTGAAAAATTATTCAAAATGGATACCAAAGTTATCACTGGAGCCGGCGTGCGTTCTAATGTACAAAGGACAAGCAGAGAACATCTAGATCTTCTGGAAATCTTGGGAGAAAGCGGTTTTCTAAATGCCACAAGCAACGAAGTGTCCGAGCCTTCGAAAATAGTAGTTTCGACCATTATATTGATGATATGGGTAATCGGTATGATATCAAACGTCGTGATATGGATACGCGCTTGTTCGCCACGATGTCAGGGGTTATTCGGACAGCGTGCACTCAGCGTCTATGTTGTTCACAAATCTATCGCCGATGTCATGCTCCTTCTCAGTTGCCCCTTCCACATTACTGCATTGTTTCACCGTGATGGATGGTCGTTTGGCCATGTGGGATGCCGCTTCATTGCGTCTGTTGACATGTTGGCAGTCTTACTATCGGCCAACGCGATGTTCTCGCTGGGAATCGAGAGATACAGATCGGTTGTCCGAGCTTCGGTGTCAGTGTCGAATCGACTAAAGCGGTTGCGAAAGTCATATCTTCATATCGCCTCCATCTGGGTGTACTGCGCCATCCTAGCGTCTCCTGTCATGGCGGTGTCGGCATCGTACCCGAGTCTCGATGGCCGTGTCGTCTGCGGGTACATCTGGCCTCAGGGTGGACAGAACTACTATCAGATGTTCTTCAGCGTCCAGTTCTTTCTCAACTTCCTCTTCGTGTTCGGAACATTGATCTATATGTGGTACCACGCCTGGCTGTTTACCAAGATGAAGTCGGGCGTTAATCAGTTCTTCACGAGGCGACGTGATATGCGGAAACACCGGGCCGTCATCATATTGTGTGCCATCTATTTTATTTGCTGGTTTCCGTTCTGGATTTGGCAGTTCATTCGAACAACGGATCGATCGATGTACGAAATCATATTCGGAAATCATATCCCTGGTGGTTCTAGCGCACCAGAGCTCGCGGTCACGACGCTGATATACATTCCTTCGTCGATAAGTCTCCTGGTTTATATTAGTTGCATCGATGAGTGGCGCAATGGATGCCATGTCCGAGAGTCCAACATGCCCCATGGAATAGCCACACGTGACCGCACGGTGTACAACGTCGGGATCGGTCTTCAACCCGTCAATGGACGTCAGAATCGTCCGCAGGACACCGTTGTCACCGTGTCGTATCACGTCAGGCCTAACGACGTCGATGATGGAAGCCCAGAAATAATGGATGATGGTGAAGACAATGATTCTGGTCAGGGTTCTTCTGAAGCAGCACCACGAGGCACGGAGGACATCCACATTCACTATCATAATGGTGGCTTCCAAGATGACGATAAGGATCAGGAGAGCCTAAACGACGTCGGAGCTGCCAGGAGTAAGTACCATTCCGCTGAACGTCGCAACAGAGGCGGCGGCATCAATGAATACGCTGATGAAATCCATCATCATGGGGATCATGAACAGGAAGGTCGTTATGACATTGAAAACGCATTGGAATATGCACTGGAAAACGCCGTCGACTCTGCGCGAGAAAGTGTGACAGAAAATGGTCACATTGACGTTGCAGGGCTTGATAACGAGCGGTTACGTTGTTAACGTTTCATTATTGTGACAGTTTTTGCATCTTGTAGAACTGGCGAAGAGTAGAGAACTTGTAATATCTCTCATCACAGAACCTTCCACCAACTGATTTTGGTTTACAGGCTGAAATCTCCTACGTACGATTGTATCTTATACGAAAGAGTTCTTGCGTCGTAGGCCTGTCATGTTGCTAACTTAACCTGTTTATACACTCTTTAAAACTTGGGTAAATTTAGTTGGGTAACACATTGTTGGTTAGAATTTTGCCCAAAGCTGTGCAAATCTTGCCCATATATAGTAAAGACCAATTGACCAACTTGTGTAAAAAAACATGATGCTCAGCTGTTGGTCATATTCCTACTAACACTCCTGGTCAAATGGATTTTGGGCAAAATTCAATCTTACAGTTGGTTTATTCCACGAAAGTATCCACTAGTTGGGTAATTTTTTCTATAAAATTGGCAAAGTAAAAATGAATATTCAGGATTTCTCATTAGCGTACGGTTTGGGGTGGGCTTGATTAACTAACCGTTACAAAGCACATATAAAACTACACTGGGTATATAAGAGCTTGCATTCTGATGTGTCAATCGGATAGGGTAGGATAGGATAAAGTAGGCAATGATAGGATAGGTATTAGGATAGGATGGGTATTATAATAGGATCAGGATAGGGCAAGATAGGATGGGTTTATGGTTAAACAGGTGTGAAACAGTAATCGTTATATTTTTTAAATTTTGAAAATGAGGGCAATTTGCCCAATTTATTACCCAACAGTTGGGTAAATTCTGACAGTTGGACAATAAATGTCCAAAAGTTTAATGGACAGCATGCATACGGCCCAACGTTGGTTAAAGAGTTGGTCAATGGGAATCACCTAACGTTGGTTAAAGAAAATTTACCCAATATTAGGTAATTCAATTAACCTACAGAAGTTGGGCAATAAATGCCCAAATGTTTAATGGACAGCATACGACCCAACGTTGGTTAGGAGTTGGTTAAAAACTTGACCAACCAATTTAAGAGTGTGACATGTGCATGCATTTATGTCATATTTCACCAAACATTAATTTTGTATAGACTGTATTTTTTTTTACAATTTGATATTGTGTTTAATAGAGTGCTTCTATTGAGGTAATTGCCGAATTGGGCGAGTCCCTGAAGTGAGCCCCTAACGACACACTCTAAAAAATGTTGGGTAAAAATGTGTCATGAGGGTAATTATGTATCCAACCAACTTTGGGCATTTCTTTGGGCATTTCTTTTTATCCAATTTGATGGAAATTTTGCCCATTCTAAAGTCATTACTGCTTATTTTTACCATAACTGGGCAGTATGTTTCCCGCATTGGGTATAAAAAATTTTCCCAAAGTATGGTTGGATACATAATTATTCTCGTGCTGGTTAAATTGCATCAATAATTGTAAAGCGCATAGAGAACTATTCCAGTTATTATGCGCTTAATAAGTATTCTCTATTATTATTATTATTACCCCAATATTTTTTTACAGTGCATGAGTCCATACTGTTTTACATTTTTCATCCCAGATGAAAGAGGATTCGATTATATTATTGGACTACCTTTTCCTTTCCAGCCTGTATAATGTAAAATCTATAAAAACAAATGATCACACAGTCTGAAAAGCTTGTAATAATCCATTTTGACAAATTACGTGAAATCATCCAATCATGGCAAATGCTCATTTGGCTGCGGCCTGCGGTTTGGTTGACAGCTCATTTATTATTGTGCAGGCATTGATTATTGTGCATCTTTACATGTGATAATTGTGTTGTAAACAAATAATTCCTTTGATGAGCTTCTTTTTACTTGATGATTATGTAATATGATGCTCTTATGCCCTTTCTGTTCTTGAAGATATTCCCATCATGTCAAAAACTTAAATTACGGTTGAACTAAACAGTTTTATGAAAAATACCTATGCTGTACGTACTTTGTTGTGTGCGGATATATATATATTTTTTTTTGGATGAAATTTGCTTAATTGTCATTTTTTAAAAATTTTCATCCTTTAACATGCTTCTGTGATGTTCTTTTTTGTCATTTAATTTGATAATGCAATTACCTCAGAATTTGAGTTCGCAATTAGAATACATTTATTTTGACGTAGAAAAGAGCTGATAGCATTTTATATGTATATATGGAATATATCGGTATATTCAGAGGCTCTACCATTAAACTGACGGGGGGGGGGGGGGGGATTATCGCAGGAAATTGGCCCACAAATTGTCTCTCTTCATATTTCTATACTTTAAACGGCACTCATTACTGCGAAAATCATTGACATTTACCATCTTTACGATGGGGGCTGAATAGGTAGTGTACTATACGTCACTTGAGACATTGAAAAGGTCAGAGTAAATGAGAGAGGCAAGGTAGTAACTGTTGCTTGTAAAATTATCTGATTATTTCAAAGATTCATGTATCCGAAACCTTGCTTATTAATCAATTGGATGAGGTTTATGATATGGGTTTTCCCGCCCATTTTCGTCACCCCCTCATTCAATAATTATTTTCAAAAATGTGCTTTGACGTATTTCGTCTATGGCCCTGTGGGATGTGCGTACGCTTGTTTCAATTTCGTTTTTGGTCGATCAATTTTGAAACAAATGTCATTCAATCTCGTGCTTTGTCACCCATTTTCGTCAGTTGCAATTCAATTCGTCAGTCACAGTAGCCATGATAGCTGGACACGAAACATCAAAATCAGTTTCGTCTATTGGCATTCATTTTCGTCAAAGATGCATTCAAATTCGTCTCCCAGATATACGGTCTACTGACGGACAACGATCCTGTCACAATAGCCTGTGCATGGTGGTGTATAATATAAAATTATTTTTTAATATAGGTTTTCCCAGCCAATCCCACACTTTTGTCAGTCCATTTGATAAATCGTTCATTCAATTTAGGAAAAAAAAAACCTCGTTTACCTTTATTTCTGTCATTCGAAAGTGTTTATAAGTCAATTAATTTAGATTTTTGAGCAAGGAATTTGGCTTTTGCATCATTCAAATTAGCACGCAGGTAAGAATCATTCAAATTCATCCGCAACTGCCGAAAAGGAGCTTTCGAGCATTCAAATTCGCGAACGGGCAGTCAAATTCGTAACATTTTCATTCATATTAACTTAATCCAATAATTTTGTGTTTATAATTCTCTTTAAAAGGGGTTAATTTTGAATTTAATTTTCTCTTTGAGTCAATAATGTAGACCCTTTTCTCATATAGGCTATACTTTAGTCTTGAACTACATTCTATACATGCCCTCAAGTCAAAGATCTATACAACTACAACTTTTGCGTGACTTAAGGAAATGCAGTTCATCCCTAAAAATATGAAGATGCGAATTTATTTGAAAATCTCTCCGAGGAAGAATTGAATGACACAACATAAGATAACCAGCATTTCCTTTCATGTATGTGTTCCATCATCTACCTTTTGGGATTTAAAAAAAAAAAATCTTTGAAAACCATTACATCCAAGCATTGCATATTCACATCTCGTGCATGAAATGAAATATCACTATTTTCAATTGCCTTCTAAAATGCCTTCTACAATCTAGTATAGGCCTTATCATATAATCATGTAGAAATAAACTAATTACATAATAAGGTCTTCATCTCGACTTGATTTGATTCTGCTTCATGCAAGAAAAAAAAAATGATCAGGCCTTTAATCATGCTAGTGACCCGAAAAGATGGCGTTTTCAAGTGAACCATTAAAGAAGAAAAAAGAAATTAGGCTCTGTTTTAAAAGGCAAATATAAAGTCACGCATGCAAAGATATAACAATTAAGTGAAGAAATTGTTAAATTGAACGTACAATATTCGCTAAATTGGATGCTCCAAAATGAATTCGAATGCACGAATGTGTCTGTTGCGTGATCACGTGACCAGTCAATGTTAAATTGAATGGAGACTCTATGAATACGTTGGTAAATTGCAAATTTGGATGAGAAAAACGCGAATTTGAATGCTTCCAAGATGGTTTTGAAAGCTCAAATCATGAAATCGAACTGCCGTGCGACACGGCTGTGCAAAAATCGTTTAAATTGAATGTTCTTAATATGAATTAGACTGACCAAGTTGCGAAACTGGCCGGGAAAACCTATAAAATAGCGTTCCATATTATGTCTATTTTTCAAAGAAAAGTAGTAAAAATCAAGTTATATCACGAGAAAGTAAAATGGTTAAAGACCTGGTTTAACCTTCCATAAAGGCCTATATTACACTTGATGAATTCAAATGACAAAATGATGAATTTGCTTGAAAAAATGACGAATTTGATCCAAACAGTCCTTTTATACTCGCTTAGCGGCAGAGATGAATTTCAATGACAGCTGACGATCTTGAATGCTTGATATTTATATTTCATTGACAAAAGACGAATATGACTGACATTTTAACGAAATTGAACGTATGATTTGAAAATTGATGAAATTGAATGCAAAGGTGACGAAAATGGGCTGGAAAACCTATATAAGCAAGCGAAAATAATTTCATTTGCTGTCTCTTTATCTTATACACCTCAATAGTGGCAAGGGGCGTCAATCCGTTTTATGTTTTGAGGGACACTAAAAAATTTTAGGGAAGCATGCTAGTACATAAAAGATTTGCTGACAACCAAAAATGTAGGGAGTCTTCAGCTTAAATTGGGGATGGCGACATAAACAAAAAAGAATTACTAACAAGAAAAAAAAACGTCCTCAGCTTAATTTTTTGGGGGAGGGACATACCCTATTGTTTCCCCACCCGTAAATTGAGGGGGCCGTGTCCTCCGCCTCCTCCCGATTGACGCCTATGATAGTGGCAGTTGTCAGAGGCATTTTTTTTCATTCCCCGTCACATGTTTTGTTTTGCCTACATTATTTTCTTTTCTGGACCCCGTGATGTATTCTGCTAATACGACTGAAATGGGCTGTCCGTGTAAAAATATGTATAAACTTGTATGTCATCATGGTCATGTTGCGTTTTACCGGAAATAAAGACAAACAAACATACTTTTTAATGTTCAGAAGATAAAAATGACCCACGATTTCGTTGACAAAAATAAGAATATATCACTTCGGTGATTTGACGTTTACATTTGTCCATTTCTAGGCTACTATAAACATGATAAACTCGAAACATCATCGCTCGGGTAAATCTTATTTCCATAAATTCTGATATTGTCCATATACTTGCTAATTCTATGTAATCATGCAGAACGATAGTAGTAGTAAGAAAGTAAGACCGGGGGGGGGGGGGGGGGGTGTTTCACAAAATTGTGCCTAAAGGTGCGCAAATTAAAATTCACATTCAAATTTCATTGATTTGTAATCCATACAAATTGGATTATTCTCAATTTTTTTTTCACAAACATCAACAAAAATTTTACAAAATATAACATAAAAAGAACAAAGTATAACATAAATAGCAAAGTATACCAGGATTTTCACAAAAACATAACAGAATACAACAAAATGTAACAGAATATGATAGATATATACTAGAATATGCCACAATATATTCGAGTAAAACAACTTTTAAGTATATAACAAAACAAAAAACAAAACAAAACAAAAAGCAGCCAAATCCCGCATAAGTGGTATCCATTCTCTTTAAATTTTACGGACCAAGGTTAGAAAAAATTATAAAAAAAAAAAAAAAAAAAAAAACTTTTAGAAAAAATAAAATATAAAATCATCGCAGCGATATCATATAATAAAATACATTAATTATCATAAAACCCACAGAATGGAGTGAAAGAAGAACAAATACCACTAGCTCAAGATCCCCCCTCCCTCCCCCCCCCCCCCCTTCTTGTAAGCACCCACTTCCAATTAATACTATTACAAACAAAGGAAAGGTGAAGAGAGAGGGTAACTTACCACATAATAAGTCCCTGACCCAATTTAAATTACCTATAGCGGGTTCAGCCCCCCGGGAGCAAGCTGTTCAAATTTTTGATTTATTATTTTCTATTAGTTCCAATCGTTTATCGTACATACGGCTTATTGCAGGTATCATTATTGAGTTTATATCGCTTTCAGCGTTCGACATCAAAAATTTGAATTTCTCGTCATTGCTTAAATATTGAAAATCCTGTACTATATTATTAAGGTTAGAGAATAATTTTAATCTGATATCATTTAAGTGGGTACATGTGATCAGGAATTGTATTTCGTCTTCAGTGCCAGTTTTACAAGGGGGGGGGCATATTCTGTCAATGAGGGCCATTTTTTGTATCGACCATCTTCAATCATGAGGTTACTATTGCTTATTCTGCTTTTGATATATTTAGCTATCTGTGATTTGTCAATATCAAGTAACAAATCATTTTCCATTTTGTATTCTGATTTAAAGGTTTTATAGGTTTTTAATTTGGTAGAGTATTCAGTATTATTTTCATTTGTACTTTCAGTGGAGTTTATAGTGTGGTGCCAGAAGCCGATGGTATTTTTAAAAGATGTTAGCGCGAGGGGGAAACGTCCAGTTTCTGCTAAGATGGCACTATTCATCGCAGATCTGTTAGTACCAATGATAACTTTTAGAAATTTTAATTGTAGAGATTCGGGACGGAATGTTTTGTAGCAATTTTCTAATTATTTTGTCTCTCTTATTAAATATTCAAGCCCCCATATTTCAGAATTATAGAGAACAGTTGGCTTTATACAGGTATCAAAAACTTTAAAGTATGTTATTAGGGATATTCTGTCTTTGGGAAATATATTCTGTATGCTGAATACAGCTTTCTTGGCTTTGTCAACTAAGTGTTTGATAGCGTGCGTAAATGTGCCCGATGGTTTAAAGATTATTCCTAGATATTTGTACTCGTTAGTTATTTCTATCTCCGTGTTATCAAATAAAAATGAGTTTTTATTCATCCTTCTTCCTTAAGAACGACGTAACTATGTACAGCCAAATGGAATGCCCAAAGTTTTTCATCTTGTCTTACCTAAGGGTGATTGTATTTCCCATAATCTCAATTGAATTCTTAGCAAAAACTATACTTTACATTAAAAATGTGTTGTTAAAAATAATACTGTTAATCTACATAGATATTTAGATATCAGCTTATGCGATTTAATATGACTGAGAATCCCATTTGGCTTCCCATATTCAAATCATTCTTAAAGTGATGCGTTAATTTGCGCACAGCTGACCCCCCCCCCCCCCCCCCCCCCCCCCGCTGAAGTGATTAAGTGAAGGTTGGATACGACAATAGGAAATCATCTAATTAACCTAGGTCTGTGGTTGTTTTAATTATTTTGCTGAACCCCCTATGTGCTGTTGTTTCATATTGTAATCGCTGATGACGTGCATATAATATTGAGAGAGCATTTTAAACCTAAATATATCATATATATGATGTATATTCATCTTGCTGGCATTTGGCTTATAGTTACTATACGGGAAAATCCCTTCTGCAGTGGTCTGTAATTCCTCTATTGCTTTAA
>CM057155.1:7365819-7434812 GCA_029962745.1 Echinometra lucunter
TAACGCTGTACATCAAAATTCAAAATCAGAGATATCTTGTTGATAGGATAGAGATTAATGCAGAAACTACATCTGGATTCTGACAAGGGAAACTGCAAGTATGGCAATCTTACTCACCAGAATAAAGGCAATATGAAGAGTGGACTAATGATGAAGAACTGCATGTCATTGGCCAAGTACCATCCCCAGGCAACACACTGAATGGACATCAATCAGTGAATAGCAATCATCAATTTACTCAAATATCTTACAAAAGTGAAAGTTACTTGGTCTGAAAATATAGATGCACAAACTTAAATATATAATAATGTTCTTGTATTTTTCTACAAGAATTTGACAAAATACATACTACCACATGTAACATGTGCATGTATATGGCTATTTCAAACAAAAATTACATTTAAACATCATCCCCATCTTTTGCTTATACAAGATAACACAACTTGCATCCCTATGGCCACTATACCCTGTGATCTAAATCTCCGTCCAGTATCATGTGATCATATCACCTGACTAACATTTTACGGCCACTATCACATGATCATGCACAGCATCAAAAGACTTACATCTTGCTGGGCACTACCTATATCGGGAACAAAGTTATTGATGTAGAGAAGATCTGTCCACCAATAGCTCTTGCAAAAGTTGACAGTTCGGTCTAGTTTGAACCAGACAGGACCCTGGTTAAGGTTTGGTAGCAGAAAGATGATCACCAGGATCAGAACAGCTAGAGTTGGTGTTAACCTGTAAAATAAAGAGAGAGAGAGAGACTGCCATCCTAAACACGAGCACTAATCAAGGGGGAGGGGGTGGGTGTACTCCTCATGTAGTAATAGTTGTAGTACCGTAATTAACGTTGTATAAACCGCACTTTTTTCCCCGCGGGGAAGAGTGAAAAGTCGGGGGTGCGGTTAATACACAATGACAGGTCTGGGCCAGAATTCGCCAGGAATAACAAGAGTCAGTCATCCATACAGACAAGTTATTTAGCGGGTATAAGGTCCCGGTAACGTTCGGCAAGTAAGAACTTACAGTTTACAGAAGTTTACAGGTTGAAATTCTTGTTTTGAAAAGTTCATTTCACGTTGCAATTAGCAGCATGATATTTCCTGTGCCGACACTCACGAGAGTGTGGACTGTTGTGTGCATGGTGCGTCGTGTATCTTGCAAGGGAATTCAACTTGCATGGACATGTCCCTCACGCAGCCGCGGACTTTCAAAATGTCTCATGACTAAAATGACGTCATCTGACAAAAGCCCAGCCTCGTCTGCATTGGGAAAGTGCAATGCCATCGACGAGCCTTGCGTCTGTGATGCGTGCGTCTTGCAAGGGAATTCAACTTGCTCTGACATGTCCTTGCGCATACGGGGACTTTCAAAATGTCACATGACTAAAATGACGTCATCTGACAAAAGCCCAGCCTCGTCTGCATTGCCAAAAAGCAATGCCAGCTACGAGCGTTGCGTCTGGGATGCGTGTGTCTTGCAAGGGAATTCAACTTGCATGGACATGTCCTTGCGCATCCGGGGACTTTCATAATGTCTCATGACTAAAATGACGTCATCTGACAAAAGCCCAGCCTCGTCTGCATTGCCAAAAAGCAATGCCATCGACGAGCCTTGCATCTGGGATGCGTGTGTCTTGCAAGGGAATTCAACGTTCCACTTACGCATCCGGGGACCTTCAAAATGTCACATGACTAAAGCTTCGTCACCTGACTAAAGCTTTGTCACCTGATTAAAGCCAGCCTCGTCTGCATTGCAAAAGTACAGTGCGTGCGAGATGAGCATCATCGGTGTATCATACATAATGCGTGTGTTTGAGTGTGTATAGATCGCCAACTATAACGGGATTCGGTGGCTATATGATGGTGGAAAGTTGGATATAAGAGCAGCTGTCGCCGGGACAATCGGAATGTGGATTGAACTACTCTTCCTTTTCTTTTTTAAACTGGTATTTAGTTTACTGAATCCTTTCATTTCATGTCTGATTTTCCATTCTGTTTGGAAATACGAAATGTTGTTCAGAGTGAGAGAAGAAGGGTTTATGTGTGTATTTTTTTTTTTTCACCAGAGGGGGTCCAAAATTGGGGGTGCGGTTAATACACGTGTGCGGTTTATAGAACGTTAATTACGGTAGACGTTATTGGACAACTCATTTAGCACAAGACTAATTTGCCACCAGGTCCATTGCATAAATAAGAAACGATAGATTTTTGTACAGAGTAATGAAGAAACAAAATAAACATTAATAATTAACTATCAAAAGTAAGAGAATACATGTATAGGAGGATAGTTGTGCATTTTACTAATTACAGAATACTTACAGATATGATATAAAAAAGCATTATGAATAAATAAAACAAAAATCAAGACAAGCAAGAAAAAAAAAAAATTATAAATTGAATTTTGCGTTGTTCCTGTAAATTCTTTCATTAAATGGAAAGTAAGGTACTTGAACAAATTATCTGATGGATCGATGAATGTTAGAACCACAGCCATGGTACCTTTTCTCCAGTTTCTTTCATTTTCTTCAAGGTGTAAGGACAAGACTACAAGGCTAAATCCATGTCAACATTTTTCAAGCGAGTCAATGGTTTAGTATTCATGCCTAAATGGGCCTAATGCTTCTTGTCTAACATACCTGATGTATCAATGAATGTATAACCAGAGCCACGGTATCTTTTCTCCAGTCTCTTTTAATTTCTTCTCAAGGTGTGAAGAATAAAGGTGAAAATTATTTTATATCATTTTGCGCAAGTGTATACTTCATGAATCATGTCTGAATTGGCCTAATGCTTCTTCTTGTCCAACATATGTGATGTATCAATGAATGTAGAACCAGAGCTGTGGTACCTTTTCTCCAGTATTTACACCTTGAAGAAAATGAAAGAAACTGGAGAAAAAGTCTAAATCCATGTTAAACAAGTGCATGGTTGACTATTCATGTCTGAATGGGCCTAATGCTTCTTGTCCAACATACCTGATGTATTGATGAATGTAGAATCAGAGCCAAGGTATCCTTTCTCCATTCTATTTCATTTTCTTCCAGGTGTCAAGAATACCAGGCGAAATTGATTTTATTATCATTTCGCGCATGTATATGGTTTACTACTTAAGTCTGAATGTGTCTAATGCTTCTTGTCTAACATACCTGATGTATCGATGAATGTAGAACCAGAGCCACGGTATCTTTCCACCAGTCTCTTTCATCTTCTTCAAGGTGTGAAAAGTTAGTAGCATCCCACTAAAAGGAAAAGATCATATCACAATATTTCAAAAACTGTTCCATGAGTCTTATCAAGAATTTGAGGTGTACTTATGACTTCCAAATTACATAGTTCTGAGTCCACGATCAGCCATTATAGAGTATATTCTTAAAATAAAATAAAACCTGGATTAATTTACAGTCATGAGAACAACCCATTTTGGCCAAAATGGGTGTGATGAATTATAATATGCACACTTAAGTTTCAACCTCTACATGATGCTTATATAAAGCATTATCTTGCATCACTATGACTACAAATTGGTAACATGACAAAATAATAATAGTGTGCCACTTGGGCAGAATCAATTAGTTTAATTTTCATAATGCATTATAATGACTGGTAACGATAGTTTCTACAGCAGTATAAAATGCAATCTTTGTATTAATTTAGACTCAACTGCATGAACAATCAATTAATTTTGAAAGGTATGCTCATCATTTTGATGCAGAAATAGAACCTTTCGTCATTTCTAAAGCTCCAATTAAACATGCTTTCTCTCAAACAAATTTGGAAATCTAAATCTTTCTTGAATCCTTACATTGAAAGAGACTTTGATAGGTTTATAATGTGTACAGACTTAGCATGGACTAATTCTATCCTCCTGAAATTTAAAAAAAAATTGTGTATTGTGCAGTTCTTGACACAAAAGGTATTTCAAGTCTTATAAAAGAAGTATTAAATGTAGATAGTCCTTTTTGCAAAATCTACAAAATCCATGGAACATGGTGTGAGTTTAGGATATGCCCTTCTTATACTGTATATTTAATCTTATGGTCATATTTTGGTAAATCTATCAAGATAAAATGAAACTTCATTTTCTACAACTTCTAGCTAATATGCATTACCGAAAACTTTGATGGTTCTGAAAAGAATTGACTGTAATCAAATATTCTCAATTAATTCAACAATAGCCAGTTCTCATGATTTTTTTCGTTTCAGGGAGAAGTTCAAAATAATAAACCTCTTCAATATACCACAGGATTCATGGAACTTCAAAATTGAGGTTGCAAAAGGGAAATTAGCTACCTTTAAAGCTCTCAAAGTCTAAGTAGATATGAAAAGCAATCCTTATTTTTTAAAACTTCTTCACACAGAAAGATCAACTTCTTACCTCAGAAAGAAGAAGGTATCCACGGATAAAAATGCATTACCGATAGCTTGAAATGCAAAGTTATCAACCCATCTACCGACTGCTGATAACAGATTCTCTGTAGATAAAGACATCAATGTGTAATAAGGGTAGTGCTACTGGGCGATGAGGGGGGGGGGGGGGGGGTGGGGAAGAGGAAGAAGAAGAAAAAAGAGTATGGGGGAAGAGAGGGCAGGGTCATGCACCTACATACAGTGTAATAGCCACATCTTTGCTTTGCTCAAACATGATGTGCAATGTAGCCTCCCCCTACAAATACCCTGGCATCTCCCCTGTGTGTAATAGCAGATACATAATGAAATTCAGAAACAAAATGGTGAAACATCACATTTTAAAGAACTAAACAACAACAGCAACAGCAATAACTATAAAAAAATCTAGTATCACATGTCTATTAAGTACTTCACTATGTCTTGGCATTCTTCTCCAGCCCCCTTTGTGCCAGCTACTCATTTTATGGTTTTATCATGTTTCATTATTAAAGCGGGCATATCAAACATTGTCTCTCAACATACGTGTCTCAGGATAAACTCAATTTGTTGGGTTTTTTTCTTAGAATTTATTTCCAGCTAGAGCTGAGGAAATAGTAGCCAAGGCCCCATTAAAGTGCAGAGAATTATTACATCATAAAGGGCTATATCCTATACAGGAAATTAAATAACTTTTTTTTGTCATCATCATCATCACCATCATCATCATTATTATTATCATTACTAATACTATCATTATCATTATTATTATTACTATTATCCTTACTATTACTATTCTATCATCATTATAATTATTATCATTACTATTACTATCATTATCATTATCATCATCATCATCATTATTATTACTATTATCCTTACTATTACTATTCTATCATCATTATAATTATTATCATTAAAGCACAGAGCATTTGTTACTGGAGCAAATGTCAGAATATCAATCCCTTCTCACCACTGGCTTGAGGCTGTGAGATGAAGGCAAGCGTGTGACCTAACATGACCCATGATATACTGATGACACGGATCCCATTCAAAGAAGGTATACCGCCCTCTGCTGTCTTGGTTTTAAGAAGCTTTGGAAGGTTACGAGACAACGCAAAACATAGCAGTAGCCTCACTAAGAAATCTGTTGTAATCAAAGCAATATACAGTAGGGCAAGTTTGAAATTACAAGAAAAATAGCACATATCAAACAACATTTTCCAGTGTTTGTGGCAAACTGCAGTGTTTTCATAATAAAGTTTATAATTGGAAGTATCAAGTGGTTCTTTATTCTGGGGTAAAATACTGGAACGTTTGATGAAAGCTGTAAGGAACACAAGTGAGACATGGCTGTATAATCAACTTTGATTTTGCTAAAGGAGATTGCTCACATTTTTGAACAAGTTTAAATTTATGTTAAGACCTTTTCTTTTGTTCAATCAAAAGCACATGCAATTCAGATCAATATACATGTATTGTAAGCACTTACTTGGCTTTGTCTCATGTTTTATATCCACAGCAAGGACAGAGTTTGAACTAGGTGGGACTCCTGAGGACAGCAAGGGTGTCTTCTCCGTCACAAGATTTGAAGCATTATTCTGATCTTTATTATTGACCTGTATATGGAATCAAAGAGCCATCACCCTAATACAGTAGGTAACATTTCAAAAGGTTCCAAGTCTTGCTACGTCTAGCCCTCATGAAGAATGGAACCCATAAACTAAGGGCTTACCTCTGCATGTAATACCGTAAGGCTTGTTCACATGTGAAGCTGCAACCCCTGCAGGGCTTTTTTAAAACCATAAATGAACAGGATATGAGGTGGCCAAAAAGAAATCTGCCAAGACTAAAAAGTATCTTTTTTGGCTCCTGGCTGCAAAAAGGTTTGGACCAATCAAATTCTCATAAAGTCAGTGCAAAAATATGACATCAAGAGTTTTTTTTTGGTGGACTGTTTGGCAAAACTATCTGTTATTTGAGCATGAACTATCACTGAACCACCAATCCGTATCCTATTATCATGTGGAATGGTTCTCTAGAAACTGGATATGAGCAATGTGAACCTTCCACTGCTGCATGTAAAATGAAGTCTGCTAACACAATTAGGAAGAAAATGTATTCTGTATGCTTGTACACAAAAGTTAGACAATACAGTAGAATCTGAACTTAGTTTCACAACATTCGTTTGAAGGGACAATCTTAGTAATCACTCTTCTCACACAGGAATGGTTGGCGACTATGAGGTATATGAATGTCAAAAAGTTTTCAGAATAGAGAACTCTTTATGCTAAAAAATATGAATCATTCCTCTCTATTGACAAAACTCCAGGAAGGGGGTGGGGGTATATATCCCCCCAATTTTAAGAGAGGGGGATGACTGGTACAAACATATCCTTCACTTTTCAAAGAAGAAATAATATTTTAATCAATGGCTGGTACAAACATATCCTTCCCTTTTCAAAGAAGAAATAATATTTTAATAAATCAATTGTTTAAATTTGTAAGATACATGTACCATTAACGACAGTTACAGTAGTAAAATTTCTATTTGAAATGCTATTAAAACCTGAGATAGGATTACAAGATCCTGAGAATATGTGTGAAGGTGTGTGTACTTGTGTGTGAGTTTGTGCGAGAAGATTTAGCAAAATATTTTGATGATACCCCACTCCTTGGACGGATTTAAGCCAGTGTTCCTCCCACATAGGAAATTGTTGGCAACTATTAAGGATGAGAATGTGAAAAATATTTACCTCATTTTCTTCAGCATGAGCAACGTAATGGTTGGATGCTTGGTTCTGTCCCTGTTGTGTAGACCTTGGACCTTTGACATCCTGACCTCGGCTGGCTGAAAGGCTTCCATTGGCTTCCTCTGATGGTCCACTGCTGTGGACTTGAGAAGTTCCCTGAAGGCAATAGTCTACGATGGAGCCCACTAACGTTAGGGCAACAAGAGTACTGATAAGGGTACTGCAAAACAGAAAGATTGTAAGTTCATCCGTTGAGCACAATTTGATTTCAGTATAACATACAATGTCTATAAACCCTAGCCCGAGTTATCTCAGGCTTAGTGTTCAATGGGTTAAACATAAAGGTCGCCATAAATGGCACTAATACAGGTGGAGCTGGGTATGACTCTCGTAAGTTTATCTTTGGTTCTCATGATGAAAATTCTTCTTCTTCTTCTTCTTCTTCTTCTTCTTCTTCTTCTTCTTCTTCTGAGTTCTCCTGCCTCCTTCAATCCTGAAGATTCTTGCCTTTATGGGAAATTGCCCCCCCCCCCCCATTTAATTCTAAACAAGCTGTTGAGATGATATGAACATTGAAAAAAGCTGACAAAAATGTGTTACAAGTTTTAATCACTGAAAAGTGGAAGTATCAGTAATGCATACAAGACTAAATGTATGCTATGACATGATAGGTTGTGACCTTAATAGCTCGACTTCAAAGTGCCATTATTCAGCTATATACAGCTTCTCCTGTACTCATTTGTCAGATTTTGTTTACCCATTATGGGAGTCACTTAATTTCAACATAAGTTTGATTTGATGAGGTAGGAATCTATTCTTAATCACTCCTAGTCACCAACAGAATCATCTCAAGACCACCTGCTAAGGCTCAAGTTACATATTATATTTGGTATGACTTTAAACATCAAAATCTTGATTTCCACATTGTATTTGGATCTCAAACTATATCAGAAAAGGTCCCATGAAGTTCCAAACACCCAAATCTGAAAAAAAAATCTGGGTAAATAAGAAAAAGCGACTGCAGCAGGACAGAATTTAAAAGTTCTGTCTGTGAAGTGCATGTCTTTCTCATATATACAATAGATGATGCAAAGTCCACTGATTCAACCTCCCTGAAAAGTAACACTCCCCAGTTGAGATGATATACCCAGATCTATTAAAGGGACCCTGCACCAAAAAATCAGCATTAAATTGCAATGCTCTGTAAGTTTTGGTCTGGTTCTATGTTGATTTATACAATGTAAAAGGAGACTATTAGCTTCAAAATGCAATACATGTACCTGTATATCATATAACTCATTAAACCGTGAGAACAGAGAGTTTCCTAACCCATCTGATACAGGAGATAAATAATACCAAACCCCACAGAATGAAACTTTCCAAAACAATATTCTACACCAACGTTGCTGAACTGATGTTGTTTACTGATAACTTTTAGTTTCCATTGCCTGTAGGGTTGTGCTTTTGAGTTATTTACTAAGAAGTTACAAAGGAATTTTTTTTGAACATCTAACTTTTTGTATTAGATATAATCACTTAAATTGTTGAATACTGTACAAATGCAACATGACAAATATTGAATAAGTTCTAGCCAGCCAATCTCCAGTTGTGACAAGTTTACACAATGGGCTACTATCACATGTCTCACCAAGTCAGTATGAAGCCTGTATCAAAGTTTGTGTTGGGTTTCTCAGTGCAGGCAACGGCTGACCTTTGGAGGTTTCTGATGGTTAACCACGGTACGTCCAAAATAGCTATATCATGCATAGACAAGAACATCAAAGGAATAACAACCAATATAATCAGTCTTAAATCAAACTCCTCTGATGCAAAAGATAACACAATAAATCAACAACAACAAAAAAGGAGAGAGAAAAAGATGCTGTTAATATTTTGCTTTTAACACAGTAAGCTAAGTTTTCTAGTCGTTTTTTTTCTCCGTTTTGTCTCTCTTTCTGAAAAGCAAGGATAAAGGCAACGGCCAGGAAACGGCCAGAAAACGGCGACAAAACGGCTAGAATATGGCGACAAATAAACAAAAGATTTTGATATGTAATAATCTGTGACTGGTTCTTGAGAAAAAATTATGATGGAAGCTCCTGCCCCCCCCCCCCCCCCCGAAAAAAAAGGTAATAAAATAGTAATGACACCCTTGCCCAGAGCTGATCACTTTCAACATTACAGCAAATTGAATGGAAATCAGTAATTATCTCATCAGAACAACAAAATGACAAAGAACTTCATGGTAAGATAATGCAAGAAATATTCATATTTTTTTCAAAAATGCAGCAACAATACTAACAGTATCTATTGTACATGCATTTTTGGCAGCATTGAAAAGGTGGGGGAAAAAAATCACACACATGGCCTTACGCAGCGGGGGGGGAAGGGGGGCAGGGGGGTGCAGTGGCCCCCCCAGAAATTTTGAAAACTCACATTTTTTTACTGAAAATTTGCATAAAATCCACCAAAAACTGCACCAAATCCTTCAATTTCACTTTTAAAAACGCAAAAGCGCCCTCGTGACTAGCTCGGTTGCTTTGCTCCCTCACTTTCCAGTTTCTTCGAAAATTTTTACGCATCTTGCCCCCCCAGGAAAAAATTTCTGCATACGGCCCTGATCACACATGGTTCCTGGCATGACTTTACTCTCTGATGTCATACGTTATAAATGCGCTGACATCTTTTTCCTATTTACAAGAAAATTCTCTTTCAATTACATTACAATGTTCCCAATTGAATGATTTTGGTTACAGGAAGGCGGGAGGGGGGTCGGAACCAGATTCCTTTTTCTTTTTTTCTTTTAAAATTTTTGAAGAAATTTATTCAATTTTATTTTTCAAAATATCCACTGTACATTCAAAACTCAAATATAATATATAAAAGAAAAATAAAATACAAAATCAATCCATGTTCGAGAAAGAAATATGCAAGACAATATATTCCAATACATGTACAAAACAAAAAGTAATCATTTAAGAATAACCAAGAAAAAAACAAAAACAGACCAGCAAGCAGACATGCATTCAGTGTATGTTTAATAAAAAAAACCCAAAACAGAGATGACAAACAACACATACAAAGTTTAGAAATTTTGAAAAAAACAAACCATGATAGCATCAACCCTCCTGATAACAAGTGTGCTATTGACCTCTTACCAAATAAGGTCATAAGTATTTATGTAAGGCCACAAAGGTGCATCCTGTTCTAGCTACAAGAGATACATTAATATTACAAAACAATTAAAGATTCAACAATATGTAATCACATATCATCTGGAATATACAACTGGAGGGCATAGTTACAGCAATCATACATTGTACTTAAAAGACCCCGGAATTGTTTTTTTTTTCCAACACTTCTTTTGCTATTTGTTTCTCACAAATAAACCTTTCTGTTATTATAAACCATTCTGCCATTCAGAGGCATCACACACATTTGTTTTCAAAAGAGATGTATTGCAATTTTACTCCAAGAGCAAGGGTAGCCACTAAAAAATAAAATGGTAAAAAAAAAAAATCTCATTGTCTCAAATTTCAAGACAGTTTCAATTCAAAGAGACTGTGACATTTCTCAAATGAAAGTCTGTTATCCATCATGAATTGAATATAGCCTCTATTTACTCTTTAACCTTTGTAGGCCCTAAATGTATGTAGTGAGTTCTGCATGAACATGTGATAATAGTTAGAGTTCAATGTTTTTTGACCAAATGTACATCCTGCATATTTCCTGTAAAAGTACAGCCAAATCTCAAAGCCCAATTTACCAAACTGCAAGACAGAACAATTTAATACCAGTTCAAATGCACTTAACACAAATTATACAGAACAAATTGCCAAGAGGTTATAATCTTTTCTGAACTTGCATGGTTAGTGACTGTAACTCTTAAGTCCCATCAAACTAAATATGAACAATTAATGCCGCTTCCGAATGTCTGACTTTGCTATTTTCTTAACATATGCATCTTTTGTGAATCATTCACATGCCCCATGAAAACCAGCCTTAACAAGAAATATCACTAAATGTAATTACTATTCCCGCCCCAATGTGTGTGCTAAATTTCCCGAGCACTGCTCGGAAAATGAGCGAAATAGTTTGCTCACAAGATTCCTAACCGATTTATTGACATAATATGCCATTACAATGGCAACAGAGATTCAGACACATTCAAAATATATGTCTTGCACATCTTCATCCCAAGACCAATGTGTGTGCCAAATTTCATGAGCATTGCTTGAAAAATGAGAAAGTAGTTCGATCTGCAAGATTTGCAACAGACCACCCACCCGATTGCCTGCTGATTCCTACATGTACCCCCTTCAAACTTTGTTTGGCGGGGGTATACATCTAACTAGTTTCAGTCGACTGATGAACAAACAGGGGCCTGCTACATTTGAATTTTGACACATTGGCAGTGTACATAATTAAACAATATGGCATTCCAAAATTTTGTTCTACAGCAAAAACAGTTAAAAGAGCAACACTGCCCATCAGCATAATAAATGATAGTTTTCCACTTGTACACAAGGAAAAGCAATTATCTCTATTTAATTCTGCAATAAGCTTATTTCAAGTCACATGTGGATCGAACGATTTATTCAGAAATGTAATGTTATTGACATTTCAGAAGGTTATAATGGAAATGTTTGCAGAGCTAATAATGATGAGTCATTTTTTTTTCAGATTTAAAGCCACAAATATTTACTTTAAGATATGACTAAACTTTAAAGGTAACAACTGAGTACCATATGCAGATCACATGTTCTTCTACATGTACCTGTACGACCTGAGTGTCCGTTGATTGGTTGTTTTATTTCACAACTACACTAAGACAGCATGTGTAAACTTTTATGTAAGCAAACAACCAGGGGACTGTGTCATGAGGACAATTGCCATACCATAGGCCACTAGAGAAAGTGCATTCACTTGGTTTTGAATCCTGGTACTTCTAGTTACAAGACCCCTGCTCTACCACTGAACCATTTCACCATCAAGTGTGTGAATTACAAGACTATTCTCATTAATACAGTACTATACTTAAAAGTCATTTTTATTTTCTCTTGTTTAAATATTTCCAAAAGCACTCTTGTAATTCTTTCATTACTGCAACTTCAGTGAATTCATCACTTGATCCTGTACAAGTCATTTTAATTAGATCCTATAATTAACATTTCATGATAAAGCATTCTTTCATTAACAATTTGGTACTGATTAAAAATATCCATGATTTATCTTACAAAGAAGGAGAAAAAGAAACAATTAAAAATAAAGAAGAGCAGGATAAAAAGGAAAATTACAGAATGGGATCCTTTCCTTTATAAAGCTGCATAGAAACATCTTGAACCTTACTCCACGATGCACATGTAAACAAAAAAAAAAAAAGAAAAAAAAAGAAATGTGACTTGAACACACTCTTCGACACATCTGTGAGCTCTCTAGATAACCTCTTTACATATATATATATATATATATATCTGTAAGATCTACATGAATTTTCCATGAATTTTAATTTCTGGATACTATTAGAAGTCTCTATAAGTGATTTTATGAGCACACTATAGGTAAGATGTAAAGGCTTACCAAGCAAAATTTCAAGGCCGTTTCTCAAGTCCTCCTCACTGCAAACCTCTGGAGCACAAACACCCCACTGAATAGGTAGCACCTGACATAAAGAAATACAGACATAAGGTGTGTTTGCAGTAATTCATGACACAATGGAATACACTTTCATGCAATCTGTTGCATACCACTCGAAAGTGAATCTTTGTGGAAGAAACCAGGATTACAACAACAAAATCCTTTCCCAAGTAGTGTAGGAACTGAAATACCATAGCCTGATACAAATATCACGTCTCCCCCACTTGTTTGTCCTTAACTTACATGCAGCAGATATGATCTGTAGGTTCATTTGCACTCTTAAACATTTGAAGTAAGTTAATTTGATTTGGTGGTAATTTATTTTCTGTCATGACTGGGAACTAAGTTCCTCTAACAGCTATTAGTACATAAGCAATGAAAGTTACTTTCTCATAACCTCTTTGGATGTTAACTCTACATTTGATTTGGTCAACTAATGTACATGTAACAGTGGTCTGCAACACTTGACATTTTTTTTTCTCACTTTTACATACTTTACACAATGAACTCTGGACAATGGGGTAGTGTGAAGTTCCTTTCCATAGCAAACACATGTAGTGAGTTAATTAATCAAATCTGGACCTGAGCTCGAACTTAACTCAAGTAAGGCTTGACACTTCACCAATACCTACCATAGAGACATTTAGGAGTGCAGTAAGATTGGCCCCTATACCCACAAGACAGTGACGGAAGCTCTCTATTGCCATGCATTGATCAAAGTGGCCCAGCCAAGCCAGGTTCCCAGCCAGGATACCAGATGCAGGTTTGCCATAGGAGTCCAGAACTAGACAAGGGATATGAAGAAGGTTAAGCAATTCTATTTTTGAACTCTTTAGTCTTCATTCTATCAAAATATCTAATTCATTTTTGGAACTACAGTCCGACCTCGCTTATCCAGCCTTCATTTATCCGGACTCCTCTATTAACTGGCCATGTCTCCTGGCCGGCTTCTCTCTTTTATTCTTCATTCAATTCACCTATAAGCCTGGAAGATGGAAACACCGTGGGCAATTTTCTGTTTTATTTTATTTTCATCTCATACAAACAGAAAGATATTACTGATCATTTACAGTCATCCACAACACCAAGGAAATAGATATTTTACAGCAAACAGACCGCTCTACCCTATAAATTTTCATAGAAAAGGTGTCCCACTACATTACTCTCATATCCGTCCATTTCACTAAATACGATGGGCACCCATCCCACAGAGGCCAGATAAGTGAGGTCCGGACTGTACTACAATAACTTAGATAAACACACTTGAAAAGCCAGACTTTAGATTAAAGCTATTGTAGATGTTTAAGGACGTTCCACAGTTAAAATCAAATCCATGTCATTTTCTCCAAATTTTGCATAGAGTTACTTTGGTACCTATGTAGGCCAAAAATGCAAAAAATAATATAGGTTCATGTGCTTATTTTTTTTCTACGGGACTTTGAAATTGCCATAATTGGATGGCAGATAAAATGACGCAATCAAGAGCTTTAGGCCTCTATTAGACCTCACGATTTCGACAAACGAGTATAAATCACTTTTACTCTGTCAAAACCCTATTAAACTTCATCAAATCTTCCAGATTTGTAGCGAAATGTGTGACAGAGGTGGAAAAACTCTTTAAACTGGGCCATCTGTACTTCTCTTTAAACTAGCAGCGCCCTCATGTGGCGAAAATGATGCCAAAAAGGACAAAAAACATTATCTTAGAGGCTTGGAATCTAGACGAAAAATAAAAAGGACAGTTTAAGCTGCACTTTATTCAAAATCCATGTCATTTTCATGAAAATGTGCAAAGTTGTAGAGGAATGCCTACTGAAGGGGTAAACACATTAAAAAAGGGGGGTTCATGTTCTCGTTTTCAAGCTGTCGGAGCCCTAATGGCTGCGAATCGGCTTGAAAACCACAAAAACGCGCCCAAAATACTGAGAATCTAATCCAAAATACGACCGATTCAATTCTATGGTCCCAAACATTCAAAACCCATGTCATATTCGTCTTTCTCTCTAGAATGGTAGAGGAAAGTATACTGAAGAGATTAAAATATTAAAAAAGTGGGGTCCATGTTCTTGTTTTTGAACTATCGTCCCCCTGATATTTGCGAATTGGCTTGAAAACCACAAAAACGCGCCCAAAACAGTCATGAAAAAGGCTGAGGATCTAATCCAAAATACGGATGATTCAAATTTATGGTCCCAAATATTCTAAACCCATGTCATATTCGTCTTTCTCTCTAGAATGGTAGAGGAAAGTATACTGAAGAGATTAAAACGTTTAAAAAGTGGGGTCCATGTGCTTGTTTTTTTTAAATATCGTCGCCCTAATATTTGTGAATTGGCTTGAAAAACCACAAAAACGCGCCAAAAACATGCAAAAGGCTGAGAATCTACACTGAAAACGAAAGTTCGTCAAAATGACTAAAAAGATTAGTCATTCACTGTCTTATTTGACTAAGAAATAATTAGTCATTTGTTTTTAAACTGACTAATATTAATTAGTTAATCAAATTATGTCTTATTTGAGTAATCCTGGAAATAATTAGTATTGCATGAGAAAAAATTGGTCCGTAAATAGTCCTACACTGAAATCAGTTAGTCTTACATTAGTCTTTCATTAGTCTTTTTACTAATCATTTGCTAGTCAATGATGACATGACATGACGTGGTGCTGAGGTAAGCCGTCAGTCATGGAAACTAATTTCACACATGCATATTCAAATTCTATATATACTTTTTAAAAACAATGGCTGTTCTTGACACCCTGAATGCTTGGCATAGGCTTGACTGACATAGCAACAAGCACAGCTGAAGTAGTGTACGCAAACTTGATTCCAAGTTATTTTTGTAGTTAATAGACCTGTTTACTAACATATTCAAATTGTATGCATACCTTTTAATCATTGGTTGTTGTTGATAACCGGAAAGCTTGCCAAAGGCTTTCAAGACAGAGCAACAAGATTAGTAATATTACCCAAGTAGTGTACTAGTGTTTGTTCATTACTAACAGGTTTAAGGAATATCTCCTTAGTCTATGGTGCAGACGTCCGGTCCAGGTTTTCCTGAGATGATATAAACACTTTTCATTGGACTTCTCAATTAAACACAGGGATAATGCCTGCAGAAATAGGTAAAGATATCCCCTTAGGTTTGCAGTATTCAGTTTTCTGAGAGTAGGAACTCGAAAAGAGGGGTTTTCCCACTAAAGAAAGTCTATAGTGCAGACGTTCGGTCCAGGTTTCCCTGATATGATATAAACACTTTTCATTGGACTTCTCAATTAAACACAGGAATAATGCCTGCAGAAATAGGAAAAAATATCCCCTCAGGTTTGCAGTATTCAGTTTTCTGAGAGTAGGACCTCGAAAAGAGGGGTTTTCCCACTAAAGAAAGTCTATAGTGCAGACGTCCGGTCCAGGTTTTCCTGAGATGATATAAACACTTTTCATTGGACTTCTCAATTAAACACAGGAATAGTGCCTGCAGAAATAGGTAAAATATCCCCTCAGGTATGCAGTTTTCAGTTTCTGAGAGTATATAGGAACTCCAAAAGAGGGGGTTTTCCCACTAAATAAAGCACACGAATTGCGAATCGCGAGCAATATTCGCCGATTCACATTACATTTCATTACACAATGCTATTGCTATTTGAACATAATCACTGTGACCACCTAATTTGCCATTAGGCAACCTAACCAATTGTACTGGTTGCCTGGCTGGCAACCAAGAAAAAAGTGAAGTGAGAGCCCTGTGAATCTTTACTAAAGCTTTAGACAGGCTTTACCATCAATTGTAATTGTTACCATATGTCATGACGAATGTAAATCTAGTCAATTTTGCAAACCAAAACCAGCGAGAGCTAGCTGCGGCGCTCTAGGCCGGCCAGCTCGGCAGGCTCGGTGTTGCATCTGCGCTGTGATGCACCGTGAACAATCAGCTGACGCGCACAGCTGATCCATCAGCTGTGCGCGTGACGTTTTAACCTGCGCGGTAGGGATGCGCAGAAACATAACTGTGGAACGTCCTTAAGCCATTGGGCTCCTCTTTACACTTCAAAGGTTTGTTTATTCTCTCTATAAGAGAGAGGGAGAGGATGACTGTGGGCGCTATAGAAGAAAGTATCTAAAAACTAGAAAGTATTTCCTTTTAATAGTATACACAGTGCTACTAAGCCAAACTACAAATCCATCTTTCGATATTTGTACTGTATACTTTTTAGCTGACATGGGGATATGATATCAGACATGTTATCTCAATGTTCTGAGCCAAACTCTGATCTATGACCATGGACAAACACACCTGAGGTCATCAATGAAAATCCTAGACTTTACTTAAAGATTACAGCAATGTCATGAGTGCATGCTTAGTGAAGCCATCAGGCTACTATTTCATACAGCGTTCAGTTTCAGCTGATTAGTTCTACTTGCAATGCCCCAAAATGGGAAGGATTGAAGTAACACTAGTACAAAGAAGGGAAGACCTGAACGTAAAGAAGAAGATTTGTATGCATGCATGATGACTTAGGGTGCCTGACAATACCAGTGGCTAAAAGGATGACTACATGTTTCAGACTTTGTGATAAGCATACTGCATACAGAGCTTGTTTGCATCCAAATTGAATTCTTCTGATACTGACAAACATAGGGGGGATTCCAAACTAACTTGTGCTACACCTTACAGACTAAATCTACCACAATTATGAAGAAAATAGCCGCCCCCCCCCATACCTGAGAACTCTGTGAAAACAAAAATCTTACGTTTGATGTCTGCTGACCAATATTTGTTCAAAGCATCATAATACTTTGTTACAAAGGGGAAATCAAAATAATAAAATTAATATCCCTTGCACTTGTCAAGGGATAAACATGGTTCTAGAATTCTACATAATCTGTCCAAAAGTAAAGAGTATCCTAAGATACCTAAACAACCAAACCATTTTCATGACAAGATAGTTTATCCTCCACTTGTAGAGGATACTGACTGAATCAGGACTATTAGCAGATAGTACTTTTTCATAGAAAATCTCTTTTATGGAAAATCTTTTCATAACAAAGAAGTCATGCACATTAACATACCAATACGGCTAGGTATGGGCAAGAAAACCAACAGATCAATATATTTAAACATCACTGGATTAACTCTTTGTGCATTCACTTGTAAACCCCATGTGTGTTGCATTATTTTGGCAGAGGGTACTTTTCTCTGCATTTACAAGGATGCTGTAATTTCAAAAGGCTCTAACTTTTTACCTGAACACTGGGAAGATAAAAGTAGTTTAGCACAATTATAGAGATTTTTTACGAGCTTCCTTCTCAAATATAACTTGTTTGGTATATCAGTGTTCTTTATCTGTATGATACTCTTTTTCAAAACATGTATTTTCAGTATGTAAATATCTGTTCACTTCTGGCCTTCTCAACAAAACCTTGGCACTCTTTTTTCGTTCATATGTTAGTGACAAGTGTTTTATATTCCCATTTTTGATAAGCTTTTCAGGATACCTGAATTAACATATTCCGACTAGAAAAAAAGCCAATACAACAGAGACAAAGCAAAGGGAGGGGATTTACAAAAGGCCCCAGATCTTTCATGCAGTGAGCATTCTTTCACAAAGGTGCTAGACTTATCAGAGACAAAACAGTTAAATGATAATTTACATGTAATTATTCACTGTGGCTTTACTATGTAGTCACATTTGCGAACGCTGAGTGTATGAACTACGGGAACAATGCATAGACATAGTGCTTATGCAAACATGCAAATATGTGTTATTTGAGTATGAATAGTATGCAGTGTAATTGTGCAAAAATTTGAAGAAAACGCAGCCCAAAATGTGCACTGGTGCTAAGAAAACACTGAAGGAGTTAATAATAATAAAGAAAAGAATAAAGTACGACAATACACCTGATGGTGGACTGTACTTCACAAGAAGAAGAAGAAGAATACCCTACCTACTGTATGCCTTAACAAAGAAACCAAATGAACAGGGAAGGAACATCATTTTTTCAGCTGTCAATATAAAAACTCCAGTAGCTTAAGGACACAATTACTTTGAAGATTACAGTCACATAGAAATGCTAGTCATTAACTCAATGTCTGCAGTCCAAACACTGAAGATCACATTCTTTCATAATAATCACCTTCACAGGAAATGCACTGCATGTACATACATTCATGTTCAAATGTTAAACAGACAAAAACACAAGAAAGATGAAAATGATGTGCATTAAACAGTTCTGAAGTAAAATACCATAAAATAATACATACATGTAAATGAATAAATAAATAAAAAATAAATTAGTCAGATAAATTAAATACATATATAACAAATAAATGAATAGATGAATAAGTAAATACACATAAAGCCGGGACATTTCGACAAATTGATTTTTTTTAAATGACATACAAAAATTCCAATAACACTGAAAACACCTAAGTACCTGGCACCAATTCATCCGTTTCATTCTTCAGCTTCTGAAGCTCATACAAACAGAGTGGAGAAACCTGACTTATATCAGGTGCGAGCGAGGTGAACATTAGTCCATTCAAGTTTACCACGTCCTCTGTGTAATCTGTAGTCCTCTGTCTGGCAGCAGAGGCTGGGTTCGTCAGAATCAGCCAAAGGATACCGAACAGTAAAGTTAGGAGGGATGTAGTCACTCCTGCCATTTCAGATTATGTGTCTCCGTCTGTATGGTCAGGAAATATCCCTACACATACATCTGCACTAACTTTGTTGATGGACAGTAAGCATACGTGTTGTTAGCTGCTTGTGACCAGATCTTGGTATTTTTCAGGTTATGTTTGAAAGTAGTGACGTGCTGTTCTGAGACAGATCCAGGAACATCTGCAAAAGAAAGTGTGAAAATAAAAATGAGAGAATGTTCGAGATCACAGTCTCTCTCACTATAACCTAGTTATCTACTGCTATGACTGTTAATAGTGATGTCACCTACGCCTGGGAAAGTAACAGTGAACTTAATTACAGGGGGGTGTTTCACAAAGACTAAGATTGACTAAAATCACACTTAACTATGGTTGGCCATTCATGCCACTGTTTTCTTCCACCATGGATCTCTCAAAGGATTTGCAAATCATGGTCACAAATTTGCAGAACTGACCATTTTCTATAGTTCATTGATGAAGAAAACAAAAAATGTAAATTCTTCAAATTTGTGACAATGATTTGCGCTTCCCTTGAGAGACTGATGATGAAAGAAAACAGGGGGGTGTTTCACAAAAGACTAAGATTGACTCAAATCGGTCTTAACTATGGCAAGCCATTCATGCCACTGTTTCTCTCACCAACAGTCTCTCAAGGCATGCGCAAATCATGGTCACAAATTTGCAGAATTTACATTGTGTTCTTCATCAATGAACTATAACAAATTGTCATTTCTGCAGATTTGTGACCATAAATTGAAAATCCTTTGAGAGATCCTGGTGAAAGAAAATAGTGGCATGAATGGCCAGCCATAGTTAAGTGCGATTTTAGTCAATCTTTGTCTTTGTGAAACTCCCCCCAGGTCTCTCTTCCTAAAAGCATGGTAAGGTGATTTGGTTCAGTCATAGTTCTAAGCCTTGAACTCTGCCTTCTTATTCATTCTCCCTCTCTCTGTATAATACAATTTTTGTTTTCTTACATATGGGAAGGGAGGGGCATCAAGGAGTTAAGACTACATGTATGTATGGTTTCACTGTTCATGGTAGACCAAAAACTTCAGTCTCTGATAATACTGAATGTTCTGCTGAAACTACATCCGGCTCCACTCTACAATTGAAGATATATAAATCACCACATTAATCAGCAAAATTCACCAAAACATTTGCTGTTTGCACTGTAGGATTATAAATATTTCCATACCATTCCTTCTTTGAATTGGATCTCTAATTCTCCATCATCTTGTCCTATAATCAAGTGAAATTTTTCAGATTTGTTTTGATTCATGATCTTGCTCCCCTGAAACTCACATATGAGCTCAGGAACACCTAGGCCAACCCGGAGAATAGGGAACCAGACGTGTGTGAGGTGTATTCAATTGTGTACAAGCAAATGTAGCCCAGTGGCAGCAGCAGCAGAGGGCAGAGGCGATGTGCACAAGATTCAGCGGTAAAACATATGTGATTTTGACGATATTTCTGACAAAAATTAAATTTCTTTTCATAAACTGAGAATCTGAGAGCTGAGCCTGAGAGGACAATGTGGTATGTAAGAACATAATACCTGACAAAAACATACATGAAAATAATATTAAGGCTGAACCTCGTATTTAGCGTGATTAAGAAGGCAGTGAAAATAAGTGTCAGTATCATTTAAAAATATAACAGATGATTACTTATTTCTGTCTAGTGTTAGACTCTTAACAATTTACATGTATGTTCATGGGTAGATTAAATCTACAATTTACAACATAAAGATCCAGAGATGCCGCGGCACAGCAAATTAGGCTAATCACCTTTATTTCAAATTCAAGTTCCTATGTTCCTCTACTGCTGCACGCTGTGGCTATTTGAGCATAAAGCGACGCACTGCAATATACATGGTCAGGGGCCCTAAAGCTTTGCACCTTAACTCTTACAGTGCCAAGGGGTTTTACTTGTTCCCAAATTCTACCAAATCATGAACCATGCTTACTTTTCAAATGCCTGTAAGTCTTAAACAGTAATTTCTACAGAGATAAGTTGTACACAAAAGTTGTAGAAACTTTATTACCCTTTCAAAAGATACCAAATATTTTCATTAATTCAATGTCTTGCATGAAAATTATTTGTATACAGAAATGAGCTTCCCTCTTGACCTTTCCGTTTTCATTTCTCATTTGTTTGCTATTTTTTATGCTAAAATAAGAATGGAGCCTTTCCAAAATCTGCTGTTTTCTGAAAAATATCCTATGGTAGCATGTAGTCAATAGTGACTGATAGGTATTTCAAATACTATATTTATCCTCTAAACTTTGACATATTTTCATGACCATATCCACTATTCTAAGTGGATTAATGGTAGACCAAAAATGTACAGTCTCTTGGGCACATATACGTGCCATCGACACTGTAAGAGTTAAATAAGCACAATTATGCAATGCATTCAATGCGCCAAACTTCTGAGGTGACCGAGCAAGGAGAATATCATGTTTCCTGACATCCCCGCATATCGCATACCGTTACAGTCGTGAATGTTATATGAACTAATTTTTCTGAAGACGACTGGGAGATTCACAGGACTGCCTCACTCCCTTATACCAGATTGGCTCAAGGAAACTCTTCGTGTTTTCATTCTGATATTTCATGAAGAGCTAAAGACGTCCTCTGCCATTTGCCCTTGTGGAGACCCATGTAAACAAAGAAATAATATGCCTCCAAATCACACTTTCTCATGCCCGGTTAGCCCTGCAAACTACCTTCCAAGTTCTCAAGTGGACTATGTGGACCAGTAAATCAAATTGTGATATTAGAACCTAAAATTTATTTTTCAAACTCAAAATATTGACTTTTGATTGATACAACTACAAGACCCAACCTTCTGTTCTTGGCGATTTCACCGTGTGATTAATTTTCCTTTATTCCTTGTAATAATAGAATTAGTAATTTTCTTTATTCCTTGCAATATTAGAATTACTTCAAGTCGGGGTCACTTCACACCAGTCAAGTTTCAAAATCAAGTTTCAAAATCAAGATTTGCATTCACTCGCCCTTCATTTTGCCATACAAAATTTTAAGTTACACTGGCATTGACATCCACTCAAATATGTATTATTATTATTGGTCCATCATAATTTTCACCACAAATGAAATCTAGAATATGTAAAACCATCATATACAGAAATTAGCACAAAGCAATCATTTTGTTTTACTTTTAGGCTTTTTAGCCACTGAAAACAAAGTATGCATGAAGCTTTAGCACTCCCCATCATCAGGTGATCATACACATCTTAACCGCAATCATCGTAACAGGTCTGCAGAGCTCAGAGCTAGAGTGTGCCGGATTACCATTGGGGCCCTGCCCCGGTAAAAATCCGGACTGGCTGTCACAGGTGCACCCCTGTGCATGTGGCTGTGCTGTGCAGAATGTCGACAATTTTTGATGAATAATTTACACGATCGTGCGACACCAGATTCAAAGATTAATGATTCAGTCACAATTCAGTTACTTACACTTAGAAATTATGTTTATCACCGTAGTGTAAATTTGGGGAAAGGATAAATACTTACCTATTTTTATTCGCTTACCAACAAGCGTTAGGGGATACCAAGCCAAGCAGACGAATACGTTAGCGTATGCGGTATATGTATCGATCCATATCCGTGATAAATATACCAGCTCCCCATATGGTCACTCGGCTCATAATGGCTGGAGCATGACATCATGATGATGTTTGCTCAAGGTTAAAACCTAGCTACATGTACATAATTGTGAAATACAGACTTATTTCACAACAACCTTTGACATTGCCTGAATTGAGATCTAGATCATAGACCTTGGATAACATAATGCACTAAACTCTACATGGGCTATCACATTTTGCGTGCACTAACTCATTCACTTCCATTCTTCAAATATGTAAAAGTATTAATATATAAAGAATTTTAAAAGATTGTATAATAATTCTGAAATATATTGACAGAAGAAGGATCAGGGCGACGCTACGCGGGGGGGGGGGGGGGGGGGCAGGGGGCGCCCCGGGGCGACCGCCCCAATGATTATTCAAGTGATAAAAAAAAAAGTAGGGGAAAAATAAGAAGAGGAAGTAGGCCTAGAAGGAAAATGAAAAGAAGAAGAAAAAATATATGGGGAAGAGAGGGCAGTAGTTAATTTAGAACGCATATAGGCCTAAATAAATTCACCTGTTGGTCCGAGATCTTGCCCCTATTAAAATACCCTAGCGCCACCCCTGTATAAATTGTACACTCTAAATTTCATAGATTAGAAATTAATCTAAGTTGATTGTTATTAGGGAAATTAGATTCAGAAATAATAAGACTGATTTCTAAATCCATTACTTTATTAAGAATTTGAATTGAATTTTGGAGCTGTCCCTGGCCAGTCTAAGAAATTTTATAGAGCATGAGAACAACTTGAATAACAACCAAAGCATAACAGTAATTATTCCGGGACTGTGAGGGAAAAAGAGCAGGCATCAAAATTTAGAGCAATATCATGGATTCACATCATATTTTACCGTCAGGCCGATGTAAAATCTGGGCCTATAAATATGATCAAGTGGATTGTACAGTGGAAGATTTCATTGACTAAATCAGGGATTATTTTCATATCATGAGATTAAGAAGATATGAATAGTTTATTATCACCTTCTCCCCATTGATTTGTATTATGCTGCAGATGTTTCCGTCCGTTTGAGCGTTAGAATCATATGAAATCCTCCTATCTTTATTATTCATATGAGTGATACATAAAATTACAGACAAGCATTAGCTATAAAATAAAGCAATGCATTTTGATGAATACTTCCAACGATAAGACCATCTTAAAAATGACCGGTGACTAATGGGAGCAAGATCCAAAGGAACATCATAATTATGAGGGACAACTTTCTGTATAAAAAAATAGCGTTTATTGAAGGTATGCCACGGTGGGCATTGTACATGTATCTGCAAAATGAAATCGTCATAGAGGGGACGAGGGGTTAAAATGGTTATTACAGTTACCTGTGATTACAGCAGAACTCGATTGTTGAAGAGCACAGCAATTGCACTAATAATATTGAATCATTTCAGTGAATAAAAATATATTGTAGAAGCAATGTGTCAAGCTTAATACGTAAGTGGTATGCAGAGTGGAGGTTGTTTGTTCAAAGATATCCTATCGTTTCGTCATGGTAGTAAACTTTAAGCCAATCAGAACGCATCAGGCCCGCACATCTATTATTACCACTGGCGTACTGGAGGGGGGCGTCAGCCCCCCAAATAAATTTCAACTATGGTTTATTTTCAATTTTACATTAGTGATATCACTCGAATTTCATTACTTCTCCCTAGACTCCCTTTCTGTTGTTAAGTAACGCATTGACAATTTCCCTAATAGCATGCATAGCAAGGCAGAAAACATGCATAATATCAATACTAATGTGTTTTATGATATAACACTTGGTTTTATCTGTTTATCTGACAATGGATTCATACTTTGAAAATGAATATTCTTAGATTTACCAAAACTAGACACGGGCTGTAAGTTTGTAGTGCCAAATAGTGTTCTTTTACAGAGTTGCAAACCATCAATACTGCAAATTACTGTAGGAGTGCACTTGCGTAGCCAGGGGGGGGGGGGCGATGGGGCGGTCACCCCCTCCTCCGGGAGCAGACAAGGAACAGTTCAATTCGTAGGGGGGGTACCCCAGCTCGGTCGCTACACTCCCTCAGGGTTGGTTGCTTCGCTCCCGCAAAGATTGAGCCCCCCCCCCACTGCATTCATCTATTCTCTCTGTACACGTACCCGATCGCCGCGTGCGCCGCTGTACGTGGTAGGCCTAAATATATAGGCATAGGAGATCGAGAGCTGAAAACAGAGAGATTCATATCTCTATGGCGCTGAAACGAAACCTAGACTTTGAAACCAGCACGTTTGATGCAATTAATCCAAAAAACTGCCAAGGCTAACGCGCTGCCTGGCCCTAGGTGACGGTAGTTAGCGAGTACGTGCCACACCCCCTTCCCAGCAGACCTGCTCAGCCAGTTCGCTGTCCTATGCCCCGCCCCTAGGTGGCGGCAGTCAGCTAGGTGGCGGCAGTCAGCTAGGTGGCGGCAGTCAGCTAGGTGGCGGCAGTCAGCTAGGTGGCGGCAGTCAGCTAGGTGGCGGCAGTCAGCTAGGTGGCGGCAGTCAGCTAGGTGGCGGCAGTCAGCTAGGTGGCGGCAGTCAGCTAGGTGGCGGCAGTCAGCTAGGTGGCGGCAGTCAGCTAGGTGGCGGCAGTCAGCTAGGTGGCGGCAGTCAGCTAGGTGGCGGCAGTCAGCTAGGTGGCGGCAGTCAGCTAGGTGGCGGCAGTCAGCGTAGGCTGGCGCAGGATGCGTTGCGCACCTCACTCTGCCCGATTTTTATCCATTTTCGTTTCCCTCTGTAGTTTTTTTTCACCTGCTTCTTTCCCTATTTTTCACTACAGCCCCAGCTATAGAGATTTGTTCTTGTATTTCCTCGAAATCCACTCACTACTGCATGGTCCTGAATGAATCTCCTGTACTATAGTGCCTATAGACGTCTAGGACAAAAGTATTAATACGGAGCCCCACTAACGATCCATTGTTAACCCCAGGTGATTAGAAATGCCTACGCCTTCTTAAAGCTACAATCAACTTTTTAAAGACTCCATGAAATGTGACTATAAGAGTAGGTTTGTATTACCAAATGGTTGGCAGAAATGGTTGGCAGAAATGGTATTTGCTTACGAATTAATGCAAGCTAAATTATACCAACGTTCATCGGACGAATTTATGCATGGTAAAATGTAAAATTCATTGAGAATTTTTTCTTTTGTTTAAGGTCCTCATCAAAGGGACAAGAGTGTCAGTCACCTTCAATACATTATCAAAAATCATGAATAAGTTGATTCATATACACAATCTCATATTTTATTCTTGCCTTTTTGTATTCTATTGCAAGTCGAATTCGAAGAAAATTCAGACACAAAAGTCCAAATGTTAATTGTACGACGCTGTGTGAGCTGTGTAATCTTGATCGCACTTTCTCCACCGGTTCGTTTTATTCCAAATCATTCTCCCCTGCTGTTTTTAATGTGATGCCCGATACCACATTTCCTTTTCATGTCTTATAAATGCTTATGACATACAGTGAAAATCACTTACATGCATAGTTTATTGGACTTTCGTTTGATTTGGGGAAAGAAGGATCATCCCCTTAAAATGCAAGTATTATTGCTCCGTCAAGCTCAGAGCCTCTACCCATCTGTTTCATAAGGAATTTGACAATTACAAAGAGTACACTGTCGTCAAGCTCTGCACTTCAGTCCAACTTCAGCTTATTGTGCTTTGAAAATACTGTACGAGTAAAAAGAAATAAAAGCACTACTCCGCTCAAACTTGACTGATCAAAGCTCTTTCACTAAGGCAACAACATGGCGTTACTGAGAGCTTAAAATAACATTGGAAACCTATTCAGTCTGTGGAAGACGAGCTCTGGAGCGAACAGGTGCATTGACTTTTCAGTACAATAAGATGTCTTCAAGATATGAAAGACTAGTTTGAATGCCTTTAAGCTTCACTTTGAAAAGACACCTTCAAAAGTCGATTTATCTTTGGTATGTCACGAATGAGGCATTGATGTACGGTAATACAAAAAAAAAAAGAAAAGAAAAAAAACATGCATGTGACCTTATGTTATGTTATGTTATGGTGGGATGCATAAAACGTGAGAAATGTATCCCCCACTCCCCCCCCCCCCCAAGAAAAAAGGGAATATGCATTTTGTTCATGAGTATTCTTACACTCAAGAACGCAGAAGTAACCACACATGCACACGCGCACACTCATACACTTGCAAATATCTTTCTTCAGTTTCTTACGGTCGCAAATTAAAGATGTTCATGAGGCTGATTTCGTAATGGAATGCACATTTCCAAATTACAGATGAGGCAGAGAAGAAAGTCATATTTCCATTTTATTTGAATTCAACATGGAGGGAGGGACAACATATGCACTTCAAGCAATCAAACAATCACAACCAAATTAGACAAGAAGTTCTTTTGTGTATATGTGTGAGGGTGTGTGTGTGTGTGTGCAGTTGCAGAAGATTGCTTCTGCATTCTTGAGTGTAAGAATACTCGTAAATAAAATGTCTATTCACTTTTCTTGGGGGGGGGGGGGTGGGGCACACATTTTTCCCGTTTTATGCATCCCAGCATAATATTCTAGCAGACAGAAAAGGGGGAATTCTTTCCCACATGTATATTGTGGGGGATCCTTGGACCAGCTGCGGATCCAGGATTCGATGAGGGGGGGGGGCATGGCCATGGAAGATTTTGTTTTTTTTTGTTTGTAATCTAGCGACTAAAAAAAAAGGAAAAGAAAAGAAAAAAGGTTGTACATTACATTTCCCATTTCGGCGTAATTCTTTTTAGGGCCCCTTTCTTTTTCGGGGGGGGGGCGAGGTACCCAAAATAGTCAAAAATGGGCTGAAAACACAAATTTTGGGTCGGGGGGACCAAGGCTCGCTCGCCCCCCCCCCCCCCCCTGGATCCGCGCCTGCCTTCGACACCCCATCAGGTGATAGCCAACTGCCTGTCCTCTTTCCCACTTTTTTTTTTTTTATTTACTTACATTAACAAAAAGTGGCTAGTACATCAGACTACTCAACACACCCTTTCGAGACAAGCCCCCCCCCCCCCGGTTTCCACGGATGGGTGCGTTGATTTCACTCCCCCACACGCAACCCGCCCTTTCGAGACAACCGCGGGGCGGGGGGGGGGGGCTTCTCTCGAAAGGGTGCGGCCATCCCCGTTCCTCCCCACTCCCATCCCGCTCCGCGCACACACCCTTTCGACGGTTCTTATTGTTCTTTTTTTTTTTTTTTTGGCCGCAATCGTTGCAAACAGGAAAGGATAAACTGGAGGGTGGTAGTGAGGCAGCGTATAGCTCTCTGCATAGAGTCATTGACTCGCATCTCCTAGCTTGAGGGAGAGATTTTGGGTTCAAAACCCAGGAAGGACCATTTTTGTTTGGTATTTCCCTTTTTGTTTCATTTATTTGTTTTTCAGTGATTTATTTCTTTCCAGCATGCTCCAAAACTTGCTAATTAGAAATCTCTTTGCCGCAGACAGTATGTGTGAGGTTATTATTTTGGCCTTGTGGCAGCAGTCATTGCAAACATGAAAGGATAAAGCGCAAAGATGAACTGGAGGATGGTAGTGAAGCAGCGTACAGCCCTCCTTAACGGGGAGATTTTAGGTTCGAAACTTATTAAGCGCGGATTTTAATTTTTTGTTTCTTTCTTAGGGTTTGTATTTGTTTCTTTCGTTGTTTCTTTTTTTTTTTTACAATGACGGGTGACTTTTTCGCATGCTCCAAACTTGCTAATAAAAGATCACTATGCAGCAAACAGTATGTGTGAGGTTTGTGGCCTTTTGGGGCAGTAATTACAAACAAGAAAAGATAGAAAGTACAATCTCAACATGAAAAGGAGAATAGATAAGAATTTGTGATTATCGTTACAACACTGTTTATATGTCAGCGTGAGTTGTAATAAGTAAGTGCCAGCGAACTTTGGGGAAAAATGAAAATATTTTCATTGCTGCAATTTAGGGGCAATGTACGTTCTTAGGAAAGTTTTGTTCGTTGTATCCCCAGCTCTTGCCTCCTGCTCCATGCACGGTTTCACCCTGTAGTCGTATCAAGAACAAGGTATTCTGTTATTATATGAAACGAAACTTCTCTGATTCTTCGGAGCTATACACATTACCAAATGAGAAAAGGAATAGTTAAAAGAGGGGAAATGGCACAATAAGGACGAAAAAGGAACATGCATTAGATTTTAAGGAGCACTTATCGAAAAGGGAATTGAAATACTCAAAAGCGAAAAGGGGCACTTACAATAAACTTGGACGCTCATAAGAAAATAAAAAGGGGCACTTGTCAAAGGGGCAATTGTCAGGTTTAATGGGGGTGAAATGGCACTTACTAGAAAGCCAAGTGTGTACCAAATTTCAAAAAGGGAGTAATGCCAGAATGGAAAAGGTATACATGTGCTAACTAATCAGCGAACAAAAGGGCAGTATTGGGCACTTATAGCGAATTTACAGGAGGAATGGGACATAATTTACTAGCCAGGAAAAGGAGCAATTCATCAGAAGTAAATTGGGACATGTATTCGATTTCGAATGGGGAACCTGCCCAAATGGAAAGAGGGAACTTATCAGAGATGTAAAGGAGAATGCACTTTTAGAACGAAAAAAGGCTAAAAAAGAAAGAAAAAAGTAGAAGGGAAAAAGCGGGAGCGAGAAAAGAAAAAAGGTAAGAGAACATAAGAAGAGCGGGAGCAGACAAGGAACAATTCAAAAGAAACGTCGGAGCTCTCCCGCGGAAAAGCTCCGCATCGTGAGGGGGGGGGGGGGTACCCCGGCTCGGTCGCTATACTCCCTTAGGGTTGGTCGCTTCGCTCCTCGGAAAGATTGAGCCCCCCCCCCCAAAAAAAAAGGTTCATTACGCCACTGATTATTACGTCATAAGCCGAGCATTAATTCCATCAAAATAGCGCCACACCCGACGACCGAGCAGTAATCGCCGTGAGCTTGGCAGTTTTTATTTTTTCATTAGATTTTATTTATTTCCAACTTCGATTTGAACAAAAAATATGTCAACAATGAAATATTAACATGCGCATTTGAAATCAAGTGACATAATAATTATAAAGAATTATACCGTGGGTCCCCCAAAAAACTTAACACTTTTGAAATGGCTGCCAAATAAAAATTATGTGATTCTGGAGGAAAAGGTTTAAATGTATAGATAGCTCATGGACTCAACTTTCATACGCGACTAAAAAGGCCGAAAATAATTCAAGCTTGGGTGAGCACTGCTCACTTTTGTAAAGGGTATGAAATATAGGTTGAGCAGGAATTGCACCTTTCAATTTGTAAGAGATGAGTCCTTTGGAAATTACAGAATTGAGGGTGATATGATGAATTCATGATCAATTGCAATCAGTTTAGGTTTGCTGGGTGAATTTTATGTTTTATTAAATCAAAATTTTATGCATGAGTGAATGGGAATTGCATTCATTATTGTAGCATTGTACCTTTCCCTGGTAGACTCAGTGGTGTGTTCATGGGAGTCAGGATTGGGTAATGGTACATGTTGCAGGGGGGGGGGGGTCGAGATAGGGTAAGACTTTGTTGGGTAGATGGGATAAGGGTCAAGAGGACAGTATACACCCCCGCCCCCCCCCCCCCTCTCTCTCTCTCTCTCTCTTGCTTCCTGTGTGCATATCTTGACAATTCACAATCTTTGGTCTCCACTCCAAAATATCCAAACCACCTTCCCTTATCCCTTATGAAGAGAGCAAGATTGTGCATCGAAGGAGGAGGTGGACATGTGGACCATTGAACTAGCCTTATAGCAGACTTATTGACTTCAGGTGTCAATATATGGGTGATAGGCCTACCAGTCCCAGTCCAACTTTGGAAATGCAGGTAGAATTCGGGATGAGGGAATGTGTTCGGGATATTTTGGAGAGCAGACCAACGTACGGATGTGAATTGTCAATATATGCACAAGCACACCCAGGAAGAGAGAGAGAGAGAGAGAGAGAGAGAGGGGGGGGGGGGGTATATGCATGTCCTCTTAACCCTTATTCCATCTACCCAACAAAGTACTTCCTTACATCTCACCTCCCCTGCACCATGTACCATCACCCAATCCTGACTACCATGAACACACCACTGAGTCTACCAGGGAAAGGTACAATGCTACAATAATGAATGCAATTCCCGTTCACTCATGCATAAAATTTTGATTTAATAAACCATAAAATTCACTCAGCAAACCGACTGCAACTGATCATGAATTCATCATATCACCCTCAATTTTGTAACCTCCAAAGGACTTACCTCTCACAAATTGGAAGGCGCAATTCCTGCGCAACCTAATTTTCTTACCCTTTAAAAAAGTGAGCAGTGCTCATCCACGCATGAATTATTTTCAGCCTTTTTGGTCTCATGTGAAAGTTGAGTCCATGAGCTATCCATAAATATAAACCTTTTCGCCTGAATCACATAATTTCTATTTGGCAGCCATTTCAAAAGTGTAAAGTTTTGGGGGGACACACGGTATAGAGTACAGCTCAACGTACTAGACGATTTCAAGTAGTAGAATACCCTATAACCCTATAGGACTGTGAAGGGGGGGGGGGCTATTGAAAGCGGAGCTTGTCGAGTTAAAGGTTCCCATTTAAAATTTAAAAAAATGAACTGGAAGGTTAATCTCAAGAAAACAATAGAATGGATAAAGAAAGCAAAGAGAAACAGCAAGCGAACAATAATGGAAAAAAAGACAAAGATTGTGGAGAGGGTGAGCGAGAGAGAGAGAGAGAGAGAGAGAGAGAGACTTGGGGCAGGGAGGGAGGGACAGAGTGAAAGAGGGGAGAGGATAAAGAACCAAAGTGGATAAATTTACAACCATCAACACACTGTGAGAGAATATAGATTAAAATGTTTTAAAAATGTTAATACTGCGTAACTACATAGCGTCCCGCAGTGCAGTTGAAAAAAAATTCTCGCCATCTGAGTATTTCAAAGTATTTTCAAAAAAATAATGTTTATACCTATGGATATATAGCCCTGGGTCTCTTCTATCAAATCTTACTAAAATATTTTACGCTTGAGTGAGCAATATTCCATTGTTAAGTTTCATTGTTTTACTTTGTACAATGCATCCTATGTATTCTGTTTATATATGTTGGAAATGGAAATAAACGAAATGAAAATTAACTTTTATAAAAGGGTGCAAACTTTGAGCTTGATAAGAACATGTAAACGTATTATCTTCTGGTTGGTATCATTCAGCGGAGCTGAGAGTAGTGTAAACTCAGGAGCCGTAGAAATTTTCATATTCTGATAGCTTTAAAACAATTTATAAATGAAAATTCTTGTTGTGTTTGTGGAATTATTATAGTTGACCTATATGAATGATTTGATTGATGGCCTGATCCTTCTGTATGACCATGCGTACTGATATTATATTTTATGACATCCCAATTATGCCAGCTTAAATGTTAAAGCTTACCAAAGAGTGAAAACATCAACAACAACAACAAATCAACTATGCAATCGCTCACACGAGCATGACTGTCATAATATAAACATAACGAAACGATGCATATCCATTCATAAGTTGTCAGAGAGCCCTCAGAATGTTAAAATTCCTAAGCCTCCACAGTTAACACTACTTTCATCTTTGCTGATATAAAATCAGCACAAATGCCCATTCTTGTCAAGCCCGAATTTTGCACCCTTTCACCAAAGTTAATTTTGCTTGCTCAAGCGTAAAATATGTTGAGGATTTCAGGTAGGATTTGAATAGAAGAGGCTTTCGGGTATCCACCAATAAGATTTTTTTTAAATCCTGTTAATATTTTCAAATGATTATTTAGTGGAGGAGACTTTTTCTAACTGTAAACTGTAACACTGTATGGACAGGGGAGGGATGTCAAATTTGTTTGATATTGGTTCAACTAAAGGGATTTCAGTTCTTTTTAAAAACGATGTAGTCTCCCTAGTTCTTTCCAAAATTTGGGGCCTGTAAAGATGAAGTTTAAGAGTAAAGAGCGTTTTCGTGCGGGAAAGATGGAAACAGTTTCTCTTGTTAGTGCTCAACATGTACATGTACATGTATGCAAAGCTTTTTGCAAGTTTGCCTTTGCTCCGCCGAACAGAAAGCTCTTAATTTTTCAGTGAAGGTAAATTGACATCCTTCTCAATGTTTTGCTTGTCATCCAAAAATCATCATACTCCTCATTTTACTGTCAATAGCCTATCATGACCATCCTCCTCCTCTCTCTCTCTCTCTCTCCCAATGCATATTTTCTTTATTTTTAAATTTTTAGATTTTAAATTTTATTTCATGTCCAGGAACAGAAGTGGAAGCACAAGGATGGCTTCAAGATGTAAGGTAAAACAAAGGTGGGGTTCAAATATGGCAAAAGTGAGAGCGAGAATGGGTCACAGCCTGTTCAGTTTGTCACGGACCAAAAATGGGCAAATTTTGAAAGTTTGAAGGCCTGTATATACAAAATAACTGATGAAATATGTTGAGGTATCCTATGTTTCATTGTGAATAAACTTCACTGATAGAGTTGAGATGCTATAACTTTGGTTCCCTTGGTTATCTTCTTAAACTAGAATCCTTAAAATGATCAATGCCACGACGGACAAACTGAATGTCGCTCTTAACCAATCAGGCTCATTATTGAAAATGTTGGTCAAATTTCCATATCTTAATAGTGAAAGTTTGCATTTCAGAGTACCCATCATAAATTTTCTAACGCAGATTATTAATGGATTTGTCTTCCTTTCTTCTCATGAGGGAACCCCCGGGAAGGGAGGGGGGCACTCATAAAACACCATAGGGCACTATTATCAATCAATCACAAGAATACCTTCTACAAAAATGTATGACGTTTTAATGAATTGAAACATCACAAACAAAGCCATCTGTTAAACTGAAAGATTCTTACTTCATTTTATTAGATCAGAAACAAATTCACACAGCTACAGATAACAGCATCATCTTGTACCATTTAACACAATCTTCCACAGCATAAGCCTCCAAGTAGCAAATCTTTTCAAGATTGGCTCATTCATTACATAAAATTCATTTAGTTTCCACAAAAAAATGTGAGAGAGAAATACATACAGAATGCCAGCTGTGAAAGAAGTATACAGGTACCTTCAACATGTTCAAGAAACTAACGAGCATATCAGTGATGTTGGGTTTGAGCTAAAGCAATTCACGCAATTTTCAGTTTTCAACAAATGGACACCGAAATGAATAAGTAACATGTATCTATATCTGTCAAGTACATATTAGGTATAGGTCCCATATTACAGATCAGGTTAAGTATCATGTTAAAAAAAAGGTGTCATGTCGTGTTGTTCCTACTTCTTGCCTGTCAGAGTTGGCAGGTATGTGATGGTTTTGCTTGGATAATGTCATTATTTTGTTTTTGTCATGTATATAATATGCTCCAATCATGTCTTGTTTATGTACAATTTTATTTTGATACATGTATAATCCGTCTTTATTTTGTTATTCAGTATGTTTCCGTTAAATTTTTGTTTTTGATGATAATCTTTAAATGTCAGGATTTTATTTCAATAAATTTGAATTTGAATTTGAATTATAATTTGTTATAAAATGAAACATATATATGAAATTAATTTTTTTGGCAAGTCAACAAATGAAGGAGAAGAAGCATTTAATTGTGATTTTGAACAAATTTGCATAAATTACCATGAATAATGTTTGAGACAAAATTTCAAAATTTTGTGTAGAAGTTTGGTGTAACTAATGTAGCTCTACCAGATGAACCCCCCCCCAAAAAAAAAAAAAAAAATTAAAATCAAAATTGGTCTACAATTAACAAGAAGAAGCATTTTTTTGCTCTTTTTGAATAAAATTTGCATGAATTAGCATAAATAGTGTTTGAGACAAAATTTCAAAATTTTGCATAGAAGTTGTATGCAGTTCATGTAGCTCTACCAGATGAAACCAAAAACCAAAAAACAAAAATCAAAATTGGTCAACAAATGGAGAAAAGGGTTTTTTGGTGTGATTTTTAAATAAATTTGCATAAATCAGCATAAATTTTTGAGACAAAATTTCAAAATTCTGTGTAAAAGTTCTGTGTACCTTATGTAGGATGTAGCTCTACCAGATGAAACAACAACAACAAAACAATCAAAATTGGTCCACAAATGAAGAAGCTTTTTTTGTGATTTTGAATAAATGTCCATGAATTAGAATCTTAAATGAATTTTAAAATTTTGGGTAGCAGTTTTGAATCCCCCACATGGTGTTATGATATAGATTAAACGGAATTGAAATCAGACGAGAAGTGACAAAGAAGCAGCAGTTTGAAATTGTGGACAGATGGTGGCCGCCAGAACAAAATTAACAAATTTCCATTATTTATTCTCCTTTTGAAACCAATTTTCATCTCTTTCAAACACTATATAACTTCGAGGAATATTGAAAAATCGCTTTACATAACAGTAACAGATTTGATAAGATTAATATTCAATTAGATTAAACTAGTCATTTCAAAAAAGAATCACTGGTCTTTTGTACTATCTTCTATTTACACTTTTTCAACTAAATTTTCAATATAAACTATAGGTCATTACGAAGGGCAAAATAGTTGAAAAAGAACACATTTCATACAAAAGGTGCTAGAAATGATTAATTTTCATATCTTTTAATGGGTTTTAAACTGTTTTCCTGTTTACAATAAAATGAAAAATCAATATATAAAATAAAAATCAGAAAAAAATACACTGTACATCAAATTAAAGTACCATAAAATGCCCAATATTAGGTACATTAGGTTGCTAACTAAAAACAAAAATAAATGAAATAGACAGTGGCAGATGTAACTAATTATTTTCGTAATGATTCTCTGGTGCCGCTGTTAAAACGCAAAAACATGTGCGTCGCAAGCCCCCCCCCCCGGTCAAAACCTGGATCCGCCTATGATAGATACCAATATCTAACTGAATTAAGGTACCATATAATGCCCAATATTAGGTACCTTCGGTTGCTAACTAAAAAATAAATGAATGAAATGGATACTAATATCTAAACGAATTAAAGGAGTGAAAAGTGACATCAATATATGGAAAAAAACTATATCTAAACTTTCCTATGATTACATGAACTACACACAGATGAGGAATAAATTACGTCTTTTTAGATGCTCAGATACAAAAAATATAGTAATTTCGTATAAAAAAAATAGACTGAAAATGTAAAAGAAACTTTAAAATTAGTGAAAACATAGCTTAAACATAGCTTATCGCTAAAATATCATGGCTCATGTTTAGATAGTAACAAGACTAACATGGACTTTACGTGTTACAATTTGCTAGCAATATATTTTTCCTTTTTGATTCAGAGCTTGATCTTTTCCTTTGTGTATCGCTCAACTGCCGAATCAACGAGCCTCTCTTAAACACCAATCCATAAAAAACCTGTCTCCCTATCACAGACACATGATCTGTTTAAAAGCAAGTGAAATATCAAGCAATTTCTTCTGTGGTCCTCGAACAAGTTCAAGCAGCATATTGCCTATTTCTTTCCTTGGACTAGGTTCTGCAACAGTTTCTCCAAGTTTCCAAATGGGAATTCCACCAAGACACACATGATCAGAGCACAGCAATATGAAAGCAAAATGTAGGCTGCAAACAGATAACTCTGTGGTCAATGAGAAATAAGGCATCAAGATGTGAATAATAGGTAAATAATCACTGTTTATAAGTCTGGGGGTGTTTCACAAAGAGTTATGTTTGACTTCCAGTCATGCTTAAGCGCCAATGCCCACCTGGTATTTAACGTGTAATCTCATTGATAGACTTTTCAATACCACGCATCCCATGACAATGATTTTGACCAAAACGGTGATGCGTAATATGCAGCAGACAAGTAGGACTTTAAGTGCAACTTTAAGTCAAACTCAAACCTTTGTGAAACACCCCCCCCCCCCCTCCCCCGGAGTTACATATATTTGAGATATCAAGATTTAAATGATTAAAAAATATCTAATGTTAAATGAGTAAAATGGTAAAGCAATAAGGTGCTGCTGCTACTACTTTATCACGTAAGATTGGGTGAGGATTTTGTAAAAAAGAAAGGGGGGAGCTGCAACGATGAAAAATTCTGACAAAGCAAATGTCTAAATGGTTATTTAATTTTTCAAGTGTAATTGGAGTCTAAAATTTGAAAGTGAGAAAGCAGAAAACACAAAGTGTGGGGGGCACATTTTTTGCATAACTAAGGTATGCACAGTTTGCTACTAAGAAAAAGGGGAGGAGGGCAGGGGGTGGGGAGAGAGAGGGTTGATCCCCATACCCTAAATCATTGGGTGAATACACTTCTACATGTTCTATGTAATAAGTTCCTCCTCCCACATGTAAATCCTTCCCCATTGTGCAGCAATTCAACATTCAGAAAAAAATTTATGATTCAATACAAATGTACACAAATTTTTGTAAGAAAGCTCACCATTGTTATAGGAGACCAATGAATAGGAACTGCCATGCTGTAAGCATACAAGAACTGTACGAGAGGGTGTATAAGGTAGGTCGCATAGGTTAATCGGCCAATAGGCACCCAGAAGTTCCAGGACAGAAAGTCATTGACAACTCCTGGAAAAAGAAAGCGATGGCATGATACATATATCACTGGAGAATTTAACAAATACAGTGAAACCTGTATAAAAAGACTGCCCAAGGGAGACAAGAAAAGCGGTCTCTATGAGCACCTGGTCTTTATGGACAGGTTCCTTTAATACACATTTCAATGGGAAAAAACGATTCAAGGGAAACAAAATTTGTGGTCTTTCTATACAGGTGGTCGCTAAAGCAGGTTTGACTGTAAATGCATTAAATAATGACTTCCACATTTGTATAGCTTAAAAAACATGTAAGGTGCGACCCTCTACAACAAAATCCCCCCAAAATTCACAAAACATAAATATCTAGTCAAGCATTGGCTCTCAAAGTGAGAGTTTCAGCTTTAAAATGACATGAGAATGGAGATATTCCTTAGCCACTAAGAAAAGAATTTGCAGTCCAACAGAATTTTTATTTTTGAGAAAGAAAGGAAACCTGACTGTGTAAAAGGAGACATGAACAGGGTCAGAAATCAACAGCCATTACCATGAAGGGATATTAGTCTGTCCTATAAATCTTGACAGACATAGGTCTGGTGTTGCAGTTGTATAAAACTTGCTATTGTAGTAACTTTGCCATCGATGGTATTTTTCATGGAATTCTGGATTTTGACTGGCTGTTGAGCAACATTAGCATGGCAGTTACCACTGATGGCAAACATACTATAATAGCAAGTCGTTATGCAATGGCACCCTGAATTGACAAAAAGGGCTTACATTTGAACCCATACTTGCCAACACTGAAGAATGAAAAAGCGGTAGATATTTTTTGTCGGTACAGACAGGGGGATAGGGGGTTAAATTCTATGAAAAGCGGTAGTCTACTGCCTCAATCAGTAGAGTTGTTAAGTATGTAAATCACAGTTTAATTTCAAAGCATGGTTTAAACCTCCACATTAAGCGCACACCTATGGCGGACAGAAATGCGCCTATATACACCTATATACCTATACTTACGCTCATTCTAATCCACAGCGGAGGTTAAATCCATGGTTTAGATCACATAGTAAAAAATAAACATATTTCAAATTCATGAAATATGAAATAGAGTAAGAGGCATATTTCAAGACCTGCTGGCTTACCACCATATCCATAATGGCAGGCAAAAATGACCCAAGAGACGGCCAGGGCCCAGGCGAAGCGCGAAAATGTAATGTACATGACGTCAGCAGCCTGACTCAAAGTAACTGCACCCCTGTTGGCATCATACAGTCCATACACCACTGCGATACCCAAGGCAATAGCAAAGGACCAACCAACTGCTACAGTGACCTAGGTATGAAAATGGAAATAAATGTATGCACTTTTGAGAATCAATGACAATTAAGTGTTGGGGGGGAAGGAGCGGAGACGCCAAGGTCAAAGACCAGCAATGTGTAAGAGTTTGGGCAGGGAACCATGAGATCGCCAGACAATGTGTACAATATATATCGTGATAAGCTGTGATGTAGGCGTGAAAAAGAGATTTGGGGGGATGAGCAACAGCCCCCAATGCGGGAGTCTCACGCCTAATGCGTGAGACTTGACATGTCTGAAGGTGCAAGGCAGTACACAGGAAGTTTTTCCTAGGGGGCAAGAATGTATTCAGTATTTGAGGGAACATGCAAGCGAGGGAGCAAAGCGGCCGATGGGAGCTTTTGAATTTTCAGAATTGGAACTGAACAATCTGGTGCTCATTTTGGGTGGAATTTGGGGAAATGCTCTATCAAAAAGGTAGGAAAAAAAACAGAAAAAAGTGGGGTTTTGAAAAAATTTTAGGGGGGCAACTACCCCCCTGCTCCCCTATGTGCATATGGCCATGGGAAGAAGGGAAAGTTGATCTAAAAGTCATGCAGTGTTCTTGAAAAAAAATGTGAAAATAAGTTGATTACTTAAAATGTTAATTAGCTTTTTGAAATTAAAACTTGTTAAATCATGATTTAACAAATATCACCCAATATCAAGGACATATCTTTTCATTTCACAACATTTTGATGAACTACCTCAGGGGTGGCCAACCTGCGACCCGTGTGGCCTGTGGAGTATTGGAAAAAAATGATTTTAAAAATAGCACTTAAATGAAATGTGGTCTGCACTATGATAAAGATAGCACTTATATGAGATAGGGCCTGCACTAGTCAATGAAAGCATTGGATAAAACATTGTCATATAGTTTTCTCCTCCTTCCATATTTGTTTTCATCATTCACAATATAATTGACTTGTTACTGGTATAGACCAATGATACAAAGCTTCTAATTCCCTCTCATTATATTACTAACATTAACGATCGACAGCCAATAACATCACTCGTCATGTTAATTTTAGTCTGTCATATCTGCTCAGTAACGTTTGTAAATATAAAAAATTGTGAATAGAGAAACTGGCTTTGCTGTTTGTTTGTTATAGCAATATTTGCAAAATTGCAGGTGTTTGTATATTGTGTGTGTTTTTGTTTTGTTTTTTGGGGGGGTTGGGGTAGGGGGGAGGGGGAGAGGACTACCAGAGACCCACCAAGTTATCTCAAATGTCAGCTGTGGCTTGTGAGCTAAAAAAAAAAGTTGGCCACCCCCGGACTACATGTACCAAGTTGAAACTGAGTTTTTTAAAAATAATATCAAAGAGTTTATTTAATATCAAGGAGTTACTATTTATAATAACTCCTTGATTATACTTGTACATACATGTAGGTGGTTTGCTTGTAGTATGCTGGTCCAATTTGTATAGACCTGCTTTCACTTTTAGTCTGAAATCTGTTGGGGAGGGGCCAGTATTGAGCCCATATGGATTTCAAAGCACAGTTTATTGTTCTAGATCTGTCTAACATTATTTGGAAGACTGCAAGTGTTTCTAGACATGTGAATATTGCCTTTTCTCAGATTTATGCACAAAACACCTTAGGTGCAAGAAACTGTTACCGTGACACATAGCTAGATAATCATATTTCAACAAGATAAGCCTCAGAGCTATCAGATTTACTTACTGGAGATAGTTTAATCTTCTTGTTTCCAATGTCGTACATTGCGTAACCAAGGGCTATGCCCAACAGGTACGGTGGGATTCGGCAGTATGGTTTGTTGTAGATGACCCCACCTTGGTCTGTTGCCAACACATAGCCAACAGGTTGTTCAAACAATGACGGGTCAAGTGTGACACTGCACAAAAAAAAGAACAAAACCAAGAAAATGAAATATGTCAGTCCAACTAAATGCACACTAACTTCATTAATGCAAATGAATTAATACACCTAAGATGTACTAACTTTTACAAATTCAACAATTTCAGAATTCATAATATCATAGAGAGAATTGATGAAAAATTAAAGTGAGCATATACCATCCATATAATCCATAAAATTTTGCATATTCTGTGCACATGTCAATACACAGTCTATTCTGGAGTTTCCAGTTGTTAATACATATTGTACAGGTAAGATCTGTACCAATTTTGAATGACACATTTCATAAAATTATAAAGTAACATGAAAAGCCATTGTTCTCTTGTTAAAAAAACATATAGCAAATCTGATTATAACAACACCAAAAAGTCAAGTAGTTTTTAAACCACAGCCTAAGACGGAATAAAACTGATTGGCGAAATTTGAAAGAAATTCGACAACTAGGTAATAAAAAGTTACGGCTATATGAAATTTTCTACATATTTTTTACACTAGCTACCATAGCTTATTGATGACATCCCTTTGTGGACAACTCTACTATCATGCTTAAACATTTTCATTATGCTTAAAATTTTCACTTTTTCTTAGCCAAAATCAAGGTATATAACATAGAAGTTTTTTCTCCACAACATATTTGGGATTAGGACAATGAAGAACAAGTGTTAATCGAAAAATAATGAATATGTGAAATTCTGTGTACAGTCAACAGAACATATTGACAGTTGTTCACAGATTATATCACCAATAGCTTTGGTAGTGTCAAAAACTAAAAGTTTCATATAGGCTTAAATGTCTAATGGGTGTTGCAAGAAATTTGCAATCAATTGCAAATAATTGCTAATTTTGAAACAACCATTCTGATTGGCTCAGGGTATGCCTTTTTAAGAAGACATGCATGCAACAATGATTTTGATTGGCCAGTAACAATCAGTTGCAATGTGCAATCAATTGCAACTTTCTTGCAACACCCATTATTCTGTGTAGGATTTCATTCAAATTTTTCCTGATCTGTTTTATTCTGTCTTAGCTGTGATTTTAAAACTACTTGATTGAGAGCGTAATTGGTTTCTTTTCAATGCATACTAAATATATTAGTCCCAGAGGTGCACTTTCCGATTGAGGGTTTCCTGGGATGAATTTTCAAAAGAATTAGGAAGAGACTGCAGAACAAAAGTCACCACATGTCCTACAACCCATACAATACACAAAAAGATGTCCTAGCACTTATATCCCTCACCCCGCAGACATCTGATGCCCCAACTTACCTTAGTCACGACCAAGCAGCCCAATATACTTAACCTGACTGTTCCAAATGAAGTTTAAGGTTACAGTTATATTGAAAATTCATTACTACGAAGGTTCGTTTATTCCGAAGGTTAATTCATTCCGAAGGTTCGTTATTCCCAAGGTTCATTAGGCTGAAAATGAAATAAGATTCGTTATTCCAAAGGTTCGTTAATCCCAAAATGAAATAAGGTTCATTAGTTTGTTAGTTATTTTTGGACTAACAAACCTTATTTCATTTTCAGACTATCGAACCTTCGGAATAACAAAACTTAATTTTCAGATTAACGATCGAACCTTATTTCATTTTCGGATTAACAAACCTTCGGAATAACAAAGTTATTTCATTTTCGGACTAACAACATCTATATAGGTATACGCAATTTGCATGTTTCTGAATAACCTTCGAAATAACAAACTTCAGTATAACATCACGAAAGTTTAAAACAGGTTTGTGTTGGTTGGGGATTTGAACCCTGAACACCGATAGAGTCAATTGAACAAACCCTTTGCCACAACACCTCCAAACTACATCTTACAGCACATAACCATTAGGGGCGTTTACACACAAGGTAAAAAGTGAGATTCAAAAATCGATTTTCTAATCGCGATTAGAATTTCAATTTTATTTTGTGTGTGGACAGAATAATCTCACTAATAATCGCGATTCTAATCGCGATTCTAATCGCGATTCAACTCTCAGTTTGAGAAGTGCGATTTTTCAGAATGGCAATTATTTGCTGTGCGATGTGTGAGTGAACATAATCGCGATTAGAAAATCAATTTTATCTATCCCATCATTCTTTGCACTTGTGCGATTGATGCGCTAGCATGCAGTTTATGTAGTGTATGTTACGTAAAGGATACGTGCACTATAAATAATGCACAGATTTGAATTTGTGATGTTAGTGGCAATATATTGCGAATACCCGAGATGTCTGCATTGCCACTAACATCACAAATTCAAATCTGTGCATTATTCTTTTTATAAAATGGGTCTGCAGTATGAGTTTGTAGTGGAAAATTTGTTAAAACTCCTCCAAATTTACTCGGATCACACAAAGAGGCAACATCTGCTTTCTATTATGACATCACAAGCGAGCCAGTGTGATGTACCCTGAGTAAGGGCATCAAAATCCTTGTGATAGACCTCTCTTTGAAAGAACGCCTATTTCATGGCGTCTCAGTTTTTACATGCTAGAGGTAAAGTGATGCATCCAAAACGCACAGTGCTGCACCCTAAATGCATAGTGCTGCACCCTAAATGCACAGTGCTGCACCCCAAAATGCACGGCTGGAAGGTTGCATAGAATTTATGCATGAATGTGACATGCATACGCACTCGCTATTGGCTACATCTTTCAACCCGTTTTATAAATGCATTTGTTTATATGTAGTGCACGCAATCTCTTATAGTAAACAAATGTTTTGTATAATACTAGTAGTACATAATTATCCAGTAATTAGTTATTGAGTTTGTTGCTGTCCTTTCTGTAGCCCTTTTACTGTCCATGTGTATTTCCCCCCGTCCAGATCGTGCATAACAGAAGTTTAAGCAGAGAAATTTGTGGGCTACAGATTCAAATTTCAATTCCTCTTGTGTGTGAATGCGCCTATTAAATGTATCTTACTTTCCTGCATCTGCTACTGGCGAAGCATGAAAGTTATTCTGATAAGCGAGTACTGCTGTTGTGATGAAACTGGCCACGCAGGTAATGAGCAGCACTATCATTCCTTTCACACCGTACCTGCATGTACAGAACATACATTCTATGAATCAATTATGGATAATCATTGCACAAGATATGCATAATTACTCTGTTCCTCATTATATCTTAGCAATTTCAAACTACCAAATGCCTCTGGTATTAAATAAACACAAGCAGAAAAATCAAAGAAAAATACTAAATGTGAATTTTCACAAAATAACTGAACATAGAATTCCTGAAGGTCACTGACACCTGGAATTATGTTTGGTGAGAAGCTATTCTGTTATGAATTGTGCATTAAGGATTATTTTTGAAAATGGTGATTTAACCTGGTCAAAATGGAGAAAATCTTAATTTAAATAAGCCAATCAATGGAAGACAAAACCCCTATTGGTATCAGGTCTCCAAAGCAAAATATTGAAAGTTCATGATGTGCATCAAGGTCCATGTTAGCATTTTGATATTTTGGGGATCCAGACTCCACAGCAAACTTTTCTTTTTTTTTGGGGGGGGGGGAGAGTTTGTTCCTGTGTATACTACACCCTCACCCCTCATTGCAACAAACCAGCCAATAGGAAGGTGGAATCTTGCCATTTTAATTGTCTCACAAAGAGTTGTGACTGATCTGACTGAATTGGAACTCATCCAGAGTTTGACTGCATCAGCTCCTAACTTAAAACAGCTCCATAAATGTACGAGAAGTTGGGAGATTTTCAATGGATTCAGATTACGATGTATTTCCAATTCTTTGTAAGATGGATTAACAGGACAAGATGGTGTAATAGCAGAAGTTAACAGTATTACATACCACTTATGCACAAGCATGAGCAGAAGATAACCAAGGAAGATCAACCGTAGTGTATGTCAGTGCCCAGACCAGACTCTATACCCCACTGTCCCCACAGAGATGATGTAGATGGTGGGTTAAAGAGGTGCAAATTATATGCTTATGTTAGTCTTGTGCCCCAGCGATAAAAAGAATGATAAATAAACTTTTAACAGAACAACAATAACAAGTCACAAAGACAAAAACAAAAGTTCATATCAATGAGGGTAATTTCAGCTTGATAGAATTAAAGGACATCCACTTCTCACTAATAAGATTTTTCATATTTTGGGAAGTTTTGTGTATGTACTAAATCACCTCACTCAAACCAGAAGTGAATGAATTTGATATAAAAACAAGAGAAATGTAAAAAAAATACTGTGATTAGTAATTTACCATATTGTACCATCACAGTATGTAATCTAACTTATGTGTTGGAAAAATGCTACTTGTGCATTAAAAAGCTAAAAATGAAAAACTGAATATTTTTCCATAATGTTTGAAACATGCGTATATTTTACACAGACTGTAACTGTTCAAAGCATACATTTTACAAAAGGTTGACAATTAAAAAAAGAGTAAATTATCCATCAATAAATGATGTCCATATGAGGGCTAGTGTGTTAAATGTGTATATTTGAGTTTGGTGAATTCACACAAATTTGGTGGTAGCAAATCTTTAGCTTGATAAGACAATGCAGAATGATGTCTGCAGGGCTGTTTCACAATAATGTTTCCTTGCCAGCAGTGAAGAACAACTCTGACAATATGAGTGAGTTAAAGGGATGAATAAACAAAAATATCATTGTGCTGTTAGAATTTCAAAAATATGAACAAAGGATTTTAACCACATAATTTTTAGGTAAAAGTGCCCACTGAAAGAAAATCACAAATATGGCAAATAATTTATCACAAGAAATTGGGAAGCTAATTGAAGGCAATGGTATAAGTTTTATATAAACTACGTACAGGGTGATAATAATACAAATAAAGCTACCTCATAGCATCTGGGATACGAGTGAAAATTAATGTTTTAATGAAATTACACAATGCACCAATCCTGGACAAAGCAGAGGACATTCCATAACAAATGAACATAAATGCAATGCAATTAGTTCTTAAATTATAAAGAGTTTAGTGTATTTAAACGTCACCAATTTCACACCATTCAAAAGAAGAGTAAAATTGATTCTGATATGGTAGCTCCTGTACAAAGCCTATGGAAATTAACATGATGAAAACCCATCATTTAAAACTGAAACCCCGATTTGATTTTTGCAATTTCAACACCTGAGATTGCAGTAAGCCTAAATAAACAAAAGCGCTGAACAACTTAATCACCTTGCTGGAGAAACGGTCGAACATCACAGTTTGATAAGAGAGAGAGAGAGAGAGAGAGAGAGAGAGGAAGGGAGAAAGAGAAACACGCTGGGGCTACACATGCCTAGTGCATGCGCGACAGGCTAGTTTATGGAGTTAAAAATGTTGCTAGAATCGCAATTTCTGGGTCATTTTCCTTCGTTCGAACTTTAATTTTGGTTTCCATCTAAATTATGAGTGACTTTTGGACATGGCAATATCTTAAAACAGGTGAAAGATATATTTCCTACTTCACATTTCCTTTCAGGCAGTGCGGTGTTAAAAGTTTGTTAACACTATTACGTAAGATGATGAGGAGTGCAGGCGTAATCCAAAACCACCACTCTCATGCGAAGATGCTAGTACTGATAAGACTTTTAACGTGCCTTTTGGATAGAGGGTAGCTTTACCCCACCTAAGATGCATAGGATCATGTGCTAAAGTGGTATGGTCTATTTTAAGCGAAGGATTTTTGTAATGAAGACTTCAGCAGTCAACAGGTTAATGACGATGAAGCAGGCAATGATTGCAATACATACCAATGTATTGGAATGAGAAAAAGAGGACTCAGGATGAAAAACTGCATGTCATTGGCCAGGTACCAGGCCCAAGATATACACTAAATATATCAACAGAAATGAAAAATAAAGTTAAAAGTATGCAGGTAAATTTGCATGTCAACTGGACTGAAGGTCTGATTTTTTGGCAATGAAAAAAAAAAAAATCACACATACTTAGATGAAATTTTCATGGAAAGTTTGATACTATGAATTTACGAGAAAACATGAATACTGGTAAAAGCTAAATAACAAGCTTTTACAACTCTGACCAATGAATGATGTCCAAAAAAGTGGTCATATATTTTTTACAATTAGATAATATTGGATGGCCTTGAGTGGGATGCATGAAAATATTGGAAGAGTGGTGGAAAAATATTGGACGAGTCGAAAACGAGTCTAATATTTTTCCACAAGCGAGTACCAATATTTTCATGTATTCCACGAAAAATGGTCATCCAATATTATAATTATTATTTAGATTTAGATATAGATCTAGATCTAGATTTCCATAAGAAATTGTAAAATGTGATTTAGGTTCTACTCATCATTTTGTAGAAAGCATGTAAATAAACAAGTGCAGATTGGAAGTTCCTCTCCATGACAACAGGAAAGTTAATTAACAAAGTTTAAATTCCAAGAACACAAAACAAGTAGCTCCAACATATTTACATGTAGGTCTACATGTGGATCTACAGTCTGGTAACTCCAACATAATATTTACAGGTACAAAGTTGAACTTGCAATTTCATTGTGACGCCACGCTAGCTGCAGCTAGCACGTATTGTCTGCATGTAAATCCAGGTCAGGGGTGGCTTACGGTTACAAACGCAGTGCAATTTCATTGTGACGTCATGCTAGCTGCATGCGCACAGTCACTTATTGACCAATAATAATTTCATGGGTGGGGCAAGATATTTACATCATTCACGTATAAAATCAGATTCAATATTTTTGCTTTCTGAGACGACTGCGATGGACCTCCAAAAATATTGTTGCCTCTAAAACCCTATATCTAAACAATAAAGTCCAATATTTCTGATTTTCACAACTTTGCAAGTCTTAAACAGACACAAGCACTGAAAACCAGAGTTTTAGCAAATACTTCAAAAACAATACGTAACACAGAGTTTAATAATATAGAGCCCTATCATGTGTGACAGTATCTACACAAGGCATGGGAAAGTCCTGCATAGTCAACCTGTGATATATGTAATACATGCATCTAATATGTTTTAAACATAATGTACTGATCGAGTAATTGGTAGGATGTGAAGGCCAGTGTGTTTGGATTGGCATGTGTGCACCCGTAAAATGGGCGACTGGCTGGAACATTTCCTAGGGAGTGGAGAATTGCACAATAATGTGCTAAATAGTAACCGGATCCAGCAACACAGCAATAATGATACTGTCAGCGTTTTACTCTGTGTATACAGTTACAGCAGTACAGAAACCAGTATTATTACATTATTATCATTATTATTCATTAACCCATTCGTGTCAGAGGTCCACATTTGTGGTTTGGCCTAATATCTTCTGACACAAAGCCCTAAAAATCATACCAAATACATGAGCAGAAAGAGCAAAAAATTCTACACAAACTGTGCCCATTTTGGTTGCGTCAATATTCATTGTTTGATGCTGAAAATTTTTTAAAGGAAAATAAGCATTAAAATCCTTAAATTGGCAATGTGATAGAAGGTTTAAAATTACCGTTTTCCCCTGCAAATTGGCAACTTTTTGACTTCTCATCGTAATTTCTGTCAATTTATATTCATTTCAGATACATGACGTTTTATAAGAAAAATGTAGCAATAAAATGAAAATGTTGGTGTTGCCAATTTGAAGAATAAAAGCTGATCAAATTAGGCTTTAAATAATTCCTGTCACGAATGGGCGTTAACCTGTTAGCTACTGGAACCAGATGGCCTCTATATAAAAGCTACAAGCATTATAGAATTCAGAAGTCAACAGGTTATAAAAGAAATATCTTACATCTTGATTCAGCCCAGGAGGAACAAGGTTATTTATGTAAATGAGATCAGTCCACCACCATGCTTTGCAGAGGTTAACTCTGTTTTCATAGCGATAAGAAACAGGTCCTTGAATCATGTTGGGTAAAATGAACACAGAAAGTAAAATTACCACAGCCAGTACTGGTGTCAACCTGAAATAAGAAAAGTAATAATTTACAGGCATTTGACATCTACATTAGTATCAAAATATACATATCTTCTTTAAATAATGCTGAACTAGTGTCATTTTCTTCATGTATGCGATTGGTTGTTGCCTTTTAAAATAGGAAGTTTAAAAAAAATAACACAATCAATAATAACTTCATAGTTAATGACCATTTTTGGAACAGGTGCTGTTTCTCATGTTTCAGAATATTACTGTACAATACAATGTCCTTTTACCACTGATCAACAATACCAATTCTATATGTCCTGCTTACAATAGCTGTTTTAACATGTATGTATCTCTTTAAAATGTAATTTATTGTGCCACTGTTAACATGTCAGTACGAATGCTTTCTATGTAAATAATGTGTATATACTAAATATGTTTCTGAATGCATTAATAAAATAATTACCGGTAGTGAATGAACAAATGACCAAAGTCAGGGCTTATGCAAGGTAAATAAAATGTCATTCACATACAATGGGGTGAACCGTGATGTGTTGTTTTATGTTTGAATGAATGGCAACCTGCAAGTAGGCATGATGAAGAAGTAGCTGAAGACATCAAAGATCTTCCACACACAATGTACAGCCACTTTTCTGAAACTTATATGATAGAGAAATTCGGAGTGTGATGCTCATTTTGCCCTCGTAGGTTACCCTGGTGGTTTCCAGTGGCATACAGAAACGAGGCTCAAGGTAGATTACTACTGTATCTCTGGTCAAACCCTGTGTCAAAGCAATATATGAAAGCCCTTGACACAAAACTAAATATAATCAGTGATCACTGACACTAAACAGTCTCTGAATATCCAGATAACAATAATCAGAGCCCACACTGATTGCCCATGCATCTTTTGAGTGGTTTGGTGGTGTTACAGGAGAGAATTTACCTGACGTATCTGTGCAAGTAGAGCCATCCCCATCCCACCTTGCCATTCCTCTCCTTCATCTTCTTTAATGTAAGATAAGACAGGAGTAGACCCCTGAGGATGGAAATTTAAAAAAAAAAACACACACACACACATTACATCCTATTCTGAAGTTCTACTTGGGATGAAAAATCACAGAATCAATAAAGATAAAAGAAGAAGAAAGAAGAAAGAAGAAGGAAGAAGAAGAAGGAAAAAGAAGAAGAAAAAGAAGAAGAAAAAGAAGAAGAAGAAAGAAGAAGAAGAAGAAGAAGAAGAAGAAGAAGAAGAAGAAGAAGAAGAAGAAGAAGAAGAAGAAGAAGAAGAAGAAGAAGAAGAAGAAGAAGAAGAAGAAGAAGAAGAAGAAGAAAAACATGTATTGGTAATACAACCTTAAAAAATCTTCCAAGGTAAACATTCTTGTAATTAGATCGAAAGTTTCCTTTTTCTTCTTTTCTTCCTGTTCAAGAATATAATTATATTAATAAAATATGCCCATCATCTTTGGTGAACTAATATGCTACTTTCATTTCATTATATTCTCAAACTGATTTTGTAGTATATTTCTATCACATGTGTACTTGTTTAGTCCTCGGTCATAACCTTCAGGAAAACATTTACCTCAGAGAGGATCACATTTTACATGTATTAATGAGAATGAAATAAAAACCAAATTATCGCAAAGTTTTCAAACAATCACTGCTTTGTATCATTCTTGATTAGAATATGAACCAGTTTATGTAGTAATAAATGTCATGACAGAGGTTCCCATTTGGTTTAAGGAAGAAAAATGAGGCAATTTTTTAGTCATAGCACAAGGTGCATGCTCAAATAAGGGGTCTTTATGTAGCAGAATGAAACCCTGGGGAAATATCAATTTTAATGACAAGAGAGGGTAGAGAGAAGCCATTTTTAAAAAGTTCCATCAAAAATCGGTTACAAATTGAGACATTTATGAAAGTTTGAAAAGGCTCCATTTACTTTTTATGGCTATCCTCAAATTGGCAGGTTTAGAAGGACAACTCACAATATATTTTGTACACAAAATGTCATATTTTCTCCATCTCTCCATCTCTAAAGATGCTGCTTGTCTCTTTGTGAACTCAACATACATGTATGTTGTGTCAAATACATTTCCCCATGATATCTTCAGTTAAGAAGGAGACAAGCAGCATCTTCAGAGATAATGAAGAAAATATGAAAGTTTGTGTACAAAATATATTGAGTTGTCCTTCTAAACCTGCCATTATGAAGCAACATTGCCAATTTGAGGATCATCATAGAAAGTAAATTGAGACTTTTCAAACTTTCAAAATTTCTCATTTCATAATTGATTTTGATGAAACTTTTTCAAAAATTACTTTTCTCATTCCTCTCTTGTCATTAAAATGGGTATTTCCCCAGAGTTTCATTCTCCTTTAATACTTTACATTTATGTTAAATTCATATGATATGTTTAATGTTTACCCAAGCAGGAAGAATGAATCTACAGAGAAAGCAGTAGCAACCAGAATCTGGGCAGCAAAATCCTGCATATACTGTTGATAATTATCTATTATATTTTCTAATGGAAAGAACAAACACAAGAAAAGATATTAGCATACATTTGCCATGAAGTACATGTATGTGCAATTAGAACAAGCATAAATGATCTATTATTGGTATGTCTCCAATATTACATATTCCACTTTGTACACCTAAAAGCAGATATTCATTGATTTTTAAAACTGACTCAATTTTCATTATCGCATAGGTGAAGCATAGACCGGACAAGTTTGTCAAAATTCTATGCTTGGAAACATTCGAAGTAATGATTATTATCAATTACAAATTGCTAAAATACAGCCCCGACAGAGCACCTGAATAGCTCTCTGAAAGCCGCTGACATGTGTGACGTCAAAGGTAGGACGTTAATTCACAAGCAGACGATGTACCATAACATCTCACACATTTTCAGTGCCTGTTTTGTCATCTTCTCTTGAGTTATTTCTCTCACTTCTCTAGCGTTATTCTAAATCTATTGCCTCTCTCTAAACCCCGTGCATGGGTTTATTTGGATGGAAAATGAAGCATTACAAGAATGAAGGAATCAGTTGCTTGTAAACAAAATAAATGCCACTGCATTTACAGCTGCATCCACTGCTGTACATTTGGCATTGAAAAAGGGATAAATACTGTCCTTGCAATCATTCAGTTTGAAAGTGTGGTTTCTTTGATTGTTCATTAAACCTTATCCTGTATATTTACAAACAAAAGATTTCAGTAATCAGAATCTGTTTCAATCCCATTTTAGAATGTTGTGAAATATGAGCACGTAACTGCACTGCAGTTATGCTCATTCTTTATGGGACATCGTCTGCTTGGACAGGACTGTCCCTTTCATTGACGTCACCGAAACATTATTTTTCTGGTGAATCACTTGTATATCACAGATGCTGGGAGGTAGTTTTATTTGTATTATTTTTTGAATGTGTACTTTAAATATGAATCTTGTCGGTTCATCTCTGTACTGTGCCAAGCTCATACATGTCCTGGGGGGAATATAGCATTTGTGGTGTTGATGTTTTTAAAACTCTGACCTTTGACTTTCAATTGCAAAAATTACTTCCAAAGTTCTGTGTTCCAGCCAAAGGTTCTTAAGGACAATTCGAGTTCTGGGCCTTGCTTTATAAAACTTCTTACAGTAACAACTGCCACATTTCTATGACAAATCTGCTCTCAGCCAATCGGATGCAAGGATTTCAGTAGCTTATAATAGTTATTGCAACTTGTTATGAAATGGGGGCCCTGGTCATGTGATTACAATGTGAAAGAAACTGTTTCAAAGTAATAAGGAAGGCTGATTATTATGTAGTAGATAGAACTGGTAAACATCTTATTTGTTCATATTTCTCAGAACCCAACCTTTCATTCAAAGTTTGGGTAGCATGATATTCAGAGATGCACGTATTCATTTGCAACATTTCTAAAAGCCAGAAGACTGCCAATGTAGAATAATGTTTTTCGGTTCGGCAACTATGTTTCTGAACTCCACTCTCACACATCTCGCAATGCATTGTTGGATCTTTCTTTGCATTGTCACTAAGTCTTGATTCTCATCAGATATTTCAACATTTTTGCTATTTTTAGGCTACAATCATCAATCTTCATGATCACAATGGCGGTGAGGAATCACCAATCGGTAATTCTGAATAGTGCCTTCTAAATGTTGCGCCGTACAGACTTTAAAATAATTCTCATAACAAGATAACAAGAATGAAAATAGCAATCACTGGAGGTGATTAATATACCCCAGCCCAAATGTGTGTGCCAAATTTCAAGAGCATTGCTGGGATGAAGTATTTCGATCCACCAGATATTTCCAGATTTAGTGCAATGATAGGCTGTTACCATGGTAACGCATTTTCTAACACATTAAAAAAATGTCTTGCACATCTTCATTCAAAGACTGTGTTTGCCAAATTTCATGAGCATTACTCAAAAAATATGGAAGTATTTTGATCTGCAAGATCTTCCCCTGATTTCTTGCAATATGCTGTTACCATGGCAACAGTTTCTGACACATGCAAACAGTGTGTCTTGCTTATCTTCATTCCAAGACTAATATTTGTGCCAAATTTCATGACCTCTGCTCAAAAATGAGGAAGTAGATAGATCCACAACATTTTGCCCTAGTTTATTGCAATAACATGCTGTTACCACGGCAACGCAGTTTGCAACGCAATAGAAAAGTGTCTTGCACATCTTCATCCAACGACCAATGTTTGTGCTGAATATCATCTCTGCTCGAAAAATAAGTAGATTGATCTGCAAGATTTTCTCCTGCTTTATTACAATATGCCATTACCATGGCAATGCAGTTTCTGATGTATGCAAAAGTGTGTTTTTCACATCTACATCCCAAGACCAATCTGTGTGCCAAATTTAATGAGCATTCTGAAAAATGAGGAAGTAGTTCGATCCGCAAGATTTGCAATGGACCGACCGACCGTCTAACCGACCGATCGACCGACTGTACGCTGATTCCTATCATACCCACTTCATACTTCGTTTGGCAGAAGTATAACCAATAGGGAGCTTTCGCAAACACGCCGGGAACGTTAATTTTACATGTCGTGTGCACAATTTTGTACTGCGCATGCTCAAACCTTCAAATTCTCTGTCCTGCTAAAATCAAGAATGGTTCTCAGCCAAAGTAACGGAGCTGGTTATCCAGCACTAGTGCATAAGGTATATACACGCGCAGCATCCCAGTATCACCGAACAGAGAGTGAAAGCTCCAAAACATTGTATGACGGGGCCGCATCTCTTATTGCTGCTGCGTCCTAGAGGGACATTCCCGTTGTGTTTATGAAAGCTCCCTAATAAGCAATACTTCAGGATCACATCTACACCATCAGTGACTAAGAGAATCAGAAATAATATTATTACACCAAAATATATCACCTAATAAGCCAGCTGGAATTGTCATGGACATAGTATGGTTTAAGATGACCCAGAGTATGCTAAAGACTCGAATCCCATGCAGACATGGGATGCTTCCAACGGCGTGCTTGGAACCGAGAATCATGGGAAGGGTGCGGGACATGGAGAAACACAGAAGAAACTGCATCCATAGTCCTGAAAGGAAACAATTATGATGAAGCTTCTACAGTGTGTCTTGTAAAAAAAAAAGTTTTCAGTTGAAAAAAAGCCCTCTCAATTAAAGATTTCAAAATAATTTCAGGAAACTTTCATACCGGTAGAAAGCCCATGGTGTCTTCTATCAAATGACACCAAGATATCTTTAGATATATTACACTTGAATGAGTGAAAGTAACTTTAGTGAAAGGGTGCAAAATTCAATCTTGCCAAGAATTGGTATTGGATTGAATTGAATTGAATTGATTTCCATATCTCCATTAAAAACATTCATAAAAGATATCAAATACATATTTACAGACAATAACATATAACAAAAACTATACAAACAACAACAACAGAGGAATATATGTAAATGTGGTGGGATCATAAAAATTTTGGTAAAAAAAACTTGTAAAAATGATCCCAGTTAACATGAAAAACAAAAATATACAAGATAAGTAAAGAAATATACAATAGAAAAAAACAACAACAAAATATAGCACAGGAAATTGTACATTATTCTAACAAAATACATAATATTCCTGACAGTCATGATAATGAATTCTTAAGCAGGAGATACTCTTTAAACTTATGTTCGAATGTGTTGAGAGATTTTGTGTCCTGATATGTTGTGGTATGTCATTCCATCATAGGGGTCCTTTGCATGTTATCATTGATCTAGAAAAGGAAGTAAAACCATAATAAACCCGATAGTCAAGTTTACCCCTTGTATTATAATTGTGAAAATTGCTATTTTTTATAAAAATTGATTTGAATATTTTTGCTAAAAGTTTCTTATTGTACAAAAACATAAAGATGCCCAAATTGTAGTTATCTAAGTCATACACAGCACAGAGAGTACTTTAAGCTTTATAAAGAGAGGCATAGAATGACTACAGAAATCAGAGTTTGTAATTAATCTAACTATTCTTTTTTGTAATTTCAATAAGACATCGAGTAGATATTTGTTATTAGATCCCCATACAGATATACCATAATTTAAGTGAGGCAATATTAAAGTATGAGCAAAAGTAATATCTTTTGGGGAATATATTCTCTTTATCTATTTAGAACACCAATATTCCGAGCGATCTTATTTGATTATTAATATGGCTTTTTCATTTCAAATCATCATCTATATTAATACCTAAAAATTTTAAAGTTTTTCTTGTTGTATGGGTTTATTCCAGCTCAAGAATTCTACCTTCACATTCTACAACTCTTTGGACAAGTTTGCTCAGTTTCTCTGATATCAAACTGGTTACTGCGATTTGAATATAGCCATTAAGCCTTTTGCTGCTTAATACATTATCAATGGTTTCTTGCATAGAACGGTTGGCTCTAGTATATGGATGACCCATTGTCATTTACGCTTTGTGCCAGTTTGTATAAGGACAAGTATTGTTCAGGTTCACTGATGTACGTAAGTAAGTGTAGCATAAAAGTTTACTGGCAGGTAAATAGATGAAGGTACTGATGTCAAGTAAATCAGTGTCTGGGACTGAAGACTGAGGTTGGTCCTTCCAGACATTGCCCAGGAGTAAAAAGAAGTACAGTAATTCCACACTTACTTGACTGATAAAAGTTCAAATATGAGTCAGAGGATTCCCGATACACTGTAGAATACAAAGAGTCTTAAAAAATTTCAAATTTCAGGATGTAAAAGTGATTTGCCAAAGGTTGGAAGTAAGCCCATACATACGGTATGCCATTGCATACCTAAAAGAGAAATGGGGACTGAGTAGAGTAATAAAAGCTGATGAAATAGCTAGCCACTGTAAACAAAGAATGAAAAAGAGAAACAGAGAGAAGAACAAGATAAAGGAAGGAACACAGGACAGAAAGAGTGAAAAATAAGGACAGAGAGTGTAACAGGAAGATAGACAAAGACAGCTAGAGAGGGAGAGAAAGAAAGAGAAAGACAAGAGAAAATTCTATACATACTGTTCTTGGGCCTGTTCTCATGCACCACCGTCACTTCATGACAGGATTCACCAAGCAAAGCAGTGGTTTCTGATGCTGGCCCAGAGGTTATGTAAACCTGTAGAAAGAAGGAGTTGAAATCAAGTTCAATACAAGTCTGAATTAGTTAGGATATTTCACCATTTGCATTGTGTATACTGGAAGATATATTATATACATCTTGTGTATACACAAAATACACTTCTAAAAGATATCTAAATAACATTCAATCACCTATTTTCCAAATATGACTATTAGGGTTAGGGCACCTCGCTTGCCATGTGAAACCATTCTGTTTCTACCAGGGCGAAGCGAGCGACCGACAAAATTTTCTACGAAATGTCCATTCCAGTCCGGGCTCGATGAAGGGCTGGGTAACCTGATTACAGGACGACCCCATCATCACGGTACACTATCGTCAGTATACAGAAAGCGTGCCAATTTAAATAGGGCCTCTTCACTTAATAGGTAGATGGCATATTACTTATGCTTTTTTCCTTCTTATCTCTCTCTCTCTCCCTCCCTCTCTCTCTCTCTCTCTCTCATCTCTCTTGCTTCCCTTTCCCTCCAGCCATCTTCTCAATATCATGCTCAACTTTTGCTGGTTCTTGTTCTACCTCCCTCTCTTTCCATCTCCCCTTCTTTTTCCCATTTGAATATAATGTATAGTCTTAGTATACAAAAGTTTTCTTATTTTTTCATAACATTAGGACTATTGTACTCCTCTTAATTTGTAAATATCATTTTCTAACCATATTCCACGTCGATTCAGTTGTAGGACTGCGTTTACAGAATTTTCAATAAAATCCTTCAATTGAATTACAGAAGTTATCCTTGTAGTTTGTATGCATACCTTTCACTCTGATCACCAGGGCTGCGTTTCACGAAACCGTCATAAGTCTAACTTCTCGGACATCCCATTGAAACGTGTGTTGTAGAATTAACACGCGTTTCAATTTGATGTCCATGAACTTAGACTTATGACGGTTTCGTGAAACGCAGCCCTAGGTATAATTGAGTCATTTCAGTAATTTCTCTCACATTTCATATTTGTGCAAATTCCTCACTTCATCATTGGATGCAAAGGTCTTAAAGGCCAACTTTGAACCAACAGTCATGCTGCTTCTTACCTCACTATCAGCAGCATTCCTTTCTAAATTAGTCCCTCCTCTCTGCTCTGTAGCACCATATCCATCAACACTGAGAAAGAGATGCGGCTTGTCATTTGACCTTTGACCTAGGTCATCGATACAGGGGTGTCCAGAGTTTGGGCCATCTATGACAGCAGTCTCCTCTATTTTGGATACATTCTCCGAACTTTGACCAAGCTTCTTCTGATCTTCCTTCATGGTATCTGCCATTTGCTCCCTGCTCTTATTGGCATCTGTTGACCTTTGACCTGAACTCTGACCTCCAATAGCTGCTCTTTGTTTCTGTTTGCGGGTGATGTAATGGTCAAGTACAGTGCCAGCCAAACTCAACAGGGATAGGACGCCTAAGAGAATGCTGTAATAAAATATTGAGCAAAAAATAAATTGCCCATAAGGTGAGCACTTGTATAAATACTTAGCGTTTATGAGTGTGATGGTTAGGAATATTGCATGAGGTGAGCAAGTTGCTGTTCTATTCAACGAGGCTTTGCCATGTTGAAAAGAATGGTGCAACTTGGACCGAATGCAATATTTCCGTCGCATGAAACAACACTGAATATTTGTGTTATAAAAGATATGATCTATGAGTTTATATAGTTAGTACACATCTAGTGGTTTTGGAATCAAACTAACTAAAAATGAAACCATGTTGAAAAGAATGGTGCAACTTGGACCGAATGCAATATTTCCGTCGCATGAAACAACACTGAATATTTGTGTTATAAAAGATATGATCTATGAGTTTATATAGTTAGTACACATCTAGTGGTTTTGGAATCAAACTAACTAAAAATGAAACTGAGACCGACTCCCAGTGGATGGGCATATCATGTGTAGCACTTACTGCACTTGTGAGGAGGTATGCAAGCGCATTACTGTATGTGCACTTTAAAGTTTAGCATGATACCCGGCTTTTAATAAACACTCGGGTCGCGGCGCGCTGGGTATGGTGCGCCAAGTGTTAACTAGGTTATTCGATCAAAAACTAGTCAGTGTACAGTAAACCAGGCGCGGAGTGGGGGGGGGGAGCTGCACAGTGCACAGGGGGCATCTGTTCCTCCCCCTTAAAACAAAAGTATGCCTTGTGCCCCCTCTTTTTTCAAGAGTGCCCCATTTCGAAAGGAGTATTTTTTGGTTATTTATTTATTTATTTATATATTGTTTTTGCTTGTCAAAATTTAGTGTGTCCTCTCTTTCACTAACTCCTGGATCTGCCCCTGCAGTAAGCCATGCCCGCAAGCATACTCTGGCAAACTGATCCGTCCGCCGTCTGCTATGCACAAAGTGCAATATTTGTCAGTGTAACGAAACAAAGTCAACCGCCCTTGCAAATTGAATACTAGTGGCTCGAGAGATATGTAAATCCTTTCTGTTTATTCATACTGGTAGAAAATATTTTTTTTGCAAAATCGTCCAATGTATTTCATTTTGTGACGAAATGGTTCACTGTTCTTGAATTCTATAAAGAAATACTGTTTTAGTGCACTTTTGACACCAAAACTGTGTAGTTTTGGACCAAATAACTCGGTTAACACTTGGCGCCTCATAGCCAGCATGCCATGACCCGATTGTTTTTCAGCGCGCCACGACCCGAGTGTTTAGTAAAAGCCTGCTGCCCTGGGTTCTATTGAACGGCTGGTTCCCTTGAGCGTTCAATAGAGCTCTATTGCACGGTTAGCTATGTGTCAGCGTGCAATAGCTGTATCCTCTGAATATCATGTGACCCACATTCATCCAACATGGTGTCAATAATTTACTTATGTACTGTGTAATACTCCCTACATTAATTCAGAAAGCATAAATTGTACATTTTACAGGCTGTTTTTATTCCATTTTTAAAAGGAAAAACTTGGGCAATGTATGTCACATCTGAGTAAAGTGGTAGACCATTATCCAGGAACTGACCTTCCAAGCAGATCCACCCGCATAGCCAGGAGATAATGGGGATGGATTGATGGCCCCTCCCCCGCCCCTATGCCAAAAAAAAAGAAAAATAAAAGCTTGAGCGAGTAGAGAAAAAGGTAAGAGAATGCAGGAAGAGAAGGAGCAGACAAGGAATGATGACAAAAAATGTCATAACTTCCACTTTGCAGGGGGGGAATACTCCCCTTCCCTACACCCCCCCTCCCAAGCTTTGAGCACTTAATACACAATTTAAATGCTTTGCATCCTGACTACAGGCACTGAGCAGATAAGTCCCAATGTATAAGCTCTCATCAAAGAAACCTTTCAAGCAGATCCAGTTCCACTGAATAAAGTTCTCACCAAAGGAACTGACCTTTCAAGCAGATCCACCCACGCAGCCAGGAGGGCAATGAAGGTGCCCCCATACAAAAAAAAAAAAAAAAAAAAGCTCGAGCGAGAACAGAAAAAGGTGAGAGAATGTAGGAAGAGATAGAGCAGTCAAAGAATGACAACAAAGAAATAAACTCCCCTTCCCTGCATTCTGGGGGGGGGGGGGCAATCGACCCCAAAAGTGGTAGGTATGTGCCGCAGGAGAGACAAAAAACGGGGGCTTTGGAACAGGCTTATTGTGAAAAGGAGGGTCTTCAGAACGGGCTTCAGAACTACAAATGTTTGTGAAAACGGGGGTCTTTGGAACGGTTCGCCTGCGTGTAGTGCGTATGTATCCCTATGGAACGGGCATACGTGCATGCAGCTAGCCCGGCAGCACGGGCGCCGGGTGCGCTCGTGCAGAGGCGATGGTACAGTACAGCGCTATCGCTCTGCGGGCCGCTTTTCACCAAAAATGCAGCTCATTGCAGCGGATCAATGCGGCTGGAGCGGCGTAACGAAAAATATGCGAAGCTTTGGAAAGGATTTCTTTCTTCTTTTTTCTCGATAACATTACGAAAATTTGTGTTTAAAAACAGATCTCCTCTGACACCCCAATTTCAAATTCCAAGCTTCTCTCACTGCCCCCCCCCCATCCCGATATCAGCAGGAATGGTAATCCTTAAGTAAACAACCACACACTCTCCCAGATAATCCACCTTCCCCCCAAGGAGAAGTGACCTTCATACGGCCAGGCAGAGGGAGAGAGAGAGGGAGAGAGAGAGAGAGGTATTATAAACATGTGAGTCCGGAACTGTTTTCTTTCACAATGCAGTGAGGGTGCATTTGTATCCGTGATGGTTTCATGCCTGAATTTTTTTGCCATTAGACTAAAACAATTTCAATATATAGATTTGACTGTAAGTGTAATATTGAAATTTCGAAATCATTTCTCTCTCTGTCTTATTATTCCATCTATATATTTAATTATTTGTATTGTGTTTTACTCTTCTTTTTTGATAGGTGAAACAGTGAATTGCATTATAAGTTTGATGTCACAAAAATCTTGAATAAGAATAACATTTACATGTTGGAGATAGTGAAGGACTTTGTAATGAGTTTCTACTGCATTTCATATTTCTAATTTCATCGAATATAACAGAGTTACGATTTCTTGCTAAACAAATGAAAATAACACAATTATCATTTTGTTGTTGTTGATATAACAATTCTTTAACCTAGTATAGGCCGATCAAAATAAGGAGCAAACTAATTTCATATCCCATCTTTTTCTTTTCTATTTGTTTTTTTTTTAATCATATTTAATTTTTCATGCATGTAACCCTTTTCTTGATAAAAAGAAGCAATCATGATCTTAAACATCTTCCAAGTTCGTCCACCGCCTGTACTTTGTCGCCTATCCCTATCATGATGATTTCTGCCATCCTATTAAACTTTAGCAGCACATACTGGTTCCAACCTCAAAATTGTGAAAAAAAGAAAAAACAACAGCTTCTGTCCTTGCGCTGTTGATGAATGCACGTGTTGTTGAAACTGAACGTCGCACTGCCGATTATTACTCCGCGGAGGAAAAAAATACTTTGATTGGGGAATATTTAAAAGGCAAAAGTAGTGATATTTCAAGGAAGAAATTGAATTTTAGATTCCGGTCCTAGTTGAAGAAAACAAGTTTAGACAATTTTAAGCAAAAAATAATGGATGATTAAAATGGAAAAACGTAATATCTATACGCAATGTAATACGGTTTAGCAGTTCCCAAGTATCCGCTGAGAGCGATCGAGCACGCTAGCTACTTAGGCGATAGGCGAGCGAGCTCGGCTTATGCGGCGGCGCTTGGTTATTATGCAAGCTCAAAACTTGTCTGGGAGATTTTTTTTACTTACTGTTATTTCGGCAATTGTGGGTCATTTTGCATCGTTCAAAATTTTATTTCGATCTTCATCAAATTTTTGAATCGTTTTTCGACATGCTAATGTCCTAAAACAAATATAATACAAAGTCATTTTTCAAGATTACTTTCAGCCAGGAAGCTCTTAATAGTTTGTTTATCCTATTACGTAAGGAGGACAGCTGCAATCTCACTCCACGCTGTTCATCGGCCTGTTGCGGTTTCCAGCGCGGTGTTTGTTCGGCTCTTATCAGCAGCTGCAGTCGACCCCACCCCAGTTTAAACGAGAAAAACTCAACTTTCCCCAAAAACTGAAAATGGGGTGTCGATACCCCACTTGAGTTCCCATTGACTTACACGCAAGGCCTTATCAGCAGTCAAATGAACCCCACCCCAGTTTAAACGAGAGAATTGAAGCTCTCCCAAAATCTGAAATTGGGGTTTCAGATTCCCCACCTGACCTCCCATTGACATAACACGCAGGGCAATGGGGTTCCTGTGTTATAAGCTGGTGGGGTATTTTTTAAACACAGGATTCACGTAATGAGAAGAAAATGCTATGCTTTGGAACGGCTTTCTTTGTTATTTTTCTCAAATAGGTAAAAACGCTATGCTTTGGAACGGAAATTTGAGTGTAAAAATGGGGGTCTTCTCCGCGGCACAAACCCACCACGCATTATATACTGAGTGCCCCCCCCCCCCCAGGCCTGCACCCTCCCTCCTGGGGAGCACACATTGCACAGTTAGTATGTACAGTATTTGCAAGTGCTCATCACTACTGCCACTACCACCCGCTCTAAGGTGAAATCCTGGCTACTCAGGTATGCAGATCCATGCAGTCCCACTGAATATCTTTCACCAATTAAGGAACTGGACTTTCAAGCAGATCCAGTCCCAATGAATAAGCTCTAACCAAGGAACTGAGCTTCAGAGCAGATCCAGTCACATAGAATAAGCTCTCACCAAGCAACTGAGCTTCAGAGCAGATCCAGTCACACTGAATAGGCTCTCACCAAAGAACTGACCTTTCAAGCAGATCCAGTCCCACTGAATAAGCTCTCACCAAGGAACTGACCTTTCAAGCAAATGACACCCAATGCAAGGACAGTATGTAGTAACTTACCATGTTCCTATGAAGCCACCATTAAAATCTGTATTGGGTTTCTCTGTACAATGCACTGGTGAGCCAGTCGTATCTCTTACTCCAATAAACCAAGGCATATTGAGTGAATCTGGAAGTTGTAATGAAAACCACAAAAAAACACTGAAAATCAATTATGCCTATATTGCACTTCTGCAATATATTACATTAACCTGATGCCTACTGGAATGAGGTGGCCCCTGTATCAAAGCTACGGGGAGTATGACGTAGGTTGCGTTCATGCGACCATTTTTCACCCTAGAATCACGGTTTTCAAAGACGTTTAGTTTAAACCACGGTTGCGTTCAATCGATTTTTCGCAGGTCGTAAAAATAAACGTCTTTCAAAACACAAACATGAAACGCTGAAAAAGGTACATTTGAATCATGATTCTGCAGAACCATGGTTGCTAAAAATCGATTGAATGTAACGGAGATCTCAATCATGATTCTATTGTTGCTTTCAAAGCAAAGAATAACATAAGAAAAGACTGAAAGATAAGAAGATGGAATGAATAACAAAATAATAACATAAGAAAAGATGGAAAGGGAAGAAGATAGAAGAAGAAAACAAAGAATAACATAAGGAAAGAAGGACAGAGAAGAAGATAGAAGGAAAAACAAAGAATAACAAAACGAAAAATATAAAAGAAGATAGGAGAAAACAAAGAATAACAAAAGATAGATTGAAAGATAAGAAGATAGGACTTGCGACGGACATAATTTGCCAGTGGATGGGCTTGAATTGAGCGAGAATCATCGTTGATGAAAAATCACTTGAACGCTCTCCTGCAGTAGCCGTGTTTTGTAACATCGTTTTGATCTGTGATTAATGTTTTTTATTCTAGCTTCAATTAATCGCTTGAACGCACCTTAAGTGTAGTCATTGGGTTAAAAGTGTATCAGGCAATGAAATTCATTGAGAAGGATATCAATTTCACGGAGTAAAAGTTTTGATGAAAGTTCTGTTTGTTTCTGAGGAGAGAAGGGTAACTGTGGAGCTTGACACCCTAACACTCATGCATTAAATTGCTTTCCACTTTAAATATTCCCTGCTATGTAACATTAAAACAAACAAAATAACTAAAACAGACTGTATAAATCCAAATATAAAAAAATATAAGCCATTGTATTAATGCTACATCTATACTGGAAGAATTTCCATAATATTCCTGAACGATGCATTGTTTGAAAAATGAGGTATTAAGGTATGTCCAAATATACAGCAGTAAACTACTTTTTAAAAACACGCGATGGGGGGGGGGGTTGTTCAAGGGTGCAAAACCTAACATTTCGTATCTTATAACACACAAGTATTATGTGTAGGTCCCTGTTGTATCACTTATCTCCACTTGCCACATCTCAGGCCTTAAATTTCAATCATTTCAAGGCAAGGCCACTTTTTTGTAGGGCACATTCTTATATTACAGCATAAATATGAAGAATGAGAAAGGGCACAAACAATCTCCAATGCCAATGGGAGGGGCATTGAGGCCAATCAAAAGGGCATCCACGGCCATGGCCTAAGTGGCCTCCAATTAATTTAAGCCCTGTTTGGTACACAAAGAAAAATACCCTTTTTTATAACAGTAATCTGAACGACCTTTTATACTGGATATACTGCTAGTCTTCTGTGCCAATTCATGCTTATCAGCATCTATTCATAGGATCAACAGAGGTAGTGAGGAACAAAAGAATAATTTTACCTGACCTGGGGGGGGGGGGTGAGGAGGAAGGTGATTTGTTATTTCTACACAATGAATTCTCTCTTGATTCTACAATGTAGATCACAAACTGGAGAGTTTTCAAGAATTACAATTATACACAAATTACCTAAGAGGAATTCCACACTGTTTTGTACATCATCTTTACTACAGCTGACTGGAGCACACACACCCCAGCTGATTGGAAATGTCTGGATTAAAGAAAAAGGAACATGATTTATAGGATATCTGAAACTGATTCAGCCATTGTGGTTGACAAAATAACATCAAGGGAATCAAAATTATATTCATATAAAAATGATATCAGCAACAACTTATACTCAAGAGATCACCGAGGAGCTATAGTTTTAACCATGACCCGAAGAATAAGCAGTCAATATTTGTTTTATATACCGCATCCCACTTTATGCTAAATTAAGGCATTAAAATAAAGTTGTCGTGCTATGTACCAGTCAGAGAAATTAAAGTAATTAAATTTCACAATGCAAAAATATAGATACGCACGCAAAATACTTACGGAGCATCTTACCCGGCCTACTTCTAGAGCTAGCGCATAACAAACCATGTACTTATGTATTCTACAAGGAGGTTAAACTATCGTGCCCAGTCAATAATTTTTTCGCAATATGTCTGGCAGTCAGCTAGCGGGTTCCATGACTGCCTCTTTGGCCTATCAGAGGCCTAGAATCTTAGAATAGGGTATATAAAAAACAATGATGACAGGAGATAATGCATAAAGATAGATGAGAATGCAAAGCCCATATTGCTAAAATGACAAGTCGATAATTACAACATATTCAAGAACACCTCTCCCATTTATTAGCATCATGAGTTTCTCCTGGCAGTCTGAAAATCTATCATGATTAGAATATCAATATCTTCAAAAAGATCCTTTTGGAAATCATGAGGAGCAAAAATGGCATTCTTGTCATTTTATCAATTAGGCCTACTGATTCCAAATTTCCAACTGCATCATCACACCATGATTGCAATTTCAAAAATATCATAACTGCCTCATTGTTTATCCAATCTCACTCAGAATTTCACCAGTTTGCTTCCAAATCCTTTGCTTTCTTTAATCTGTCAGTAACTGGAACTGGGTGGTCCCACCCGTAGGTCAAAACGGCGTTTTGAATAGCGAATAGCTGACGTGAACGCGAAATACATTGACTAGATCTTCTTAACAGAGAAGAAATGTTTTGATTTTTACTTACCAGCAATGCTCCTGAGGCTCTCAATTTTACCCTTTCTGCTTCATATCTGATGAATGAACTGAAATGGTGAATTTTAGGAAAAAAAACTGATGCTTATCGCACTTGTAGGTCGACAGCATGCCGTCGAGTAACAGAAAAGCATGCTATTTAGTTTCGGTACAGACTTGTCGCTTTTGCAGGACGAGGTCAATTCATTAACCGAGTACACAGGATGAGTGGGTAGTCCATGTATAAAGCTTATAGGAAAATAAGAATTCAGCAGTAAACTTACAGAATAACTTCCAAATAAAATTGAATTTCCTATCAAAATTCCATCAATGAGATATATATGAATTTGATCATACCAATATCATAACAGAGGCCTTGTACTAAACTGCTTGATAAGCAGAAATGAATGGTAATTCCATATGAATTTCCTTTTTTTTTTCTCCTTCCTATCATAATGGCAATATTTATGTTTGAAGCAAGATTTTTTTTTGTCCAAAACATAGTACAAATCTATGAGGTTTGATAATTTAAGAGACTACTTCACTATATCAATTACTTACCAAACTGCTGTTCTGAGCTATTGGGAGGTTGAGTTCCATGTCGACAAGGCAATGTCTAAAATCAGTGATTTCCATGCACTCATCAAAATGACCTACCCATTCTATGTTGTAATACAGTAGCCCAGGTGCAGGTTTTCCAAAGGAATCCAGAACTGTTATGAAAAAAATCATGGGTCATGAAGCATGCAATCCAAGTTTTGTTTCATCTTTAAGGTTAGGTACAGTTTTGGTAGGCCTTCTTCTTTTAGTTAGCCAGTACATGTAGCAAGAAACAAGCAAAATAAGATGCTGTGATTTGTGTGAAGTTCTTTCCTCCTCAAATTGTACATTAAACAAACGAAAGGCAAAAAACATTTCTGATCTTGGGTCAGCGACGTAAAATGGCACAGTGCCTGCATATGTTCAAAACCAATGAGAGTTCCGTGTATGGGTCATACAAAGCGCTGGAATCAGTGTATGAGAAGTGCTCGGGTGCAGGGGTCCTTGCGTATAGGACAGAGTTGCATTCTGTTTCTTTCAGACATTTACACTAGAACTGACCGGAAATCACAAAATGAATATCACATGACCTCACACATACATGTATCTTTTTATGCAGGGCAAACAGTGCAAAACTCCATTTTAATCATATCATTCCCACTTTTAGCCACCAAAACTGTGCATGAGCTTTAAATTATGCAAATAGTTTCACACTTGTTTATACAGCAAAACTTATAGCAAATGCAGTAGAAGTGGATGTAATGGTTATAGTCAACCATTACGCCCAAGAAAAGGATGTACTTCACCTCAAACAACTTGCTTCACATGGTTACAGTCCATTCTAATGTTAGTAGTTTTTTTGTATTTCAAAACTTATTTGACTAGCTGCATCATTTACTTTTATAAAGCATAAGTTTCGAAGAAGACATACAGGAGTTTCCCTAGTGCCTAAAACCATTCCAAGCCTGGGGGACTTCAGCAATCAAAATAAACAAGTGAAATTCTGACATTACATTGGATATTGACAAAAATAAAAACATCAATGCAATATTCTTTCTTCGTCCTTTTCTTCTTCTTCTTCTTCTTCTTCTTCTTCTCTTCTTCGTCTTCTTCTTTCTTCTTCTTCTCTTCTCTCTCCTTCTCTTCCTCTTCTTTCTTCTTTTTGTATTTTTTTTCAAATCTAAAAACACAAAATGCACAATATTTGCCAGATGAAAATGGACAGGACCTGCACCAATATCCTCTAACTGCACTCACCAAAGATTAAAAAAGCACACACACCCACACGCACACCCACCCAACCACCCACAATGCTGCATGCAAAACAGAAGGTGCAATTGGTTTGACGACAGAAGTGCATCTATAAGTATGATTGGGCTGCATAATCACAACTTAGATTAGAAGCAAGCCAGCAATTTTAGAATTAGAAGTTTTGAGACTGTGATATATACAGTACATGTACATGCATATTCATCCTTTAGGTTCTTATAACATTAAAAAGACATGCTGATTCTTAATAATTCTTTGTCAAGATTGCATACCCAAGGGAACAGACTTACCCTGTACCAAATTGAAATCTCCTGAAAACAAATCATTCAAATCTTGCTGGCAGACATCAGATACATTCTGAATGGATGATGCACTCTCTTTGGAAACACTCTGGCCATTCCACATATGGACGACATCTTCCAAGTAGACACTTCCCTCATGAGCCTTGTGTCCATGGCAACCGGTTAAGATGACAAGAAGTGTAGTGAGTAATCGATATTTAGGCATCTTCACATGATCATGTTATTAAAGGCTCCTGTTGGAAGATGAAACACAAGAAAATGTTGGAAAATACTTTCACTCACAAAAACTAAGTTAAAGTTAGGTAATAAAATATCAAACATACATTAACAGTAGAAAGGTCATTGTAAATTAACTTGATCAAGGCTTCATAAGATCAAAAACTTCAAAGACAGAGTTGTTAGGGTGATAAGTTGATATAAAGTGAATTCTTAAGTCCCATAAGGGATGAAAGACAACAAAATCAGTAACCTGGTAAGGGATGGGGACACTCATGACTAAACACCAGCTTGCTTTGAGTTGCCCCATGTACAGTTTAGAATGTAGTCAACTGAGACGTCTCAGTTAGACTACAGGGCACACAGCCAGACTAGAAGACAAAAGGAAAGTGGGAAAGGAAGGAGGAGGGTTGTGTTTCGTCAAATCAGACACCTGCAAAAGCCCAATCGGTCCCCTTTTGAAAAATTCTGCATCCTGCAGACATTCAACAAAAGGAATGTTACCAAGTTTGTAGTGAATTTCATGAAAAATATGCACAGAATAAAAAGCTAGAGCTCACCATCTTTATCTACTTGTCATTTATGATCAGATATTGTCCAAATAAGTTCTAGAAGATTTCTAAGATATTGCTTAATTTATTGATTTAAACCAGTCAGTGAATTTTATCAGTTCACTATTTGTCATATTCATTAAATTAAAAAGATGATGAGATGTAATAATGGTTGTATCATCAGCAAATAGGACCAATGCCAAGCAATCTGATACGTTACATAAGTTGTTGATATATATTACATAACAGAAAAAGCAAGGGGCAAAGAAGGGAGCCTTGTGGAATACCAGATACTATTCAAAAAGGAAGAGAAGAGAAGAAATTATCATGTAAAGTATGTCACGTTTGGTTTGTCAAGTAACTCTTAACCATATAATGGTGTTCCATGGATATCGAAATTCTCAATTTAAATAACAAAACATCCTGATTTATATTAAAATCAAAAGAGAAATTCCAAATGAACAAAGACTACTTTTT
>CM057155.1:7435312-7456508 GCA_029962745.1 Echinometra lucunter
AGTTCGTCAGATCTGGAGAGTAAGAGAAATGGCTTGCATGGAAAGTTTTTATCATTGATCTTACTTTAAAATCTCATTATAGCAAGATGACCATCTCGCTATTATCACATACAGGTCATACGATCCGTCTGCGATCCGATTTTGGAAAAAATTATTACATTTGATAAAAACATTCAAACATGCAAAATCTTACTGATCAAAGTTCCGAAAAGTCGTTAATTCCGGGCTATTGCGAACCTCCCTGTAGAAACAATTTAATTCCGAATCGCAGTCACGTCATAACAATCTTGCAATCGGCTATGATTTGAGGCCAATTTGGCCTTTACTCCGACCACAAAGCTTACAATTAACCAATATCCAATTTAGTAATCCTATCATTATTCCGAACTTCCAATAAGATAACTGTACTTGTTTAAACTTTCATGTTCAATGCATTATGCTATTTGTTCGAAAATCGGGTCGCAGTCGGATCGTATAGTGTGCGTAGGCTTTACACGAAGCGTCGTGCCGCGAACAGCAAAACTGATTCATGCGTCACTAAGCAGTGACGCATGACTCAGTTATCAATAGGTCCCTACAGATTTATATAAGGACAAAACGGTTGCTCCCATCTCTGTCTGTAGGGGGACTTTTGCGCACTGCTTACTTTTATAACGCGAATATCGTAAATTATACTGACACCTCGTGTGAGTCCGTCTTCAGAGTAATTCCCGTTGCACATGAGATCATGGCCGTACGCACTTAGGGGGTTGGAGGGGGCAGTTTGCCCCCCCCCCCCCCAGAAATTTCAAAACCTCATGCACTTTTTTTCTACTTTCCTTACCTTTATATTGAGAATTTCCCAAAATTCCACCAAAAATGGGCACCGGATCGTTCAATTTCAGCTCTGATGTGCAAAAGCTCCCGCTCGGTCGCTTCACCCCCTCGCTCGCGTGCTCCCTCAAATATTGAAAATATTCTTGCCCCTTAGGAAAAAATTTGTGCGTACGGCCTTGCATGAGATGTCATTTCAATGGCGTTTAAAAAGTCCACGAAGACGGTATGGCCATACAAAAAAAAGAATTCCAACATTGTTTAAAATGTCCGTATACATGCACGTTTACATGGTGTGTAAAAAAAAAATCGTCGATCGTTGACGGAGTCCGAATATGTCACCAAATGACGCTTAGTGTTTACAGGATAATAGTATGTCGCCTTGAAAGAGACCGGAGCGTTAACTACCAGGACGTTACATCTTTGAGAACAGCGGATGCTGCTTCTACCGCATGGGTTAAAATGGCAACTTGTTGCGCCACAACTTTCCAACGTCCTTTTTGGTCTGAATCTTGGAAGATTTTATGCAATGCATCAGCGATACCAGGAAACGGTCCAACCTCAGCTTCGCTTGACTCCGTGAATCTTGGAGAAAACAGGACGTGGCTTTTGAAAGATAACAAAACAATAGAAAACGGGAAACTAAGCCAATTAGGGTCATAGTCATGAAATCTTCTTGTTCATGTTATCGTCTCATTCCATCCTTTCATTATTGCTTTTCATTTCAAACATTTTACAGCTATAGCAGGCGAAATCTCTTCGCTGCCCCTTGCCTAAATCAGCCATTTATCAGAATCATTACATGTAGCTAAAGTTTGAATTCGAGATAGATTTTTGATAGATTGATTTAAGATGGACAATGTCTATTGTTTGTTTACAAGACCTTTACAAAGTAAATGAAAGAAGAAAGAAGCTCCTAAGAATACGTACTTCAGGGTTATAACGGAATTACCTACCGATCAAGTCTATCATTGGGAAGCTCCTGAATAAATGCCTTCTCCAATTGCATCATCTGATCATTTATCTGCCGCACCGCTGATGGGCTAACAAATACCATAAAGTACGAAATGAGTAACATTGTAATAGAAACCGCTTACAGCTGATATCTTGGTATTACGATTGGTACTGAAGATGTTCTGCCTATTATCAATCAGAATCCATCATGAATACCATCCTGTCGTTAATCACTATTTGCTCCAGACCAACCTTCTTACATCAAAAGTACTTTTTGACAGATGTCAAATTATACATGTTGAAATATTGAAGACGAAACTCTAGCAGGAAATTGATATTCCAGAAGAGTTCTTGATAAACTTGGAAAGATAAATACTTGATTATAAGTTTAATTTTCTTATATTCAAAACATTATTCATTCTTCACTCGTCATGAAAATACAGGCTCGCGCGTTTCCGTTTTACACCGTAGCCTAGGCAGTTTTTCGATTAATTGCATCAAACTCCTGGTTTCAAAGTTTAGGTTTCGTTTCAGCCAGAGATTCATTCAGCTCTCCTACCCACAGAATTATAGAAGACGTCTTCTATTTCTGTGCTCCTACCACTTACAGTGGTGCACGCGTACGCGGCGATCGTGTATGTGTACAGAGAGAATAGATGAAAGAAAAGGTAAAGAAATATAGAAGGAAAAGGGGCCTTCAAGGAACTGAAGGTGAAGAAACAGACTAGAGGATTGCCCAAAGAAACGTAAAAAGAAAGATAGGCCTAGAAGTCCATAAAGAAAAGGGAAAGGTATAGATAAAAGAAAAACACGAAGAAATAGTGAATTCTGTATCCTCTGTTCTTTCTTCATGTATTCCTTTATTCTTCCTATCATCTATCCTCTCCCATGTCCTATGTTTTTATTGTTCTTCCTTCCATCTAGCTTCTTCTCTCTCCTTATGTATTTCATTGTTTTTTCTCCTTTAGATAAGATCAGGCTCAGCCATGGCATAGAACTCTGGGCTCAGCTCGTTCGCGCACATTTGCAATGTATGATGTGCATATGCATCCAGTGGACATCTTGGCTGTCGTCTATGTGCGCTGAGGACTTAGACTCTTTCACCAGAGCACTTGTAGGATTTTTTCGCGAAAATGCCTAGGCAACGGTGTAAAACGGAAACGCGCAGACGGGAGTGGCCTTTCCTAAATGAGCATGGATCTTTATGTTTGTGGATGAACTTTTGATAAAGGGGAGGAGGCTGTATATATATATGAGACCAGGGGGTGTTTCATAAAGCTGTTCGTAAGTTACGAACGACTTTACGCACGACTAATGATACCTTCTTGTGCTACATGCATGAATGAGAATCTGATTAGCACCCAAGAAGGTATCACCAGTCGTTCGTAAAGTCGTTCGTAACTTACGAACATTTTTTATGAAACACCCCCTGTTTTATATACTGACGAGTATTTTGAAATAGTTTTAAAACAAACAGAAAACTATTTTCTGTTAAAGATGCCTATAACATGGATAAAAGTAATTTTTGCCTTCTAGACTGCCGATATGGCCGACGAGGGTAGAAAAATGATTTTTTTTCTGTCATGGTTTTGAATAACGTGTCACAATCCCCTGCCCCCATAAAGCACCGCTCATCTTCCTTTGTATATAATTATGAGCAAATGTCTTCTGACTAAAATGATTACTGGACAAAGTATCAAGAGGCCAGGCACTGCAAGTAATGCATCATGCATATTCATACCTGCTTTTATTAACATGATTAACTCTTTTCTGAAAATCAGTGCAGTTCTTGATGAATCCATTAACAGCTTCCTTAAGACTATCTGAAATGGAAAGAAAAGTGGAAGAGACAAGTGGAAAAAATAAAAACCCGAATATTTGGTTACAATGAATGGTTTGACATGTTTGATGTCACACAATCTTGTTTGTCAGTGTAATCATTCTTAAGTTAAGAGTGTTTTGTGAAACTGATAAACCAAAAACTTCACATTTTTATTTGATTGTTTATCAAGAAATTAAAAAAGACAAATATGCGGTGACCCCCCCCCTCCTGTTTGTAAGACGCAAATATTCTATTAGATAAGTACACAGATTAACCTCAGAAATCTAGCTCTTTATTTTTGTATTTGAGTCATTTGGTGATATATAAAATCCTTTTTTTCTCCATTTTTGTTTCCTAGAGGAAGAGAACGGCTAAATCACTGTGTGATTTGTGGCAAATAAATGCTTATTCTTGAACGAGGGAATCTTCTGAATTTGTCGGGTATTATGTCTGATAAAAATTAAACAGAAGGGAAAAGTGATGGTCAAATCTATTTACCCAAAGAGATTCCATGTTCTTGTAGGTCTAATGAAGCGTTGCTTAAGTCTAAATCGACCCACATGAAAAGTAAATCTAGTGAATATGAGCATACATCGAATGGTAACACCAATGAATCGGCAAGTAGTCGGGCCATTTCGGCAAATGTTCGGGTCGTTGCGAGATGATGCGAATAATCTGGATCGATGTATTCCTCGACTAGTCGGATTGTTTCGTATGATGTATGATATAATGAGTAGAAGCTTCTGTTGTATGTACCCTGGAAGGATTCACAAAGAAAATGAGCGGTGTTGATGTCTTGGTAACGTAGGTCTTATTTGATAGTAAGATTTTACATAGTAAAATAGGATCAGCTTCATTAACTAAAAAGTTATGAAAATATGAATAGAAATATATAGTCTGTAGCGTTTAGTACGTTCACGTGCGAATTATTTTTCAAGACGAAACTTTAAAAGATAGGCCCAGGAAAATAGGTTTCTTATAGGAATAATAACAATTAGTTTACTTTCATAAGTCATTATTGAGGCGCTGAGATAAAATAGAAGTAAACTGATGACTACTTACATAAAAGATCATGATGAATGGTATTCCTAATCTCATGATAAAACCTCGATGATCACTCGCTCCTGCTGTTCTTCGAACTCTGAGAAGAAATCGGGATATTAGACAGACAAAATAACAAAATGTGAGTGAGCGAAGAGACTGAGCAGTTGAGGAAAAGTAGGAGTAGAAAAATACATTCTTTTGCTCATCTCCCCTCCCCTCTCTCTGTATCTATCTATCTATCTATCTATCTATCTATCTATCTATCTATCTAGCTATCTATCCATCTGTCTGTCTTTCTATTTATCAGTCTGTCTATCTGTCTATCTATCTATCTATCTATCTATCTATCTATCTATCTATCTCTTTCCGTGGAAATTTGATAACTTATAGAAATGCCCATCAACAGGCTATAGTCATACAGAGCATATCATTTTGATGGTTCCATTTTATCTTTCATAATAACACTGCCATGTTAACATCAATGAGAGAATTTCTCATCGTAACCAACCAATCGTCTTCATGGAGGTGAGGCTAAAATCTATTGTTTAAAAGCATTGTCATTGGTTAGCTTCAGAACAGAGGAATATTTCATCTTCATGCAGGGTGGGAGAGTATCATCAAGAATTAAGCATTCTAAATTATGATACATTTGTATGAAAATAAAAAAAATTGAGGTAACCACTCTCGACTGGTAAAATCGACAGCCTCCTTTCAACGAGAGCACGGGCCAAAGAGCGCGCCAAATCACTCAACAGAAATAACAGAATTGGTGAAGGAAAAAAAAATCCATTGATTCAATACATAAGCACGTTGAAGACAGATGTTCTTACTCTGGTCTATGTGGTTCAAAGGCATCTGGTACTCTGTCAACCATCGAATCGTAAAGGGATCGTCGGCTATTTTCAGGATCGGGAACCTGTACAACATCAAAAATTGATAAATAAGACCTTCGTCTTCAGATAATCACCTCGTTCATTCATGTCAGTCTCTTCCTTTCTTTCCCCATTCTTTCTCTATCTGCTTCCTTCTTTTCTTTCTCTCTTTTTTTTTTCTCTTTCCTCTCTCTTTCTTCTTCATTCAATATTTCGATTGCGTCCAATTGTACTTGTAATGTTATGTTTGTTTAAAAAAAAAAAAAATCTGCTGCCTTTTCCGATAACGGTTTATTCTTATTTTGTCTGCCTTTCCTTTTTTATTTTTTTATTTTTCTTATGTATTTATGTATTTTATTTTTATATTGAATCCTGTCAATCATGTAAACATGTGATTCTGTTGAATTACTTAAATAAATAATACCCCCCCCCCCCCCAAAAAAAAGAAGGATTCCGGGAAAATGAATACTATATAGAGGGCAACGAATCAAGTATTTTAGCTCGATTTTTTTTTTCGATATGGCACACAAAAAGAACTCTCGTAGTGATTGTCCGAAATTAACGTAGAAAGACATGTATACTGGAAACGGCAATTTTAGGGGCACATTCCCTCTGCTCTTAATATTGGTCACATACTCTAAAAACGATTCAGTCAAAATGACTATAGATTAAGGGTCAGCAGGGTGCAATTAATACGTCTGGTCAAATATCTCACTACATTCTAGTCAAAACTGACTGTCTACTAGTCAAAATACGAATAGAAAATAGTAAAGCATGACTGAAAGATATTCAGAAATGACTAAAATAATAGTTGCACTCAGCTGACCATTTCGTCTAGTCAGTTTTAACTGAATCGTTTTACCCACATCAGCCATCATCGCTTATCATTAAGGAATTGTAAAATGGATCTCACTCATTTTTCTTGTTTAAGATAAAATAACACATTTAGAAGAAATATTCAAAAAATCTTGTATGTACCTTTTTCGTAGCAGCGTAGACCACTGGCCGTAAAGGAGGTGAAGCTGATGTCCATAAAACATAGTTACCTACATCAGAAGTTAAAACAACTCTTTCTCAGCGGTCAAATTTTGTAATCAGTTCTATTTCAAATTATTATTACTTTCATATCAACAGGAATTAGTTTGTTATTTCAATCTGATAAATAAAAAATAAAAAGGGAATTATTACACGTATCCTATAATAATATCTGGCCTTTCTGATTTCTTCATTTAGACTGTCGTGAGGAGGAGAAGAATAATCATAATCATAGCTTATCTGTTTGGCAGTCTTTAAACAACTAATAACATGAATATAGAGCAAAGTATAGTTTCTGAAACATATATACTCTATTTCAAACATAACCATTGAACCCTTCGAGAGTCAGCATCGCATTTCTTTCCTCTCTCCCACTCCCTTATATAGCTGGACCTTTCAATCTCAAAGATTGGATTGCCCGCTACCGGCGGTTTCACGCTTGGCGATCTTCAGGAGGACTGGCTACTGGGTTTCCTTCGTGTGGGGCGATGGATGAACGGAACGGCTACGGTCGGGTGGTTTCTTCTCCCTATTGTTATGACGGCATTTTGTAATTAGCTCAGATCGGCGGTTGATCGCTTTCCCTTATTTTTCCTATACTTATCTATGAAAAATGAATACATATGATTTCATATTTTCTGTAATTTTTCAGTATGTTCATGACTTCTAGGTTATGTAAAATAAACTCTTTTAATTTCACAAAATGAAGAGTCCGGAAAGAAAAATAACACAGTGTTTATTTTTCTTTAGAGCGCAACAATAAGGAAATGAGGTGGCGCTCTTTGGATATGCATTCCAGTCTGTTGACATCTTCAGTCAATCGATTATGGTAATGAAATGACAACGCAAGTACAAATTAAAGTGTCACCACAATTATCTGTCATTATCACTACTTTATACATACCTGCAACAGCAATGTCCAAATTTAGGTAAGCAATAGTACGATCAGCAAGAAGATGGTTGAATTCCTGTAAAACAAAACCACAATCATGACAATGTTGTAACCAAGATTACTTTTTTTTTTCTCCCACAATATATCTATTAGCGCACTAAGGACCGGCTTGCATGGGCAATTCTTACTTTCATAATGGGAAATCTGAGAGAAAGAAAGCAACGTATCTATTCTATCTATATCTTTGTTCTCTATCTCAACGCCTTTTATATTTACTATCATCACTGGTCTGCGAATCCCCAGAATCCTGCAGTTCTCCATGACTGGAGCAAATCAACTACAAAAAAAAAAAAAAGAAGAAAGAAACCGTACAAGGGAAAAGGAAATGTGATAAAAAAAAAATGAAACTGCCGGCTCAAACACTTGCCCGGGTAGTCGCTGCTCTATGTCGCATTTCCATCTCGTATAAGATCAGCGCTACTCTAGCCCCCCCCCCCCCCCCTCTTCTTTTGGATGAACCTGTAAAGCTTCATCAATGCATTATACGTGTTTATATTTGGAATCATTTGTAATGATTACCTGTCACTTACCCTGCAAAAAATCCGGGTCAAATTGACCCGGAAAAGAGTCCGTTGGGGCCACACTCCGTTCTGGATAAAAAATGACCCAGAATAAAGTCATTAAGAGTTGTTACTGGGTCACATCTGACCTTATTCCGGGAATTTTTTTTGACCCGGAACGGAGTGTGGCCCCAGCGGATTCTTTTCCGGGTCAATCTGACTCGGAATTTTTAAGAGTGTTGGGTAAGCTATTTATAGGCCTATATGCTTGCATTTTAAACCAAAAAAAAATTGTATTATATTAATCTGGAAGAAGACCAAAGACATTTAATACATGAAATCTTACAGATGGAAGTGAAAAGTCAGGCTTACCTCTGTCCATTCAGTCGATCCAATCAACCCGTATTCCTCAGCAGCAAAGGTACAGAATATGACTGATCTTCGAGGTCTCCATCCTACCAAAGAGAAATCAATACAATACTCCGCAGTGGTCTACCAGTTCTATAAGTCATTTGTAGAAGACGCCATCATCATGGTCATTCTTCATAGTTTCTAACTAGTAGGCATACCAGGTGAAACAATTTAAAAATATCTAAAATGCAATATTTCTATCGTTCAAAAGAATAAGAGGCTATGAAAGATCCGAGCTTTGTTCATTTCTCTTGCCTAAGGTTGTTAAGATCACAACAATAGTTTTCGTTTACAGAATATTTTGAAAGTGTGATGATATATCACAAAGATAAGAGAATTACAGAAATCACTATCGAAATATAAAACCTTATTCAGCATCATACAGTTAATTAGGAAGAAGGGAGCAACTACGTTTTGTCACAATATCGAACAGTGTCGAATTCTGCAAGTACAATTAGTTACCTTCCTGTTTTAGTTTTCCAAACACTCTCGATACTTCCATGAGTGTTGCTGTACCACTGCTAGGATCTACTGCTCCTAGAGCCCACGCATCACGATGATTACCAAGGATGACGTAACGATCTGCTCAGAAAGGCGAGGTAGAAAATCATGTAATCAAAGCGATATAAAGGAAATTAGTAAGTAACTACAAAGCTTATAAATGGACAACAGTATGTCATATGAAGGCCGAAGTATATCTAAAAAGAATACACAAATGTATGATATCAATATCCAGTTTTGTCACTGATATTGCATACTGGAAAAAAAAAAAAACATCTTTCGAAAGTAGAGGAGGATGCATGTAAAAAGGTTACACTGTAGTCATGGTCTAAGCTCCAAAGTCCCTAATATGAAATGTTTGTTTCTTTGTTTGTATTTATATCTTTTCATACTCTCTGTCATGTCTGTAGAGGATGCATTACTTTTTCTGGGGCACAATGTGTAATGCAGGCAAAATAAATACTACATTTTGATTCGAAACACGCACGATATGATGCCCCACCCCTCAAAAATCTGCCACTGATATCTTAATTCAAAATTATTTCAACAAATATTTCTTATATCAGAATCGATTTTGTTCTTTAGAATGACTGTTTCTATGAAAACAAAACATTAAAATTGACAATGTTGTCCCATTTTGCGTTTGTGTCAGAATCCCCGATTGTTATCCTTCCTTCTAATTATCATCTCATTCAAACTCACCTGGTTCAATAGCTCCTCTAATAAATCCTATTGTATTATATGTATAATGATGAGCAGAGATTGAGTTTACTACCAGGCGTACTTTCCTGTATTGAAAAATGTTCAGAAAATGTGAGTAATCGAGTTTCTTCCTTATACCTTATACCTGATAAATTGACGGCACGTATTATGGATAGGTTAAATCAAGACGTTATTCATTTTTTTGGATTTACCAACGAATTCATTTAAGGTACTAATTGAACAAGACTCTCTTACGAGTTATCACTGTAAAAATAAGACTGAAATTACTTCATACCTGTTATTTTTTTAAATCAAAATACACTTTGATCGGCTTTTACGAGATTGGGATATAATTTGGAACGATCATGCATGACATAATTATTTTGATAATTTTAACATTTCTTTCCAAAATACAAACGGTGAAACCGAAGCGTTCAAGTCCTTAAAAAAATCATTTTGTGTTAATAACGATATCTTTGTACAAGCAAATTTTCATGTTCAATCACATCGGATACCATGAAATTTAACAAGTATTCTTACATTCCTCTGTATGGATCTTTGAACCCCGGACCCACTTCATAGATGGTTTCTGGATCTCTGTTCCATCCTTTACCAGGCTGTGGACCCGTTAATGCACTGAAAAAAAAATACAGTTGGGATCTAGTCATGACATTATCCAGTAGAAAATGAAATCTCCACGCTCTGGAAAAGGTTGACTATGTAGAAAATAAAGGCAAGAGTCTACTTTGAAGTTTTGGATCATTAAAAACAAAAGAAACTCACTCGATATTGCAGAACGTCGCGTGCATAACACATAAATAATTATGTGGGCACTCTATGGCATATAGGACTACACACGCACACCACACACGCACACCACACAATCATGCGCGCGCACATTTCATAACTTTTGCTTTCCTGTTCCTGAAGGGTGTTCATAAAGTTGTTCGTAAAGTTGTTAGTAACTTTACGAACAATATTTCATAAAGTTGTTCGTAAAGTTGTTAGTAACTTTACGAACAATGTTTCATAAAGTTGTTCGTAAAGTTGTTAGTAACTTTACGAACAACTTTATGAAACACCCTCCAGGAATATGCCAAGCCAAATGGAATTCTCACTAATTAGAAATTGCATCAGTGAAAAGTGAAATATGCAGACGTAGAATGATATAAGCATTGTTTACAAACAATTCCATTGCAAAGTATATTTTTGGCCACAGTTTAGTTGAAATAATGGGAAAGGCAGTCACACACACTAAGAAAAAAGGTGCAATTTTACACCGTTCAAATGCAACACTGGGAGCTCCTTTTTGGATGCAACTTTGCACCTTAATAAGCTTTTTGCACCTCAACGGTGCAGTTAGCTACATTTTGCACCCTGAAGGGTGCAGAGTTGTACCCTTTTAGTTAAGGTGCAAATTTGCACCTTTTTGTACGCAAAAGTTTCTGCCCCCTAAAAGAAGCAAATTTAAGTTGCACCTTTTAGGATGCAAATGGGCATTTCCGGTGCATTTTTGAACCTTTTTCATGTAGGGTACAGGATTGCACCCAAATAGGTGCTGCCAGTGTTGCATTTAGGGTTCATACTTGCACCTTTTTTTCTTAGTGTGCACTTTGTCAGGAAAAACTTTGGGCATCCCATTTAGCACTTCATGTTCCAGTCGTTCGTAAAGTCATGAGTAACTTTACGAACGGCTTTATCAAACACCCCCCCCCCCCCCCCTCGATCACATTTAGAATATGAGGGAATAATTATGAAGGGGAATCGTTTATATTCATATATATATTTATTATTTGAACTTATTCTCAATTAACTTAAAAAGCATAAGAAAGCCCCGAAATCATTTTCCTCTCTACCAGAACGCAATCTGTTTTTATAAGAGTCAGCACGTAACATCGCGTATATTATTATAAGCCTAAAATGTTATGAAAAGGAGGAGAACCTGATAGCAGACGGACGTCTTTAAGACGTCATGAAATGGTCATAAACTGGTCCACACGTCATATGTCGTATACACGACTAATTTATAACAACCTTATGACGTCTTTATATAACCAAAATTTTCTCGAATTTTGTTTGGACATGAGATGACATATATTTTACGTCAAATATATACCACTTTTTAACGTTTTTTTCAAAGACCAGGACAAGACGTATTTTTACGTCAATTATTTCCCACTTTATAACAGCTTTTTTTCAAGACCATAATATGACGTGTTTACGTCAGTTTTACGTCGTGATACGAGTGTAATAGTTGATCGTGATTCATGAATATTCATGAATGACCGGAAATGACTAAACTTCGTGAAATAAATAATTTTAACATTCTATTCAATGATTGCACTGTGATTTAATGCAAAATGTACTTCCATGTTGAACACCATTCGGTTAATGTCATGGGCAGGGTATTTCAGAATGCATCAAGAAATTGTAATTTGTAACTGTTTTTTTCAAGTGCTACACTTTAGTCCATATATATAGTAATGTCGATACAAGCATCAGTAGTTAGGTGTTCTAGGATGTTAGGATATAGGGCTAGTATAGGGCGATCTATAGGCTAGAGCATTAACAATGAGAAAACGTTATAATGGATATATTTTAAAATATTTTATAAACCAGCATTGACGTCTTAATGACGTGATTTTTACCAGTCTGCGAGCTTCCTTTAGGTCGTAAAGACATCATAAAGACGTTTTATTCTGACCATTATGATGTAAAATTGACGTAAAAATATGACGTCTTATTTTACGTCGTGTGCTGGTGCAAAGTATCGTCTTAAAGACGTATATACAATACGTAAATAAGACGTATGACACGACTTTAAAAAGACGTAAATATGATGTCATTCTTACCAGTCTCTGCTATCAGGGAATAACCTCATATGCTAGTTGACCCGTGGTATTTGTTACCAAAATGACATACCAATCTGTGATAAGTCATAAACTAATAAAAGAAGACAATGAAAACGCATTTCTTTACCAGGATCTTTTGAACTACAAAGTAAAAATTTAATACTCACCTCAAAAGTTTTTCTGCATCGCCAAATCCGATGGGATGAACCGGTATTTTGGGTATTGACGTGTCATTTAATTCAGAACGGTAAGCAAAATCTGAGAGGAAAAACACAATTTAAGTATGCAAACAAATTGAAAAATTGTCAGTTTCATAGACAGTTGTCTACTATCATTTATGAGATAAGAAGCTTACCTCAAACAAAACTGTCCTAAACATTTATAAAATTAAGATTCGCCCATCATAATCATCTTGATCACATAACTTAAAATGAAAGAAGGGAAGCACGTGGTATGGAATAGAAATAATACTAATTCAATGAAGAGAAAATGGATTTCTAGAACTGAGAGTCTTCATAACAGTACGATCAGTGGAGCTGTAAAACTAGGCCTAATACCAGGACATGCATGAAAATTTGTTTCATCGAAGAGCAATGATCTTGTGTCTCCTCGCCCTCAACTGGCGGCCCTGACAAATCGGGAATAATACGATAGACAATGGTTCCGTTTAAGCAAGGAGTTTTAAGAGCTGGAGTCTCAACTGGCAACAAATTATTTCAAGCAGCTGTCCCTTTCTAAGGTTGCACAGTAGAATCTACAGGTGTGCTGTTGCCTTTTGATGTCCGAGGTTCGATGCCGCCAATATCAAGGCACTATGAACATGACGGACAAAGAAAGCGGACAAAATAACAACCCCTCATTCTATCCTTCACAATGGTTCTGGTAGTCAAAAGAACATCCCTTCACAGCTATTGTTCAAAATATGTGGAACAGGCATCACATGCATATTCACCTGGAACTACATGATTAAACATTATAGCTGTGAAGGGGTGTTCTTTTGACTACCAGAACCATTGTGAAGGGTAGAATGAGAGGTTGTTTATTTTGTCCGCTTTCTTTGTCCGCGATGTTTATAGTGAGGGAAAGCTCGAGTAGTGATTTTTGTCATAAATGAAATATCGTTACTATTTCACTTTTTATTTGAATTAAAAGAGAAAAAACTGGGCAGATCATAAAATATGAATGCAAAAGCCTAATTGTGTCGAGAACTTTGCGTACGTCGCATGTAGCAGTTTAATTTGTGAAAAATAGTAAAATTTTACAATCCTAAAACCCGTAATGTAACACTTTTCCGATTACAAACGAATTTGAAAAGTGAAGTTATTTATGATATTATGTGTCAGATTAGTGCCCACTTATACCCAGTCGAGTAATTTTGATTCATATTTCAGGAAATTTTGCACCATTTCCTTTCGCTTGCCTCGTGTAAAGGTACGCACTGTGTACTGCTCGTATTATCAGACGAGTTTTAGCGAAAAGTAATTATCATTACAAAAGCATATTTCCCTTTGAAAATGGCCCGTAAGTTTGAAGCCAGGCAGGAATATTTTTCTACGCATCTGCAAGGAAGATCCAGTTAAGCACATGCCTGACATATTTCCTCCTGGTGGCATCGAACATGATTCAAAGGGAATGAGTTAGATGTGACTCCAGCTCTTAAAACTTGGTTTAAGTTAATAAGCAAGTAAGATAGTACGTAAGTAATTAGAAAGTGCGTGCATAGTGACTAAATCAAAGTGGTTAAGAAGAAAAGGACGAAGAAAAAAAAATTTAGTAGAAAGAAAGAAACGATAACGCGTTATGTACCTTTGGCGGGGTAGCCAGGAGTCAGTGGATCCCCAATATCTTTCAAGATGGACCCTCTTTGCGCCGCAGTTTTCGGTAGAAATGATCCTTTAGGATAAGGTATACCACTGTGTGGTGAACCATTTGTAGGGAGATCTTTCGGATCGGAGAAAAGGATGAGACCTGCTGCTCCAAACGTCTCAGCATTCACAACCTAGAATAGTTACGGTTATCGTTATATAACAGCTCTCTTATTCTCAGAAAAGATGAATGGTTAGATTCCAATGCCGCGTGTGTCAATGTGTCTTTGAGTCAATTCGGATAAACATTTCAGTTCATTCACTGACTTGCAAAAATCCCCTCAAATAAAAAAAAAGACAAAGGCAAAAACAACAACAACTACTACAAAAAGAAATCGAAGTTTTTCCTTGGCCAGTAATTTTTGTACGCGTACATGCCTTATGACAGGAATGATGATTAATTCATGTAATTAAGACAGTGTTTAGATGTGTACCTTCGTGTTCCTTCCCGTCTTGCCGTATTTAGCGATGAGGATCTTTCCTTTGAAGCTGATGTTTGTTGTTAGATTCTGAAGATATTCATAGTCTTCAAGTCTGCCATAATTCACATACACAAGGTCCCCCTGGGTAAGAGAATAATGTGAAGAGTGAGATTATATGATTCACGGGCTTTCATTCTTTCATTACAGACTTCGCTTTGCCAATTTGGTTCGATTTCTATTTTTTGTGAGTGTGAATCAGGCTTTCAAAATAGTTGTTATCATACATGCAGGGACAGTTGAACTTATTTCACCAAAATACACAAACGGTTCAAGAATATCTTACATTTTGATGATTGTTACACAATAGTATTTTTTTTTTAGAGAGTGAAGCATTTACTTCCCATAACTAATGTATAGTTTAAGAGAAAGTTGTGACAAATCCATTAGTTTGTCCTATGCCTCCTTCTATTTTAGGCATGCAGAACGAATTTTGCTTTCGTACACCTGGAAAGGGTAATATTATTCTAACAATGCTTGTAAGAGCACAAAATGCGAGGAAAACACAGTCTTGCATTGTGTTACACGCCTGTTAACTCAATTTTACACCAAAGATGGGATAATTTGACCTCTGATTTACAGTAATTTACTGGCCTGCAAAACCGAAGTCTTGTAATCATCTTACCAGTGGTCCTGAAATCGGATGTGTTTTCATCTGGTTTGGTGGGCCTTTATAAAGAAAACTTTCCACCGGATCTTTTTTTTTTTTTCAATTTTTAGTCTTTATACAACATTCTCCCAGGGCTTTCATAAAACGTGTCTTTTTTCTTTTATTTGAATAATGTTGATATGAAACTTTGTATGAAAAGTGCTTCAATATATTTATACTTTCAAAGTGTGTTGTGTTCTCATTACTAGTCCATCACATTTTAATTCAAATTCTTACAGTTTTATTACACAAAATATGCATGATGTTTTTAATCAGTTATTTTTTTCAGTATGAAATTTATTCTCTTCTTCAAATAAAGACTATTACCAAGCAGCTTATAGGATTGACCAGAAGAGTTTATGTACGTATTTTCGTATATCAGTTAGTGCTTTCCTGAACCATATCTGAGTTATCATAACATAGCATACACACTAAGAAAAAAAGGTTCAATTTTGCACCTTTAAAATGCAACACTGGGAGTTCCTTTATAGGTACAACTTTGCACCCTAAGAAGCATTTTGTACCTTTTAGGGTGCAGTGAGCTCCATTTTGCACCCTTAAGGGGTGCAAAGTTGTACCCTTTAGAGAAGGTGGAAATTTGCACCCTTTTGAATGCAAAAAAGTTGCACCTCTAAGGGTGCAGATGGGCATTTTCGGGTGCAAAAAAGTACCAAAAGGTGCATCTTTGCACCTTTTTCATGTAGGGTGCAAGACTGCACCCAAAAAGGTGCTGTCAGTGTTGCATTTAGGGTGCAATATTGAACCCTTTTTTCTTAGTGTGTAACCACGGTCATGACGGCAAATATCGTGGTTATATTATGTGTCCTACCATGACATCACCAGTAGCTGAGTATGCATTGAATGGTGGAGGGATACCATCCTGTTCCAGCTCATCCTCACCGAATGAATCCTCACGGAGTGATGAGGTAAACAATATAGTTCCATTACGAGGGTTGATTATCTGAACCTATGCAATCAAACAACATATAAAAACAATACACTCCCATTACTAGGGTTGATTATCTGAACCTATACAACCAAATAAAAATAATGATGATGATAATAGTAATAATAATAATAATAATAATAATAATAATAATAATAATAATAATAATAATGATAATAATAATAATAATAATAATAACAATAATAATAGATAATAATAATAATAATGATAATAATGATGATTATAAAGTTGAAAGTATTTTTTTTTTTTACTAATTTATCGTTAAATTTATAATTATAAATTTTAGTTTAATTTCCATTAAAACGAACTCAATTTGCGAGTTTCAGAAAGTTGGATTTGATTCACAAGTGACTACTGATAAAACCATGCATCTTATATAAGCAAGGTATACGTAACCAAAGTCTTGCAAATAAAAGGGCTCTATGCAGGGCTAAGTGATTTTATTCCTTAACTCCTTTCTCTACCCATTTCTATCATATTGTTTTTTCCCCTATTGTGAGGTTGGTTATTTAATTCATTGATTGATTTTTCGGGGTTATTTCAAGTAATCAAGTAGTCTTGTCGAGCCTGCAGATATGGGAGAGGTGCTTATAGGGTTCCATGACATTTGCTCCGGTGACAATTGCTCCTATGGAAAATCTGCACGTTAAGTAAAACATAAAACTTAACCCCAAACCTAAGAATGAGATTAGTCCTTATCCTAACATCATTCTGAACCAAAACACTAAGCTTAACCTTGTCTTTAGAGAAATAGAGAGAGGAGCAATTATCGCAGGAGCAAGTTACTGTCGCGTCACGTCTTATAGGCACAATGTTCAGTGTTTAGTAGATGATTACCTTATTAGCTAGTTCATCGTCACTGTCGCGTCACGTCTTATAGGAACAACAGTGTGTAGTAAATGATTACCTTATTAGCTAGTTCATCGTCACTGTCGCGTCACGTCTTATAGGCACAATAGTGTGTAGTAGATGATTACCTTATTAGCTAGTTCATCGTCACTGTCGCGTCACGTCTTATAGGCACAATAGTGTGTAGTAGATGATTACCTTATTAGCTAGTTCATCGTCACTGTCGCGTCACGTCTTATAGGCACAACAGTGTGTAGTAGATGATTACCTTATTAGCTAGTTCATCGTCACTGTCGCGTCACGTCTTATAGGAACAACAGTGTGTAGTAGATGATTACCTTATTAGCTAGTTCATCGTCACTGTCGCGTCACGTCTTATAGGCACAACAGTGTGTAGTAGATGATTACCTTATTAGCTAGTTCATCGTCACTGTCGCGTCACGTCTTATAGGAACAACAGTGTGCAGTAGATGATTACCTTATTAGCTAGTTCATCGTCACTGTCGCGTCACGTCTTATAGGCACAACAGTGTGTAGTAGATGATTACCTTATTAGCTAGTTCATCGTCAGGGGATGGAGGATGTTGTAGATAAACCTTATATGGGACCAGTCTCGCAGAATCTAGACCTTGATCTAACCAAGTCTGGATGATATCCTGAGCTCCTTCTAGATCAGCTGGTGTACCGGCCACGTGAGGCTTACTGGCGTAATGTCTGTCATATTTGGGGAGCAGTTCAAGGAAATCACATTTACATTAACAAGTTTGTTTTCTATCACTACGAAACTGGAAAATAATGCGAGACTATCAATATAAAAATGATTACAAATCAAAATAGCATTGTTCACACCAATACTGCAATCAAATATTTTCTCTCTGAATGTGTGTACCCATTCAGAATTGGATCAAAACGATGAGAAGTTCACAACAGTATTGTAAAAGAATATCAGCGTCCACCAGTATCTGTTTGTGTATGCGTGCTGGTACATGCGTGTGTGTGTGCGTTTGCGTGTGTGGGGTGTGGGTGTCGTGTATTTTCCTGTATTCATGTATTTTGAATTGTTAGTACACTGTATATGAAGAACTTGGAGAGGATCACAACAGTTCAGTCAACCTTCTCTCACAAGCCGTTTATTCCCGATGCTGTATGTATACTCAAAGCTTAAGTCGTCCATGCACATCGCAGAGTTAGCATATCATATGTCTTCTTATCCTTTCACATCGACGAAAGTATGCAGAATATGGTCTGTTTTCTGAAAGCAGCACGCATACAAAATGCATGTTCAAGCACTAAAAGCTAATGCATCAGAAATTTGCAAGAGCTGAAAGAAATATTTACCGAAGGGTTTGTTGCATTTATTATATAGCCTATTGGAGTTTTCATTTGCTTGTATTAGACCAAAGTGGAGGTTCATGCAGATAATCAAGTTGGCTTCAATTACACCGGAACAGATTCACTAGCATGCAATTTGGCGGAGAAAGTACAGATGAACACGAAAAAAAAAAAAAAAAAAAGAGAGAGAGAAAACTTAAAGGTTGTATTTCCTTAGTGAGATCTATTTGTTAATTTCTTTAAAGTTTGACATGGCCGCAAGATAATAATGGCTTTTGATTTCCTTTTCTTATGTAATGGGTCTTTTTTAATCCCATAATTCAAAATGATTTAAGAAAAGAGATTACATCCCTAAATATAGCTGGTAGATAAGGATAGATTATTTATCCTGGACCATTCCTATGGAATAAGCTCCCACAAAATGCACAAGATATTCGTAATCTATCCTCTCTCAGTAACTTCAAGACCTCACTGAAACCTGGTTATTTAGACAAGCTTAAAGTAACCTTTATCTCTTCTCACATTTGAGTTTATGTTTTCTATCTCCTTTTTTTCTGCGCCATGAGCATCTACTCATGATGGATACCAGTGCATTACAAGTGTTCATATTATTATCGAGCAAGGATAAAACCATGGACTTCTTCTTCTCAAATTTATACACCATCGGGTGTATTCTGTCGTGAAATTGGTACGGTGTGTTGTATGTACAGTGCCATTTAAAGGCTTCTCAAAGTTATATGCGATGCTAAAAAATAAGTGCTGCTTTCATAGTGGAGGTAGATGCTCAAACCAGCTTTTTGCATATTTCTTTTTGCATATATTCTGGGGAAAAAGCATCTCAAATCTCGACGGTCCGTTGGAAAGTGAATAGCCTATATTCACATGACCTTATCCTCTTCCGCTTTATTTTGCAATCAAAAGAGCTAATTACCAAATTCCCAAACCCAAAATTAAAGAGGTCCGAGAACGTATGTTGATTTAAGCCAGTAACGAAATCACTTCCTGATTACCACCTTGTGATTAATCGTAATATGATTATTTATTTCTACATGACAAGCTAATTACCAGGGATGCATTTTAATACATATGCCTGCATAAAAACTGCACAGGTCTCCTAAATTACTCAAACAAAATCGAGCAGCGAAGATTTGAAGCAATGCAATTTTTACAAGGCACAGCTGGTGTTAATTTTTCATCTTTGAGCAAATTGAATAAGTAAACTGCAAAAAAAAAAAAAGATTTTGACAAATGAAAAAAAAGGGTTATAAAAAAAGGGTTATAATGTGCAGTATTCAAATTCTCCAATAATGAATAAAATGTATTAATATATATATATATATATATATATGTATCATAACTTTTTACAATAATAATATCAAGTATTGTTGCATGAAACAATATCCTAAAGGAGATTCGGGACTGTGAACTTCACTATAATACGAATATATCCATCCCGGATGTAATTTGGATGCTTATCTCAATATTTACGCCATTAACACTGAAATACTGCTTTGAACAATAAGGGTAATTTTAGAAACTTTTTTTGTTGTGGTCGTAACAGCTACTGTTAGGTATGTTTCACGACAATCACCTGCTTATCGTACAAAAGTTGTTCTGAGTTGACCATAAGGTTCAAGATAGATAAGTGGGATGAGATTTTCAGGCCAGCCCGACGGAAGGAATAAAAACACTGATAAACCATAAGCTTCACTGTACAAGAGAATGAAAGCAATGATTAATATAGCGATAGGAATAGACACCTGCTCTATTATTCGTTATGAATAATAACTATTCATTATACATGCGCATTTCTGTCAAAGAAGATGTCCGGTGATATAAAAGAGCTATATATTTATAAAATATGTGCCTGTATATATTTTTTCAAACATCTTGCTTATGTGAACTGAGTACAGTATCTACCTTTACAAAATAAAAGAGTTATATTGATATATATTATTGATATATATATATTATATTGATATAATATTATATATTATATATAATATTATATCAATATAATATTATATATGATATATAATATTATATATTATATTGATATATTCCAATTTATATTCCAATTTTTGGTGAGGGTGTATTCACTTTTGTGGGATACTGTACTTGTGCTTTACGTTTTATGGACCCACATAGCACCTTTTGCAGTGCCTCATAAGGGCAGTTTAGGATAGGGGGTTAACATCTTTGAAAAAGTTAAGTTTTACCCTCTCAGGATATAGCGTTATAGCGAGGTGGGTGTGTGTGAGTGTGTGTGAGGGGTAGAGGTCCCTGTTTATCCACGAAGCCCATAAAATGATCAAAAGCATGTCATACATCACACACACACACACACACACACACACACACACAAAACAACACAGTACCAACTACTAGAACAGGCACGGTAGAATGTGTAGAAGACTAGTCAAGAATCGAAGAATTTTAGTGAGCAAAGTGACCAACGTCAACCCTTTTTAGTAGGGTCGATCATGCCCATTTCAGACCCGGCCCCTCCCCGGCTCTTACACACACTTAAACTTTTTAAAATATTCACCAAGTTCAAGCGCTAATATGATTAGCCAATATCATGTCAACAGGGAAAA
>CM057155.1:7457008-7576299 GCA_029962745.1 Echinometra lucunter
TGAGATTTTTGTCAATCAACAAACCAAGATCACGTACCCATTCACTACTCTTTAGAGAAACATTATCAGTAACCAAGTCCGGAAATGAATCAGTGTTTCTAAATTTAGAAGATATATGAATCATCTCAGATTTTTGTTCATTGAGACAAAGCCTGTTGTTAGAGGACCAGATTTTGATGTCCTCAAGGCAATTGTACAGTTTTTGAGCTGCTTCGATCTTTTCACTTGGTTTTAATGTAACATAAATCTGTGTGTCGTCAGCATACACCATATGCTGAACACCTTGATGAGATTCAATAACTTTAGACAATGGACTGGTATAGAGAAGGAAAAGAAGTGGCCCAACCACGGAACCTTGCGGAACCCCGCAAATCAGCGGGAATGGTTCAGAAAGCGTGTCACTAATGATAACTCGTTGAGTACGGCAATGAAGATATGAATGGATCCATTCGAGAACAGTTCCAGAGATGAAGAAATCGTTTTCGAGGCGGTAAAGTAACAAACTGTGATCGATAGTGTCAAAAGCAGCTGTATAGTCCAGGAGGACTAACACTGCTTCATTTCCCTTGTCTACAGCCAGAAGAAGATCATTTAAAAGTTTAACCAAGGCAGTTTCTTTTGAATGATGGTTTCCATACGCAGACTGAAATACAGGAAACATGCCGGATCTTTCAAGATAAACTTTGAGTTGTGATGACACAATCCTCTCCAGGACCTTGCCCAAAAAAGAAAGATTAGCAATGGGTCTGTAATAATTATTCAGTCCATTTGGGTCAAGTGTAGGCTTCTTGAGAAGAGGAAGAAGTAGAGATGTCTTAAATGGTTCTGGGACGAGACCAGAGGACAATGAGAGGTTGAACAACTTCGTGATGGCAGGAAGAATATCATCAAGAGTGCCCTTCAACAACCAGGTAGGTATTGGGTCCAGTTTACAGTACTTAGGTGGTAGTGATGTAATGAGTTTCCTAACTTCCAGATCAGATACAAGACAGAATTCTGAAAGCTTACAATGAGATGGAGGAGCTGAGGATGTGATTGCTGACATTGGATCTGAGTCGGAGAAGGCAGATACAACATTGGATACCTTCTCAGTGAAAAACTTTGCAAACCTGTTGGCAAGTTCAGAGTCCGATGAGTGGTCAGGAAGAATTAATGAGTGATGTGAAGAGAGTGACCTTACAAGACTGAACAGTCTCTTGGTATCCGCATCAGTGATAAGAGTCTTAAGGTAAGTTGACTTAGCCTTGAAGATGCATTCATAGTAGGATTCACACTCGCGACGATACAGTTCCCGGTCAAAACAAAGTCCTGACTTGATCATACGACGTTCAGCCTGGCGTCTTCGTCTCTTTGCCTCACGAATCTCATTAGTGAACCATGGTGCTTTAGGTCTGATTGTTACAGTTCTCACTTCAAGAGGAGCGTACCTATCTAACAGATTATGGAGACAGGTGTTGTAATGATCAGCAACTTCAGAAGGACAAGTCAGACAAAGAAGTGATTCGACTAACAGTTTAATGCCATTACGTAACGAAACCATGTCGATGTTGCGAAATCTTCTGTAGCTCACTGGCTTCTTGGGGTTCTGCGGCCTTGTGAGATTTGCTGTGGCAACAAGTGCAGAATGATCTGAAGGAAGTGATGACAACATGTTGACACGGTGGATGACATCAGAGTCCGAGTCTCTAGTGAAGAGTAGGTCCAGAGTATGCCCAGCGCGATGGGTGGCTCCTTGGACATGTTGCATGAACCCTAGAGAATCTACTCCGTCCATAAAAGATTTTGCAAAGTTATCATTGGGATCATCTATATGTACATTAAAATCACCTAAGAGTAAAGGAAGATAATCGTTAACACTTGCGCCTTCAAGGAGAGTTAGAAACTCCTCCATGAAGGTCCTATTCGAGAAATTATTACTTTTGGAAGGAGGAGGGCGATAGATACAGTATAACCTAACAGCAGAAGATGCAGTAAGGTTAAGTGTTAGATCAAGCAACTCAAAGGAAGAAAAGTTGTGGTTTGTATTTACGGTGCACTGTACTGTCGATCTATAAAAGACAAAAATGCCACCACCCCTGGAAGATATACGGGGTTGGTGAGTGAAATCATAGTTTGGCAAAGAGGATTTAAGATCCGCCAAAGTGTGAGCATCTCTATTGCTATCCCCAGAGAGCCATGATTCAGTTATGACTAAAACATCAAGCTTATTTTCTACAACTAAATCAGTAACTGCATGAGTTTTATTGGTCAAGGACCGTGCATTCCACAGGCCAAGTTGGAGGCCAGTTGGAGGCACAGTAGTACGTACCAGGGTTTGCGACCTTGGGACCCTACGCTTACATCCGCGATGAGTTCGACATCGGCGACCGATACCAAGCTCGCAAATCCTATTCCACACAGGGTGAGACAGCAGCCGGTGAGGCTGACTGTTCAGCTGATATAGAGTATTAACATTATAACAAATACGGTTTGGAGTTACATCAGCATAATGAAACATCAGATCATGAACATGATCAGAGCGAGGGCCACTGGGTTGTTGTGGGCCTGGGTTAGGCTCGATATCACCAGAAATTAAAGTACAGAGATGAAAACAAGCTGTTGTGTTACTGTAATACAGTACAGGCTTACTACAAAACTTCACCCTACTCTTAACAAGGGGTTGTGGGTTTATCCACCATTTCTCACATACGCCTTGTACAAGGGACAGGTCGGAATCACTATAAACTCTTAGAACTGATGAAAGAAGTGTTATACAAAAGAGCACTTTCAAAAGTCTAATACCCTGCATTGTAACAAAATACATTAACAGGCATGCACAAAAGGAGCATGAATGCCCAGCAGACCATTCAGCTGGAATACCAAGAACATACGGTCAATGGAGAGTACAATAAGATTCCCAACAGAGCTACACATGTATACACTGTATGTACAATGTATAGGCAGTGTAGATCAGGTAGAATAGAAACCAAAGACAAAATTAGCAGTCAAATTATACAAAAATCAGACCCAACTCATGCATGTAAGTTGGCTTCACTTGTCCTTGACCAATAAAATATCAAACAACCAGAACAAATCACAAAATTACTTCGTTGTACCTTTTCTGATCATGCAATTAATCCGCAATAAATCACAAAGTTACTTCGATTCATTGTACCTTTTCTGATCATGCAATTAATCCGCAGATTGAACTGTTGAAGTTGTTAAACTCATCCTCTCTTTCTCCCCCCCCCCCCCCCCCCCCTCTCTCTATTCCTTTCTTTTTTTGTCCTTCTCTCTCTCTCTCTGTCTCTCTCTTTCTCTAATTTTCATTCTCTCTTCCGACCAGTCTGTATCACTATCCCCTTCTTGCATATTTGTGGAAGAGTAATTGCTATTCATACTATAATTCACGTCCATGTCATTTTAATGTTTTTAGATAATAAGTACCTTTACAGTTATTTTTAATTTGTATATCATGCACAATTCAGCGATTAATTTTGCTGCAAAGTATGACGTTTTTTAATAAAACCATTTTCAAATCAAATCAAATCAAATCAAATGCAAACAAAATTATTACCTAAAAAAGATAAACTTCAGAGCCTAAATGAGAGAGGCTACCACACTATGGAGGTGCACACCAAAAAAAAAAAACAACAAAAAACAAAAAACAAAACAAAAAACCATGCATGGTGATGTTCCTTTTCTGACATCTAAAATATGGACCATCAGGCTGGAAAACCCTACCTGAAAAGTGCTATTTCAAGAGAATAAAGTATTCAAATGCTCATTCAAGCATAACATGTATGTCAGAATACATGCACACACAAAGGATATTCTATCATAAATTGTCATAAATCCAACAGAACATAAATATCTTGAAGTCTCTACACCACTCTTACCAACCAGATTGAGAACAAATACCCATGTCAAGTCTGAATTTTGCAGTTATTATTGCTCACTCAAGCATATATTTTGAGATTTTTCGGTGTCAATTGAGAAGATACTCTGGGCTATCCACAGTAAAGACAAATTTCTTGCATATTTTGAAATGTTTTGATAGCTAGACTTAATTTTCCTAAGAACTGAAAATTTTGGTGAACTACACCCTATATAAATAACATCTTACATCTGGGTACCACAGCAAAGCCAATCATTACCTCACTTTACTGTAGCTAAATAACTGTCAGAGAAAATCATGTTTTGTTGTTGTTGGTTTTGTTTTCATTTCAAATTCCTATTCCTGTAAATCTAATATGAAACCAGTCACCTTATCATCACAAGCAATTCCATAAAACATGACAAAGTATGAGAAATTCAAATTCAAATTCAAATTCAAATTTATTTATTTCCACATTTCCATAAAAACAACAACAAAAATATAACATGACAAACGAATGCATCCAAAAGGTCATAAAAAATATTCTAGAATCAGTAACAACAATGTATGAGAGAATATGAAACAATGATACATGTATAAAAATGTGGTGGGATCAAAAAAAGGTTCATCAAAAACTTAATAGATTGATCCTAATTCAACATAACAAAGTAAATGAAAATAAAGAAAGTGAAGTATATAGGATATACAAATAGAACAAAACAAAAAACATATTATAAGCCTCATATATTCTGAATAGAAAAAATATCAATAAAGAATTAAAGGTTGTTAAGAAGGTGGGTTCTCAGTTTATTCTTAAAGGGGTTTAATGATTTGCACTGTCTGATTTCAGGTGGTAAATTATTCCCAAATATGGGTCCTTTGTATTTAACTATTGTCCGAGAAAAAGAGGTGCCGCCATAATAAGCTTGAAAGTCATACTTATTTCTAGTATTATATTGATGGGCATGTAGGTTTAAAGAAAACATATTATTGAACGATCTTGGTAAAAGGTTTCTATTAAATGAAAACATGAAAATTCCCAAATTATATTCATACAAGGCATATATAGGAAGAATGTTAAGACTATGAAAAAGGGGTTTAGTATGGGCCAAGAAGGGAGAATTTGTTATTATTCTCACTGGACGTTTTTACGAAATTTCCGGTGAATCCGCACTGGAAATTTCGTAAAATGTCTTCAAGATAGATCGCATCTATGTGCGAACCGATGCGCATTATCTATAGTTACAAGCTCCATCGGAAATTGCAAAAGTGATTTTCTAGGTTCAGGGATGTTTTTAAGTGGCCAAATGGCTACTATGTTAGCGAAATAGGAAATATATACCAGACTCCGTGGAGAGTAATAGCGTTAGCGATTTTTTTTTTTTTTTTTTTTTTTTTTTTTTTGCTCTACGGGAGCCTCCAGGCTACCCCCCCCCCCCCCCGGGACTTTGACTTACCTAAAAACACAGTAACCGCTAATTTTCGGACCGTCTCAGATGATTCTTGTACTCGCGAGAAAAGATCAGCGTCAGTTGTCCAGGAAGGGCCGAGCTCCAATAGTCCAAATACAATCTCACAAACAAATGTTCAGTCACAGATTCGGAAACTAACAGTTAGGAAGGTCCAGCCTTATCATTGAATTTATCTTGTACCGTACGGAATAAGCCAAAGCAGCTTTTACTTAATAACTAATACAATAACCGAAATGAGAGGCCAATCACATCAGCTACAAAAGGCTTGCACGCATGACGAGTTAGGTCTCTCGCGCAAAACGCACTGCTGGTGGAGCGTGTATGCAGGTGGTGGTGGCGGTGATGGTGTGGTGGGAGGTGGGGGGGGGGGGGGGCGGGGGCGGGGCGAGAAGTGCGGGAAATGATGGCGATCAGGGACCGAGATTACCATTCGCCAAGGACTTTCTTTTCTTTTCTTTCCTTTCCTTTTTTTTTTGTTCTCTCTCTTTATTTTAAGTAATCCTGCTTAATTCGATGTTATAGACTCTATCGACCCCTCGGGCCCCTCTCGGAGTATTAGAGTTCAAACATATACATGAAGACTATTGTCTATCACATAAGGACATGATGACTTAAAAAATTTTAAACAGATGTAACAAACAATGATAAATACTCTACGTGTATTAATTACTGCATTAAATAAGTGTAAACATGCAGGACTTTTTTTTTTTTTACTAACCTGCCACTACGAGTTACTAGTACAACGCCGGTTTTATTCACAACAGCATCTAAATTTCTCTTTGGCACATTTTGTGAGTGAAATGACTAAAATAAGGCTAATGAATTTCTCTAGATAGATAGATAGCATTTTTAATATTGAAGAGCTTATCCATATATATTTGAAAATTCTCATTTCTAGGCAGATAGAAGGAGAATACGAATGAGAATGAATATTTTAAATAGTTACTGTTTGTGCTAAGTATTGACATGATTATATTGTCATTTATATGCCTTGCCACTATTTGTACATTGAACATTTTAAACATATATATTTTTAAAATTTTTTGAATATGCCAAACATGTAAACATGAATTATCCAGTTTTAGCTGCTTTTCATGTGAAATGACTATGTAATGTATCAGACATGTTTATTCTACATAAAACCATTTTTGATTGATTGCTTGATTGATTGAGAACATGAAGTCGAAGATAATTTTTCTCTGGTAATTGTCTAATGTTAAACTTCGACTTAAAGACAAACGGGGTCAACATGCAAAAATATGAAAATTTACGGCTAAAGTTATTTATATTTGGAGATTTGCACTACGACGTCTAGACAAAACAAATCAGCCTGTGCAAAGCCCCTATATTAGCAAAAATGACTGCAGAGCCTTGTCGGTTTGTCATGGAGTCTTGATCTGTTAAATAGATCTGTTTAGGCCTACTAAGTTATTCAAATTTATGGATGTTTCTTACTTGGGGACCTAGTGACGTGGTATTCCATTAACCCGAACTACAAAATGTGGAATCCAGTCTGCATTACATTACTTGTTGCTATGCCTGGCAAGCTTCTAGGTTGTCAAGAACAACTTTTAAGAAGTAGGAGAAGGCCTATGCATAAAACTTGAATATGTTAGTAAACAGGTCTATTGAAATGCTCACTCAGCGGGTGGGAGGGATCATGCACGTATTATTTATTTATAGAAAAGATATAGTATAAAATAGTATTAAGAGAAACTGAAAAACAGTTTCCTTTGATAAGAGTAGAAACCGACAAAAATGGTTAAGATACTTAAAATGTGAGTGAAAAGAAGAAAAGTACCTGTATAACATTAGATAGAGAGGCAAGATGAAAACTAATTTCCTTTCAATGTAACCGGCATTGGTTTAGATATTAAAATACAAGCGAGTGGAGCGAGCGAGCGCGCCCTTTTCTTTTCTTTCTTTAACCTGTGTACTCTTTTCCCCTATTTTTTCATTTCTTCGTCTTTTTAGGGGATTAACAATGGAGCATAACACTTTTTATTGTGAATCGTTGGGGATATATCCCCCTTCAGCAATGGGATCGATACCCATGCTTTGTAGATCTTCTCTCTCTCTCTCTTTCTTAAAACTATATATAGAATATTTTGAAAAGCCTATACTCAATGCTTCTCCTACCTTATCTGAACTACCGTATACTCGCATGGGGATATTTATTTGATTACCAGTTGGATAAATTGTTAATGCTTCAAAAACGTGTATTGCGAATAATCTGCCATACTGATAGGTTAAGTCACACTAACCATCTATTTTCGGATAATACAGTACTAAAGGTTCAGGATTATATAACTTCTTTTTAGGCTGTTTCATGTTTCACTTTAATAAATTCAATGACCTTCCTCATGCGATTACATCCTTATTTCAGAAAAATCAACTGCATTATCATACCCGTCAGTCTTCCTTTTTTATTTGCATAGATTGAGAACGGTACTTAGGAAAAGAACTGTCATATTTACTGGTCCAGTTTACTGGAATTCCTTAGATGCATCACTAAAACAATTGTCTAATTTAAGTACTTTTAAACATCACTTGAAAGTAAAGCTCCTTCTGCAGTCGGTACGAAGAAACATCAACTTAATTTTACTATTCACTGGCGTACTTTATTTTTGGTAATGGATATGGAGTGCGTCCATTATGTATCTATTTCATCTCCTGTAGGTTGGCTGCTGTACTCTTCTATTTTTGTTTAGTTCTTTGTATTTAACTTTTCTTTCTTGTCATTCCTCTCCTTCTGTCCATTAATCCTGTCATGCTTCTTTTTCTCGTTTTATTGTGCTGTTTTATTGACTTTCCATTTTTGTTCGTCACGTGTTTGTTTAAGATAGGTATCCAATAGAGTCTATCAAAAGGGAACCTTATCTACAAGCATTTGCTTCTAGGGTTTCCTCCACATTTCTGTTATGCATTAATCTCCCTCTGTGCATCTTATTATTATCTTAGACTATTTGCTATTTACTTCAAATTTAACATATGTATTTCAATGTTGTTCTAATAACTATATTTTGTTATATTATGGAAAAGACTTGTATCACGGTTGTCGGTAAAAAATCACTGAAAAGACACTTGATGAAATGCTCGCCATTAACTGAAAGACATGTGCTCCAGCATTCAAGTTCAAAGTTTATTTCCACATTTCTATAAAACCAAAATATAGCATACATATTGGAAAAAAAAAACCAAAGAGCATAAAAACTCTTGAAGTAAGCAAATTTTAAAGAAGAAAAAAAAATTGTAGATACTTAAGTGGAAATGAAATAATACATAGATAAAACTGTGGTGGGATCAAAAGAAGTTAATCAAAAAATTAAAAAGATTGATTTGAATTCAAATGTATATCAAATCAATAACCAATCCCTTGACTGAACCCGCTATGCCTAATCTAAACCTGATCTGAACCCATTGGATCAACCCTCAACCTCAAGTAGGATGGGGGGTCGTGTGTCCGGGCTCAACAAAGAACTATTCAAAAAGTAGCACTAATTATCACCAATATTTGTTCTCTATGACATTGTCCAACACAAGTGATAGAAAATTTGAGAAATATTGTTGGGAATCTTCTTTAAATGGCCATTTTAAATTGACTGTCTGGACACACAACAACTGGGTATACTATGCAAAAACCAAGAACTATAGAACTTCTCTCGCAAACTCTCATTTCACCACAGAAAATGGAATAGTATACTACCACTCTTTGATTTTGATTAGTTTTATGTTTTCCTTGTACCATTGTTCACTAGAAAGCCTCTTCTTTTTACTCCTCTGAAGCAGGTCCTGAAGCCTTTGTTTTCTATGTATGTGACTATACATGTATAAACAGTGCATCAGTTATGTATAACAATACATATATAACATAAAGAAGACCATAGAAAGCTACACTTGTATGAACAGTGCATCTGTCATGTAGTAAAGGATATATTTAAAAAACTATACATATAAACAGTGCATCAATCATGTAAAAGGGATATTTAGAAAACTATACATGCATCAGTCATGTAAAGGATATATTTTTGTATCATTCCTTTGATTATGTTATGCAAAATGGAAGTATCATTAAAACACCAATATATTATCAAAAAATATAAAACTCCTCTACTCTTGCAAGAATAATTATCTCAAATTCTTGATCTTCAGGAGGCAATGATTCAAGAAATCCTGGGCCCCATTTCATAAAAATTGTTATCAGTAACAACTGCCACATTTCTATGACAAATTTGCCCTCAGCCAATCAGATGCAAGGATTTCAGTAGCTTATAACCATTATTGCAATTTGTTATTGATAACAAGTTTTATGAAATGGGGCCCTGAATGGCATGGATTCCCATCAGCTGGTCTGAAAATGTTGATGGCTGCAGCATTTCGAAACACATAAGAATATTAAATAGACCACAATGACATGAATAGTGATGCATTGCACATGGAGTATTTCTATAAAATATCTTTAAAAAGCAGTGATTTCAGATATTCAATATTATGTAGAAATTTCAGAAAAGCTGCATAAACATTATTTTATATATAGCACTGATTTCAGCAATAGCAAAAATTCAAAGAATTTACAAAATGAATATATTGTATCAATAAGCTCTAATATGAAAGAATATACTGTGAGAAGAGCAAATTACATTCTCTTTTCTTGAAGAATTTAATTTCCTTGAAGAGCATTTAAAAAAACAACTGAACAATGATAGGTACACTTGCAAACGTACTTTAGTGGCAATACTTAAGGCCCTGTCCCATACTACCGTTTAACGATTCTGTCGGCCTCCGTCTAAATATTTATGTTAGATAGTGGCAGACAGAGGCAAATTCAAAAAATTGTGGTCATGTACTAGCACCATCTGCCAACGTCTAGATACATCTGTAAACCAGCTGAAGAATGAATTTTAAAAGTCCAATAAACATACGCGTTCGTTTCTTTAATAGACGGAATCGTTAAACGGTAGTATGGGACAAGGCCTCTACATAGAAATCTTTCCATTCCTACATTTCAAAAAGCAAGAATTAGCTTTAGTAAAGTAGTATTTTTTCATGCTTTATTATAGATTTCTTTTTTACAAAGAAATACAGGGATATAATATGCAATCCACATCAAATAGGGATTATCAAGTCTTACTGCTTTATATTTACATTTAAAACATCTGGATACAAATATAGACAAAGTATGTCCAAGTCAAAACATGATAAAAACACAATTTGAGAACAAGGCATAAGCGATATTGCGTCTCGCCCACTTGTGAAAATAACTACCCCAAGTGCATCTGTCACCCAAGTTTGGTTGCCATTGCAGCAACAGTTGCCAAGTTATGCGTCATAAGAGAGTCTTGCAGGTAAACTTAACACATGAGCTCACATGACCTGTGACCTTATCACATGACCTCCAACAGCACCATTACATGCAGGTCCCCTTACTGCATCTATAACCCAACTTTGTTTGAAAAGTGAGAGACAGTTGCAAAGTTATCTGTCATAAGAGAGTTGTGCAGGTAAACTTTAAAATTTGACCTGAAATGACCTTTGACCTTACCATGTGACCTCCAAAGGCATCATAACATGAATATACCCCAAGTGCACCTATCTCCCAAATTTGGTTGCCATTGCAGCAACAGTTGCCAAGTTATGCATCATAAGAGAGTCTTGCGGGTAAACTTTAACATATGACCTCAAATGACCTTTGACCTTATCACTTGACCTCCGACAGCACCATTACATGTAGGTCCCCTTACTGCATCTATAACCCAAGTTTGGTTGAAAAGTGAGGGACGGTTGCAAAGTTATCTGTCATAAGAGTCCTGCAGGTAAACTTTAAAGTTTGACCTGAAATGACCTTTGACTTTACCATGTGACCTCCAAAGGCATCATAACATTAATGTACCCTAAGTGCATCTATCACCCAAGTTTGTTTTCCATTGCTGCAACAGTTGCCAAGTTATGCATCATAAGAGAGTCTTGCAGGTAAACTTTAACATATGACCTCAAATGACCTTTGACCTTATCACTTGACCTCCGACAGCACCATAACATGAATGTGCCCCAAGTGCATCTATCACCCACGTTTGGTTGCTATTGTAGCAACATGTGCAGAGTTATGTGTCATAAGAGAGTCTTGCAGGTAAACTTTAACATATGACCTCAAACGACCTTATCACGTGACCTCCGACTACACCATAACATGCAGATCCCTTTACTAAATCTACAACCCATGTTTGGCTGAAAAGTGAGGGACGGTTGCAAAGTTATCTGTCATAAGAGAGTCTTGCAGGTACACTTTATAATGTTTGACCTGAAATGACCTTTGACTTTACCATGTGACCTCTGAAGGCACCATTTAACATTAATGTGCCCCAAGTGCATCTATCACCCAAGTATGGTTGCTATTGCAGCAACAGTTGCCAAGTTATGCATCATAAGAGAGTCTTGCAGGTAAACTTTAACATTTGTGACGGACGTACGATGGACGGACGATGGATGGACGACGGACGGACGACGGACGGACGACGGACGGACGACGGACGGACGACAGACGGACGACGGACGGACGACGGACGGACGACGGACAGACGATAGACGGACGGACACCATTTGGATCCCTAAGTCTTGCCTTCACCTCTGGTGGGCGAGAGAAAAATGAGGCAATCACATTTATAAATAAACAAAGTATTTATACTAAGTACTGAAAAACAAAAATCAACATTTCACTCTTTATATACAGTATATAAAAAAGCAAGAGATTTGTGGCTGCAAATGGCAATGTTACTATGTTGATCTCACAATTCAATGAGATCTTTTGCAAGGAAATGGTAGCCAATAGCAATTCCGAAATGTCATTAATTTACATTGCAAGATTTATGATACTTCTTCTTTTTATGATACTTCTTCCTTTTAATCACTTGAAAATGCTAATTCTACTATGCTTGAGTACAACAGATACCGAGCAATAAATTCAACCTCTGATCAATGACAATGGAATCTTGATATTGGAATATTGCAAGGTCTTTGCAAAGACACTCTCTGCTAAATGACAGCTTTTAAGATCTCTTATCAGGGATGCTAACCTTGTAAAAAGCATTGCAGTATTTCAAGGGACAAAAAAAAAGGATTCTTGGTGGAAAAACAGTATTTTCACCCTTTCTTCAATAGACATATGTATAGAAATACAATTTGGGGGAAAAGTATTTTCCAAAAACCTGCAGTATTTTTGAAAAAAAAAAGAAAGAATAGTTGGCATCTGTCTTACAGACAAAGAAATTCAGCTAAACCAGTAGAAAATACATATAAAAATATGAAGGATGTTGGATGAATCAAGTGAAGCATGCTACCGATGCTTTGCTTGGACTATGTTCTGTAACATCTTCTCCATGTTTCCAAACGGGAATTCCACCAAAACACACAAGATCAGAGCACAGCAATGTGCAAGGAGAACAAAGGCTGCAAACAGGTGACTCTGTGGTCAATGGAGAAAAAAAAAAGAAGAAAAAAAGATGTTATTAAAGCCAGTCTCTAGTTTTGGTAGCAAAAGGAGAATTAGCATTAAACTGATCAAGTATAGTCTCATATTGTCAATCTTGCATGAAAAGGCATATGTGTGAAATTGTGTGACATTCCTTCCATGAATTCCGAAGAATTTTAGTGTAAATATCTGAGTGAAACGCAATATAACGGTCACACTCAGCAGTAGGCTCTGACACCTCCACGCCAACGAGCTCGGCATAAAACACACAGCAATTCACAGTGTACGTGTGGGCAAATGGAACTCCCATTGGTTCTATGCGTGTGCAGGCACAGTGTGATGCTGCGTCGACAATGTTTTCGGGGGTCCGAAAACTAAAGATTTGAAATTTCGATTGTAAAATACAATCACACAAATTAGTTTTTATTCAGTATCCTATACATCATAAAAGTTTTATGATAGAGTCTCTCATCTCATCTGGCAATGAATTGAAATAGTGAAAGATTCTTTTCTGAATTTACTAAAACTAGAGACCAGCTTTAAGCTGATTTGAAAACCTTTAATTCATTAATGTTCCATGTCTCTGGAATGTGCATTCCTACAGGGACCATACAGAAATAGCTGTACTTGCTGCTAAAAGCAACTTGGAAGGGTTCAACCTGAAGGCTAGATACTGGGTCGTAACACACAAAGATTTGCGATCAATTGCACAGTTGTAACAGCTAATCAAAACCATTGTTTGATACACATCTCGTTCAAAAAGGTGACTCTGGGCCAATCAGAATGGTTGTTTTTAATTTGCTATTGATCGCAAACCTTTGTGTTACAGGCCCCTGTTGAGGATAAGTGCTGTTTTTTGATAAGATGAAGACTACTTCTAACAAATAAACTTTGATGACACTTCTCTATCTTTTCCTGATGTCTGCTGAACCAGTGCCTCGCTATCAACAGGAACAAATCACTAGATGAATCTGCTCACTTATCATATCATCATCAGTGAAAGTGAAATTCTGCCCTCTCCATTAAAATCATGGACATTCACTGAAGCATTTTTCAAAAGTTACATTGATCATAAATCCATTGCAAAATACCTCAAAGATAGGGGTCGAATTCTGAAAACGTTGTTACATTTCGTCTTGCAGGAAACAAACTGGAATAAACAATTATCCTTGGTGGTTGCACAGATATAACTTTTATGCACACAGAGCCAGCTCTGCACAGAGATTAACCAAAAGCTTGTCCTAAATTTCATTTTACATAAAAGGTCTTCAGAATGCAATCCCAGATTGAAAAAGTTCCTAACAAAAAATCAGCACAGCGTGTAGACTTACCAGAGTGACGACAGACCAGTGCATAGGAACAGCTTGGCTGTAGCCATACACATTCTGTATTACAGGGTGTATAAGGTAGGTAGAGTAAGTCAGACGGCTCAAGGGCACCCAGAAGTTCCAGGACAAAATATCATTAACCACTCCTGAAAAAATTGAACAAAAAAAAAAAAGGTGCACAATTTTTATACATGTATATTATAAAAGATTCTTTAAATATTTGATTTGATTTGATTTATTTATTTCAATATCTTTACAAATATTCAGGCATGTGCAAAGTATACAGGCATTCCAAAATAACATCATGCAAGGTACTGATATTTGTAGAAAACAGAACTAAAATATACAGAAGAATGTTGACATAAATATACAGAGGAATGTTGACATTAATATACAGAATGATAAAATGTATACAAAGAACAATGTTGACATAAATACACAGAAGAATGATGAAATGAATATAAAGAACAATGCTGACATAAATATACAGATCAATTTTGACCTAAATTTGAATGTAGGGACATGCAGGAGAAGCAATGTTAAGTTGCATAAAATTAAAAAAAAAAAAAACACTGCCTACCTTAAGGCCTCATCACATATTAGCGAATCGAGCCAACGAATGCCTAACGTATTCAAAAATTTGGACATGCGTTCGTGTTCGTTCGTGACATGTTTCATGTACGTGGTATTCGTTAGCTGTTCGTAGGTGTTCGCAGACATACGCTGGAGCCGATTTTATATTTTGGACATGTTCAAAAATTTAGAACCCTATTGTAGCCAAGAATTTGAGTGTATTTGAGCGTATCTGGACTTTTCAAAAAAATAGCTGTTCGCTAGGCATTCGTGAGCTCTATTCGCTAATATGTGACGGGGCCTTTAATACAACACCCTAAAATAATAAAAAATAAAAACTCTGTTCGCACTACAAAGTTGTTAAATCCCATTTTTCCACAGAGTTAGGTTCCGCAGATAATAAAAATCGTTTGCTGAACAAAAGGCCTAAATTATGAAATGACAATTCAATCTTTATGCGCAACTCATAGAATCCTTTTAGCAATTTTTTTTCTGACAAAGCATTTTCTGCAAATATTCCAGAAACATGAATCAAAATTGCTAATACAGGGACGGATAAAAAACAGAAAGAATAATCATTTCATATTTTTGCCCACCTTAAGTCTCAAATGTTTGAGGATTGGTGGACAGCAATTTGATAACTTTTTAACAGGAAAGCAAGTCTTGCATTCTAAATAATTGCTACAGTATGCAGAAATGTTAAATGAATTGCTAATTTGTACATTAAAAACTCTTCAACATGTTCCAAATTTAACAATGCTAAATTGAATACTGAATTTTCTCTTTCCCATAGACTTAATAAAAGGGCCACCCAGTTCTAGTAACCAACGGGATACACCTTTTAATTTTTCTTTAGGAAATTCCTGACAAAATGAACAACCCTAAATGGAGGTACAGGGAGTGCAGAGAAACATCCCTTCTGCTTTTGCCTTAAATATATTTTAAGGGTCCCGTTTCATAAAACTTATCAATAACAAGTTGCAATAACTGCTATAAGCTACTGAAATCCTTGCATTTGATTGGCTGAGAGAAAATTTGTCACAGAAATGTGCCAGTTGTTACTGATAACAAGCTTTGTAAAACAGGGCCCAGGACTCTGAATCAGAAGTTAACCCATTAAATACTGAATTCTCATATTCCTATTGACTTAATACAGGGGTACACCTAGTTCCAGTAGTAAATGGGTTAATAATCTAACCGACAAAATATTTGTCCTTACCCTCGGAGGGATCACAGGTTTGTTAAAAATACAGTGTTCTCACCTCCATAGCCATAGTGACAGGCAAATATGACCCAGACAACAGCCAAGGCCCAGGTGAAGTGGGAAAACGTAAGGTACATGATGCTGGCAGCCTGACTCAGTGTGACAGCACCTCTGTTAGAATCATAGAGACCGTAAACTACCACCATGCCCAAGGCAGTAGCAATGGACCAACCAGCTGCTACGAATACCTAGACAAGAAGATGTAATGATGTACACTGATCAATCTATCATCACATGAAACTGATTTTTTTTTATATCAAAGCTCTAAATACCACCATATGTCTAATCGGTCATGTCCGACCTTCCAAAACTGTTTCTCATTCATTTTTCAAAAAAAAAAATGGCAGACAGAATCCAAAAAAGACAATAAAATTAGTGAAGGCTATTTACCAGATATCTATCAGCCGTGTCTGACCTGATACTGTTTTCTTCAGGTATTCATTTAGGTAAAAAAAAGGTAAAAAAAAATTCATCATATCATCTATTTACATAAGCAGCTCTTCACAAATTGGGCAATGATTTACGGGGATAGCTAAAAGCTGCTATTGTCATCACTATCTGTCAAATAGGATCCAGGACATATCCTTACTGGTGATAACCTAATCTTCTTGTTTCCAATGTCATACATGATGAAACCAAGGGCCATGCCCAGGAGGTACGGTGGGATACGGCAATAAGGCTTGTTGTAGACAACTCCAGTGACGTCATTTGCGAACATGTACTCTGTACCTGGATCTGTAATGACTGTATCTAGAATACTTTTGTAGTACAAAACAAGAAAAAAAAGAGAGTCACTTCAGTGTAATGATGCATGTATTACAAAATAGCAGCACAAGTAATAGATGAATTAATACTTTCATCTAAGCTCGATGAAGTACAAAAAAAGAAATATTTAAGGTCTTATATGGTTGAATTTTTTTTTTCTTTCATAAAAATATATGGAGAGGTGTATGATACATCTACAGGCAAATGACTTGCGTATTCAGTTGTGACCACATTATGCAGATATCACAGGTTCCAAGATTGATTTATGATTAGTCTCTGAAGAGCTGGCACTACCAATGGGCAGAAAAAAAAATTTAGGTCTGCCTTAAAACGCTTTTCTTTGGAAGTGGGTAAGAAATTTAATAGACAACAGCTAAAGTTAAGCAATTCTGGTATATCTGTTCTTATACATTTCACGCTTATATGTTAATGAAAGATTTTACAATGAAACCATAAATACATCTTACCCTTGGGTCAGTATTGAAACCTGGAAATTATTCTGATAACAAAGTACAGCAGTGGTGATGAAGCTGGCCACGCAAGTAATTAACAATCCTATCATCCCCTTCACACCATACCTAGATTGAATAGATTAGTATACTCCATGAATGATTTGGCTATTTACAATGTATACATGGTTTAGCACTTCATCCTACTAAAGACACAATTCTTTCTTTAATAATCTTACGCATAATAACAATTAGCTGTAATGAAGCATAAAAATCTGAAAAAAACACATGTATATTAAAGTTTGAGAAAAAATATGAAACTAGGAAAGTTATTCTTTAGAAGTTGAGATGACTTTGATATTCCTGACTTTGAACCTGTGACTTTCTTTTCCTTTGCCTAATTTCTATTATTAACAACAATCAATTTTTCTGGTTCATCTGCGCCCTCTTGGAGCAGCTCTTCAGCATGGTGTTAATCATTCTTGATATTTTCAAAAATTAAAAATACATTTAAAAAATTTGGAAATGAACACATTGGGTCATGTTTTTTTTCATAAAAACATGACCCAATGTCACTTAATCTGATCTTTCAAGCATCAAAATTGATTTATAAGCACTAATTTTGAAAAAGTTTTAAACTCTCCTTTAAGTAAAATAATTTAAGGAAGTTAATACCACAAAAGATCAAATTACTTTGCCAATTCTCCACAAGGTATGTAATGAGAAACTTCTCAGAAAATACAGTCTGTAACAGAAAAATGAAAAAAGAAAACCCCTAACATATAAAATTTTAATTAACCAAACAAGAGTAATTCAACCCCACGTGGAAAAAAATTATGCCTCTGCCTCCCGCGCAATTTTTGATTTACGTACATCTCAACAACAGCTACATACTAGTAACCATTACCTCTTCCACCTAAAGTATATTTTACTCGTCTTTGACTAAAATCTCTGCCATATATGCCAAGATATCATGGAAACAGTTGTAATTTTAAATACTTTTCTGACCCTATGACCTTTGACCTTTGACCTACTTATCCCCAAATCTAATCAGATCATTTTCCTATGCTGATGCAAACTAGTACCTAGTTTGAAGTTTATACTTCAAATGGCTGTTGAGATATTGTGTTAACGAGGCTAAAACCCATAATTTCTTATATTGACCTCTGTGACCTCGACCTTTAACCTACATACCCGAAATCTATTCAGGTGGTCTACCTATGGTGATACATACTGGGACCAAGTTTGAAGTTCACACCTCAAACGGTTCTTGAGATAGTGCATTAACGAAAAACCAGGACGGATGAACAAACAACCTGAAAGCAATGCCCATGGCATGACTTTCAGTGGGCGTAGGCTTAAAGTGATTACACAATGGTAATTTTTTTTTAGATATATGATCGAGAATAGAATTCTAAGAAGAATAACATTAAAAATTTGATGATTTTCAATCGAAATCAATGTGTTTTGGATAATTTTCTGATAAAAAGTCAAGAGTTGACCAAAAAATTTGAGGATGAGGTATGACGTAAAAGTGGGTACCCAGTTGAAACTGGGTCACAGCTGAGGGGTCAAAAATATCCTGAAATCTTACCACATTTCGGGGTTTCCTTGGCAACACGACTTATTAAAAAACTTTAGGCAGATGATTTTCTGCTAATAAAATCATGCTCTTTAAAATGAGCTAACATTGTTTCAGCATTGGGTACCCCCTTTAAGAATATATAAGCACCAAAAGTGATGGGAACAAATACGACCAAGTTTCATCAATATATCAGGAAGCAAAGTCAAAGGTCAGGCATATTTTATCAGATGGAAATTCTCTTCATATCTCACTGAAAAAAAATATGTAAGATCAGTGGATAAATATTATATCTCTATCCATTTGTTTGGTTATTATTAAGGAGGATTAATGTGAGCATTAGGGTGGAAAAAGAAAATTGCTTTGTCAGATCAACTGGACAAACTGCCATGATCTATGCATACAAACATGATTAGTATAAGCCGATAGTCATACATACCGATACATAGGAATGAGAAGTAATGGACTGATGATGAAAAACTGCATGTCATTGGCCAGGTACCAACTCCAAGGTATACACTTCATGTGAAGACAAACAAGTTAAGAGAGGACAAATGTATCATGCAAATTAGTTGTGAGTTCTTGTAATGACAAGGAAATACAAAATGTTACAGAACCAGTGAAAACACTAAAACTAGTTGAATTTTAAATTTGACAAGATGAAATACATACTTAAAAAATCATTTTGGGCATTAGTGAATTCATATCAACTTCATCTAGTTGCTTGACAGTCCCTTTTTTTGCCAGCAGATCGCTAGCAATTGTTCATGTTGAGCCCTGTTCATGTAACATACTTAAGCAGATGGTTGGAAGGAACGATGTCTAACAACAGAAAAAGAATTACCATCAAAGAAAGGCTACTGCATACAGAAAGAAGTAATAGAGTTGTTACAATAAACTGCTAATATAATGAGTTAAAAACAGGAACATTAATCTGCCTGAATAAGCCTGAGGGGTGGTCATAGATTATGCAATACAAGTGTCACCAGAAATAAGGAAAAGAAATCATAAAAACCTTTATACAAGTTTTGGTGTTAATAACTATAGTCAAAATGTTACAAAGAAGGAAAAACTATGTTCATAAAGCTAAACATTACAATACTGCCTATTCGCTAAACTTATTGATGTTTAGGCTTCCTCATCATGTAGGCAACAAAAATATGCCCGTTCCCCTCCCCCTTGAAGAAAAGTTCTTACATCCTGTCTTAGTTCAGGAGGGACAAAGTTATTGATATACAGGAGGTCTGTCCACCACCAAGCCTTGCAGAGGGTGACCCTTTCATCAAAGCGATAGGAAATGGGTCCTTGACTCATGTTGGGTAAAAGGTACATCCAGATAAGGATAACCACAGCTAGCACTGGCGTCAACCTGCAATAAAGATACGTGTACACCGGAGTTTTATCTTTGCATCAAGAGATTCAGAACAGATGGGATTCTCATAGGCACAGTCGATGCAAATGTGAAAAAAAACTTTTAAAGATGAATCTTAATTAGCATCGAGAAGAAATAAAACAAGTCTTCAACACCAATACCCCCACAACATCCATCTTCCATAGAACAATTCTTTCACCACAAAGATCAGGCAGTCCCTTTGAAGAGATTTCCACTATTCCATTGTATCTTTCATACACCAGGTAGGCCAGACTTCTTTACCTATAACTTCACACGAAAAATAGAGCATCTTCACACAGGGTCTCTGCTCTCTACGATTGCAGTCCAAAGGGCAGGTATTTGATTACCTGTCAAATCTAAAACCAATCCTAAAGATTTTTTTTTCTATGGGGTTCTTTTCACTCTACGCAAAATTCCTGTACCGTTCCAACAGGATTCAACAGAATTATTCATAAAATGATGATGTGGATTTGATTCAGTTAATTGGTTCCGTCGCTGAACAAAACATACTGTGCTCTTAGACTTTAGATTATCCTGCGGTCATTATGAATTACTTCTGACAAGCCATTAGCATTTCTTATGACCAGCTTGGTTAATCATCTGCATCAAGCCTTATCAATCTACTTCGTTTTAATTTAAGATAGAGTCATTTGTGAAAGGGGAAAAATCTTACCGTCACTTCATAAAAATAATATATCACACATCATATGCTAGGATACTAGTAAAAGTATCCATCCTTGTTACTTTAAAAAAAAACACCATCTACATGTCTTATTCTCTGAGTGTCAGACTGTTTCAAGGTACCTGGTGCTTACTAATGTACCCACTGATGTACCAGTATTTAACAAGAACTACTTAGAAAGCTACATTACAGGGGCTACTTTGCTATCACTGGGGTTACCATAGCCAATACCCCAGGCATCTTATGTCTGAGACTCACCTTACATATCTGTGTAGGTACAGCCAGCCCCATTGTAGTTTCCCATCATTTTCTTTCATCTTCTTCAAGACATGGTACGATAAGAGGAGACCACTATTAAAAAAGAAAATACAGTAGCTAGAGTTCTGGTAATGAATGGTATCAAAAGTACTACTTAAAGTTCTGACCTGATTGTGGACATTTTTAAACTGGGATTTTTTTAACAGCAGTCATATGGGGGATTTTTCATTGTTTCATCAGGTATTAAATACTTTCTATGGGAATTACTTTCACAGTGAAAGTGTAAATATACCTGGTTTGGAAGAAAACAGTAGTCACTCTTAGTCAAGTCACACTGGAGGTGGGTTTTAAGAAGGGGTTTGAATGATTCAGTGGATGGGGTATTTTGAATATGGGGTGAGAGTTTGTTCCAGATGGTGGGGGCAATAGATGAAAAAGCATGGTCACCATATCAGCTAAATGAACATATGTTAATTTTGAATGGTGTGGGCTCATATCCCACCGCTGCCACCAAATTTGTCTTATGTTCTTACACAAGAGTTTAGCATATCGAGAGAATTAGTTGTGACATGTGTAAGCAAGCACAGTCAGAAAATTAAATTTTGGAGTTTTGAATGGTTCCCTCTCACAGGGAGGCAACTGTTTGAATCTCAATGAAATGAATAACCAATAGGAAGCAACTTCCTTGACGTAAATATCGTTCTCATCCAGCTGTGAGGTAAATCAATAATAAAACTCTAGACAAATTACATACAAAGTTCGTATTTTGGAGTGTCCTTTTTGGTGCAAAGTATTCATGGCATTTCTCTCACAAAAAAGATATATGCATGCCTGGATATAAATACAGCACAGAATAGGAATACAATAACAAATCATGAAGTTAAAGTTGGCATTCACCTGAGCAAGAAAAATGAATCAACAGCAAATGGGGTAGACAAGAGAACCTGAAAGGTGAAATCCTGAAGATAGTTTCCAAAGGCAATGAAGATATTCTCTGATAGAAAAAGACAAATGAGAGAAACAATTGCACTGCAAATTATGTACTTGTGTTACATGAAATTCTGCAAATGTACAAAAGATGGCCGAAATTAAGTGTACTAACTTCAGTCCAGTCTTAAAAATAGACTATGGAATTTGTCCACTGATGAATAGAATACCAAATACCTACTACTTGATTCAGCTCATTACCAATATTCTGTATGTTCATGAATAATCATAAGTCACAACTCAAACAAATCCATTTCCTCATTTCCATTTTGTAATCTTATTCAAATACTGTAACTTCCTTTGTTGACACTTGTCAAAAATCAAATGAGAGGAAATGACTTTAACCAAGTTCAAATTAGTTTGTGTTTGTACGTATCATTGTGCCTCTGTCTATGCTACAGGAATTTGCATCGGCCATTCTTATAAGACTTAATTTTCAAGTGACTGATACTCATATATTTGTGTAAAAAAGGGAGACTGCAGTAATGATAAAAAATGAGAATATATACCGGTAGACATTAGAACAATCTACATTTCTACCTGAGTCACCTCCTTGCTGTAGTGTACTGACTGTACTGTCAAAAGCATCTGATTCATGCCTCTACATGTAAGTTGAGAGTAACTGCCACAACAAATTTACAAACCCATCTTTGTCTTCTGAATTCATTCTAATTATAATCTTATGATTCTACTACTATCTACATGATTCCTCATAAAGACTATTAAAGTTTAAACATAGTAATAACAACTTCTGTTTCTGACAGGAGAACATAATGGATAATAATCACCTGGAAGCCCAGAATTCATCACCACAGAAACAAATTTACAAACCTATCCTTGTCTTCTGAATTTATTCTAATTATAATCTCATGACTATCTAAGTGATTCCTCATAAAGAGTATGATAGTTCAAACAAAGCAATAACACCCTTCTGTTTCTGACGGGACAGGATAATGAATAATAATCACCTGAAAGCCCAGAATTCATCACCATAGAAAAAGAATGACCTAAGATGATCCAGGTTATGCTAATGACCCGAATTCCATTCAAACATGGGATGCCTCCAGGAGCCTGCTTTGTGGTAAGAATCTTCGGGAGGTTGCGAGACATGGAAAAACACAGAAGAAACTGCACCAACAGACCTGAAAAGAACAATACAATGAAGTCGTAAGCATCCAACAACTACACTAGTAATTTATCTACTTTTTTTTTAGTCAAACACCTCCACTTCCCAATGTAAACAATACACAGAAGTTCAGAGGTAACAATTTGAAAATCTGTACTAGTTCCCTTATACAAATCTTTATGTCATACCAAGAAAACCCCAGTATGTAAAGAGATATTAAGGTGGATTAGTTGGCAATATCTATGCTACTGTGAATGTCACTATTAGTTCTCCTCCTACTGCCTGAGGCCACATCTTCTGCATTTTCAATTAAGCTCATTTAGAATCAATTTGATTCCCTGCTAGGTGTGAAATATCAGGTCATGTTTCTTATCATGCTGAGATATATCACACCTTGTTTACGAAACAAAATGGGATGTGAGGCCTTGTGATCTATTTCTGAACTGCACTGCAAAGTGTGCATAACAGAATGAAAGAGACTTTGAAAATGGCAGGTCAGGTGAAGGAGGAAAAAAGAGTGAGAGAGAGAAAAAAGGGAGAAAAAGATAACAGAGATAAAAGAGATAAAGAGAGAGAGAGAGTGGGGGGGGGGGAAAGAAAGAGGAATACAACATGGAAAACAAAACAACCGCAAGAGATGGCAATGAATGTAGAAAAGAAATAATAAAGGAGATGAGAGCAGGGGAACCATTTTGAATCACAGGGAGAAAAGAATTAGGAAGATCAAGGGAATAAAAGAGAGTAAAAGAGTGAGAAAAATCAAAAGGAGAGGAAAATAAAGAAGCAGATGGTGAAGGCAAAAGACTTAACAGACAGAGAGACAGAATAAAAGTAAGGAGAGAGAAAGAATTCCAATGTACATACTATTCTTGGATTTGTTCTCGGATTTGTTGTCAGGATGATGAGACCCACCAAGCAAGGCAGTGGTTTCTGATGTTGGCCCAGACGTAATGTCAACCTGGAGGTTAAGATAGGAACCAAAGGACACATTTCCAGTCAGAAAGCTGCAGTGAGGAATACCTCCATTATGGGGGGGGGGGGGGGAATATATACTGCATAAAGAATGTTTATAGTGCAATAATAGGGACATAATTATGGTATTAAAATGAAATGGATATCATAACTTTTCTGTTAATTTGTAGGGGTGGGGGGGGGGGGGAGAGATGGGGTACCTACAAGAATTGTTTCATGAGCAGAAACCTGTTAGCCCAGAGTAATAATACAAATGACATTTACAACTTCAAGTCATTCTAAATGAAGTTTTAAACTAGGGTGGCTTAGATTTAAAACTCTCCCTCTCTTCAGTTTATGTAATGGTTGAAGTTTAATCTGTTCCAATTTTTTTCCCTTCATAACTTCTCTTCTATCTTCTTCAGCTATTTTCCTTTGCTCATTTTTTTCTTCTAATTTTCTCCATTTCTTTTATTCTTTATCCCTTTCTCCCTCTATTCTCTCTCCCTCTCTTTCCCTCTCAGTCTGCTCTGCCTCTTTTCTCACTTTGCTTCTTCCTCTAACTCTAGTTCTGTCTCTTTCTTTTCCCCACACATACACTCTTTCTTCCTCTTTCTCTTTAATACTCCATACTTCTCCCTCTTTCTCTCTCCCTCTATTTCTCTCCCTCTTTCTCTAGTTTACCCTTTCTCAATATGCTGTGCATTTGTCTTCTACATCAAATATCTCTCTATCTTTCTATCTGCATGTATTTTTCTTCCTCTTTCCCTTTCTTTTCATTCATAACTTCTCCCATCTCATTCAGCTGTTTTCCTTTGCTCAATTTCACTTTTTTTCTCATTCTGTTTTCAATAGCTATCTTATTCTTTATCCTTTTCTCCCTCTATTCCCCCCCCCCCCCCCCCCCTCTCTCTCTCCCTCTCGGCCTGCTCTGCCTCTTTTTTTCACTGTGATTTATAATTGTTTCTCTAAATCTGTTTCTTTCTCTTTCTTGTCCTTACACACCCCAACACAAACACACACACACCTACACAAACACACACACTTTCCCCCCTTCCTTTCCCCTCTCTTATTCCCTACCTTTCTCCCTCGTAATCTCTTTCCTTTTTTTTTATAGTTTATTCTCCCTCAGTATTCTATCTATTTCTCTTCTACTTCCATTAATCTCTCTCTCCCTCCATCTTTCTATCTCAATGTGTTTATCCTTCTCTTTCTCTGTATCCCTTTCTGTTTCTTCCTCATTCTCCTTCCTTCTCTCCATATGTCGTTTTCTACAAGATCCACAATGAACTCAAATTCATTCAACTCCTTACCTCACTATCTGCAGCTTGCCTTTCATAAGTCCTTCCTGTCTGACCCATGGCACCATATCCCTCAACATTTGACCTTTGACCTTTAGCTTCTTCTTCCTTCCCTCTATCTGACTTCAGGTCATCTATGCAGCTGTATATTGACTCTGGGTCATTGGTGCCTTCAGTATTCCAGGTGTTGGACACATGCTCTGAATTTTGACCTAATTTATTTTTATCCTCCTCTTTTGTCCTGTGCTTGTCAACAGTGGCATAGACAACAGAGGCGCCTGATGACCTCTGATTTGAACTTTGACCCATACTTGATCCACTGGTAGGGCCACGTGGGAGAGGGGGAAGGGAAGATCTCTGTTTCTGCTTTCGAGCGATGTGTTTGTCAAATATCATTCCAACCACACTGAGCACGGATAAGAGGCTGATGAGTACACTGTAAAATAAGCAAATATTACAAGAGAAAATCCATACACAACCATACACTAATCCTTCAAGTATGTTTAACTGTAACCATGTAGTTTGATATGGGAAATGTGAAATTCAAACATGATGAACATCAGAACATTGATAAGTAAATACAAACAAAGAGTTTTAATTTCATCTGAAAAAGTATAACTAGATGCTTCAAGTGTTTGAAAATCTAAACAGAAAGTACTCTATCATTATTCTATAAGATGACAATGATGATGATAATGATGATTTTGCTGCTGCTGCTGCTGCTGCTGCTGCTGCTGATGGTGATGATGAAAACAATGATGATGATGATGATGATGATGATGATGATGGTGATGGTGATGGTGATGGTGATGATGATGGTGATAATGATGATTTTGCTGCTGCTGCTGCTGCTGATGGTGATGATGAAAACAATGATGATGATGAATATGATGATGAATATGATGATGGTGATGATGATGATGATGATGATGATGATGATGATGGTGATGGTGATGATGATGGTGATAATGATGACGAAGATGACAATGATGATGAGGATGGTGGTGGTAATGATGATGATGATGATGATGATACTAATAACAACAAGTTCACTTACCATGTTCCTATGAAGCCACCATTGAAATCTGTATTGGGTTTCTCTGTACAATGCACTGCTGACCCAGCCACATCCCTCACTCCAAACCAAGTAACATTGAGTGAATCTGCAAGTTCAATATATCTAACAACAATTATCATGATAATTAACCAAATAATATTTTTTAAAATATAAAGCCATTCCTATTCACATAAGATGCCCCAAAATGAGAGAGACATGTTTCATGCTAAGAATTAGAGACCACTTTGTGAAATAACTTTTCTTCTGCTTTCAGACTGCTTTCAGACTCCCTGTCCAATAATTGTGTTCTGCTTTAGAAACCATTAGAGCAGGAGCAGACATACAACATGGGGCATGGAACTCATCACAGTTCAGAGATTCTTAAGATCTTAATCAATCAGCTTTTCATCCTCAAACTGGCACCCATTAATATCATCCACTAGCTCCTACATGGTTTGAAAGAAATGAAAAATTATATACCACATACCAATGCAAATGAAAATTGCAAAGAAAAATTGCCAATTTACACATGAAAATAGCGATTTAAAACAACACACTGTGTTGCCAATTTAGAGATTATTAGGTAATTAGAGTTAAAAAGCTCTGGTTTGTTAATGGAACAATGTACTGCATTAGAAACAGATACATTTTCTTTTTTCCATGATTGCTTGTCTTTCTGCTCATGGAAAATGTGTAATTTCTAATATTCTAGATCAAAAGATAATAGTTTGTCACTGAAAGGAGACTCTGTCGGTTATCAAATACTTAAAGGCTTGTTCAGATGTGACGTGACAAACCCAGCAACAAACCCCTGCCTTTTTTTAGTGCTCAGATATGGGGCAGCAAACCACAATACAAAATGAACGCGCATTAACATGTCAATGCTTACATAAAAGGGATTTTTGTCAAAAATTGCGCAGACATGACATCATATTTTGCACGAAATTTTAAAGAATTTGATTGGTGTTTTTGGTTCACAGCTTTTTGCCACAGGGAGACCAAAATTGTGCCTCTTGCCTTGGCATTTTTTTGTCTTTTTTGCATCCTCATATCCCATTCAATTACTACACAAAAAAATGGCAGGTGTTGTGGGGTTCACTGTGTCATATCTGAACAAGCCTTAATGCAGAAGCAAAGATACAACAGAGAGTGAGGGAAATGCCCCCCCCCCCCACCTCCTTTTTGTCAAACAAAGTGGGTTTGCAAAGGGTGACACCAAAGGAAATATTTTAGTATTTGATGTGAAAATAATGTTCTTTATGAACAGTGTTTAGAAATTACATGAGTATTTTTCACAGATGAGGACTTTGTACCTTTGGTTTAGCTGGGTTTGTTTAATTTTTACAGAAATTACCCTGTACATTCCTCCTACATTGTTGTTTTGAACAAAACATGCATATCATCATACATGTGAGCAGTACGTGTCCTGTTTGTGTTCAAGATCATCAAATTGGGAACACAGATGTAACATGCACAACTTCATACATTTGGGTCTATAGGACTGAACAATGCAGATGATGTACAATGGGAACAGAATATACAGGATCGACAAAGGTTTCCAGAACTTGATATTCTTAGATACACCTAAGGGAACATCACATAACCCCTTAAAAAGTCTTCATTCCCGAAAGGCTGTATGTATCATGATCAAGGGGTTTTTTTTTGTATCTCTTCAACCTTGTTAATGTACAGAATTTTCTTGCATATCTTGCCGATTGGGCCTTTTTTTATTCTGTTATTCTTCATTTTCTTTAATTTTTGCATGTTAGTAGCAGGACTCCTCCTAATTTTTTTTTGTAGAACCTCCCCCCCCCCAAAAAACAACAACAAACAAACATATATTTGGCTCATTAAGCCACTAGTTGCAGTGGGAATTCACTGCAGGGAGTGTATATTAACATTTTACCTCAACTGAATGGCTATTCAATTCTTTGCTATTTTTCTGAGCCATATTGAGGCTTTCCAGAAACTGCTCGCCATTTCCCAGAGTTTTTTTTTCCCTCCATTACATGTAATCTAACATATCCTCTGTGCACTATACCTATGAACAAATAATCTGGTAAACATTCATCACAATTAAATATTGTAAATTCTTGAGCTTCACTTCATGTTAACAATATACATGTACACGAGACTATGCATACTGACTTAGAACACTACCGAAAGACCTGCAGAAGTACAGTCTCTTTTTCAAATATTTGCCAATGCTCCCCTTGAAACTGAAGTACACTAAGAAAAACTGTGGTTTAAAATGCTCTCTGGCCTACACAGTGTTGTATCCATATATGCAGCCAAATAAATGATGCTTGAACTCTGTCGTTTTCACTTTAGCTCGGAGGAAGTGAAATTCTGTTCCTAAATACATGTCTTTCGGAAATAAAAACGTCTTCTATTAAACAGGTGAATTCTCAATTTTCTTTTCTTTTTTCTTTTTTATATGGCAAAAACGTACTTTAGTGGCCTTCGGACAGGAAATATTCCGAAACGGTCAATGACGCAGATTTCAATCCTGCAATAATACTTCCTGCAACAATACCTCTTACATTAACATCAATTGCTTGTACATCCATTTATGGCTCAGAAAATTCTCTTGGGGTAACAAAGGCAACAATGCAAGGAACGGAGGCGACTGTGACCCCTAGTCTGGATCTTTTAAAAAAATTTATCATTCTGTTTTATTCCCGACATGTATCGTTACACAGAATGTGACATCCCCCACAAATTGCCCAATCCCTCGAATTCACACCAGTTGAATAACAGGACTTCCTGGACTGTTTCCATATCGGAAACAGTCCCTCTCATGACCATTATAACACTATGGCCAAGGATGAAAAAGTTAACTGATCCCATAAAATGTCAATCATGTTATGGTTTTCTTCATCATCAAATCACTTTTTCATTTTAGGCTCTATCTACAGCTTTAATAGTAAGATGGAAGGAGGGGGAGGGGGAGATACAGGGCTTACGGACGTTTAAAGCACCCCATTGTTTTAAACCTCTTTTGTGAATTCCGGCCCATGTCACCAATTCTTTCTCTCTCTCTCTCTCTCCCTCCCACCTTTCTCCTATTAAATTTCTAATATTAATTTTCTCCCTGTTCTGATCTTTCATATTAAACTGAATGATTGGCAAATCCATCGATCTTCATGCATCTCTCTAAATCTTTCAGTCTATATTTTCCTCTTTCTCTCCCTTTCTTCAACCATTTATCTCTTTCTCTCTCCCTTTCTCCCTCCCAATTTTCTCTTATTCCTTGCCCCTTCCCTACCTCCTTCTATCATTCCTTTCTTGCACAGTCACTAGTATTACCAGTAATCAATTGGTCTTTTTTCTTCAAAAGTATGTAACTCTATTCACCTATCAGCATATTCAATTCCGATGGAAACCAAGTCAACTGCATGACTCATCCAGCCTCTTGTAGCACAGTGCTGGCAGACTCAAGCAAACATATTCCCTTTCAAAGTTATGATTCCAGACTCCTTACAACATGACAAAATGAACAATTCTAGCTGTGCAGCTATGACATTTAACTTATTTAACATTTATCTTATTGTAGCATTTATCAATTTATTGCATCCAAATACACATATGATTTTTGGTTTTTTTTATGTGACCACTGACCAAAGGTTAGTTCAGTAACACTATCATTTCCAGTGGTCACATATTTTTTAATGACATATACATTTTGATAAAGACATACCATGGTAAGCCATATGGTACACTTTGCACAGAACTGAGGAATTGCATATAACTACTAGTTCACCTCCTCTATAAAGTATAACATTTATCAAGGAAGGAATAGGGACAAATACCATAGTAATCAAATTTCAGTTTCTTGAGGGAAAATGTGTATAAAATATGCAGATTCTTGTAGGTGGGGGGGGGGGGGGGGGTACATGCTTTCTGTGCCAAAACACCTGCCTGGACTCTCCCCTAATACATGCCATGATATACTATGATATCATATATTCGCTCTTATCACCTAGTCTGTCTCATTAAATTTCAGGTCAAACAGATAATGAAAGGTACTCAGACATCATTATCACTTTGTGTAAAGGTTATTCACATTTATGTCAAATCTCTATTTGCTCTGATAAGTGTGTAAGGTTTCTTTGTTGGTGTTTCTCTTATATGTGCTCTAATGGTTCAGTTTTATTGTCCAGAAAATTACAAGTACTGTGATAAGATATATCAACATCACCTGCACGTACTCTGAAGGCCACTGTGAAGGCATTCAAGGTCACTTTGAAGGTTACTGTAATTTTCCATAATCAATTAGGTTGTATTATTGGCACTTGAAATCTGACTTCCCCCTTTTCTCTCTTTCTGAGGGCAAAAATGGCACTGTTTTGACAACTTTACCAAGTAAATGTCATATATCAACACATGTCAAGCAGCTAAGAGTGGAAATTGGGGGGGGGGGGGGATATGTGCAGATGCTCTTTTCCATATCCTGCATCCATCCACCCCTTCAAGTTCTTTTCTTTTTATTCTCTTTCGGATAACATTCCCCCCCCCCCCCTCCCAAAGTACTTCCCTGAACATATCCCTGACTATGATAAAGAGTTATTCCAGAGAAAAGTAATATTATTTTGCAAGCCAATAAATACAGGACAAAAAACCCCAAGAAAATCTAAAATGGAAATTAGGTACATTGTATAAGAATTACTGACATAAAACAATCATCATATAGTTACCAAGGAGCATTTCCAGACTGCTTTGTACATCACCTTCACTGCAGCTGACTGGAACACATACACCCCAGTTGATTGGTAATGCCTATGATCAAACAAAAACAAACAAAATCATTATGATTCACACTAGTAATAAGGCGTTTTATTTTTACATCATTGTGCGAAAGAATGCATCCGGAATGCAAAATACAAAAATGCAAATATTAAAATGTCTATTTTGACATATTGGAATATTGTACATCAATTTAAAAGGTCTACATGCTACTCGTGATATTATCTATCATTGTTTGAAAAATGTGATTTTCAATAATTTTCCATTTTGTATTCTGGACGCGTTCTTTCGCACAATGACATAAAGATAAGACGCCTAACTCTTAACCATATGATTTCTTCTCTTTAAACAACCTCAGCAACTGCAGATGACAACATGACATCAAGGGATGTACATGTACATATCTGTAGTCATACATTCTCCTTCTTTACTACATGTACAGGCCACCACCTCATACTGTAATTCTAATCATAACTGTAATTTCAATTCTTATATGGCATGGTGCCCCTTGTCTGCGCAGTGCCCAAGTCTGCGCATACGCGTAACTGCGCGATTCTAACATTACAAAAGACGCAATGAACACAAGCATCTTCATATCAATTTTGGTGATATGTATCAGCGAAAAAATGAGGGAAAACTGGTAAAAAAAACATCTATTTTATGTATTTTTACTCACATGCCTAAAAAATGCCACCTTTCATGAAAAAAAATCCCGAACTGCGTGTAAAGTGAATGAGTGTGCAGACAAGGCAACCTTCCCATTTTTAGTGTCAAAATGACAGTGTCAAAATGACAGCATCGTCTATTCTTGTAAAAAGAACATTATTCTTATTTGAATTTTGATGAAATTTTCGGCACAGTTACTCTCTAGGATATGATTAAAATTAGGTCAGTCATTAGAAGAATACCGAATGAAAAGCTTGTTAATTTCAAGTGAAATGTTAGGTGCGCAGACAAGGCCCCCCCCCCCATCATACATGTAGGTGTGTATTCACAAAGGTGTATTAAGTTAAACTATGCTTTAAAATCAGTGGTTTAACTATGGGTAGCCAAATGTAACATAAATCACTAACAAATGATTGGTACTCAAACTATTAAAAACTGCCTTGGAATGATAAGTACAATAGTTTCTTGACCATTATACCGGTATTTAATTAATTTTCATGTGCCTTGCCACTGACCTTTTTAAACATGTATATTTTTTTAAATGTTGTAAATATGTCAAACATGTAAACATGATTTATCCAGCTGTAGCTGCTTTTCATGTGAAATGTCTAATGTATCAAGCATGTTTATTCCAAAGAAAACCATTTTTTATTAAAGCAGGAGACCAGAAGTCTAGTAAACATAAGGGATATAACAGCATGGACAGAATTGTCACATCTGGCTACCCATGGTTAGCCAGATGGTTATACCATGGTTTAAAGCCACAGATTTAAACCATGGTATAACTCAGTACACCTTTGTGAATATGGGCCAAGATCTTTAAATCCTTGTACATGAAATATCTTGCTGAAATATAGAATTCCTTCAATCACAAAACATTTTATCATTTGTAATGTAAAATTAAGGTAGACACTTCCAAGCTAACACCTGCTCTTAAGTTTATTCAAAATTTGATCTATATATTGCAATATTATAAAAGGGGTAAGTGAGATTTTAGGAAGCTAGGGCACCCCCAAACAAGTTGAGTACATTCATTCAGGGATCAAACTAATACATGTATCTTAAAATACAACATACATCAGACTGAATGACTTGTACATGTACAATGTGAGGTATCAATTCACTCTGCTTTAATCTATGTGTTCATGTCTGTGTCTTTAACCGTCCTATGACCTTAATTCAATACCAATGGGTGATCAATCTGCTTCCTGTCTACTGCAGAAACAAGGGGCAGCCAAATAAATTTATTGGTGAAAATTCTGGTGCTTTCCTTTTACTTAAGATAACATTGAATTGGGTTTCATGAGGAAGTGCCCAGGACACTGGCTATGTTAGGAAAATAAAGTCAAAGTAGAATCTAGGTCTGCAGACTACAAACATTTGCTTTGATATGCAAAGGCTTTCATAATCAGCATGGATATTTACAGATACATTGTAGTTTCTGAATGCTTGGGGTTATTGAAAGTGGAGAGGCAAATATCTTTCCAGTAAAAAAAAAAAAAATAGGGATGGGGGAAAAGATAGCTGGGATTATTCTGAATTTTATCTGGAGATTGGAAATGCAAAACCAAAATCCTGCAAAGTTACGTAATCTTTATAAAGCAGTGTAAATTTCACAAAGTTAAGCCCTATCTTGCATGTCTGTTCCTTGAACATTAAATCAGTCTGAGGAAAATCTAGGTCACTTAGTCAAGCACAAACATTTATTTACAAGACATGAATCTACACTGCCACTCTTGAAAATGACCTAGAAGCCAGAAAGTCCTTTAATGCTTATGGTAAGCACTAATCAGGGTAGCAAACAATGCTAAGTTGGATCGATAATAACCGGGTACACTGTTTTGTTTAGAAAAATTAAAGTGTACCAATCACCTGTAAAGACAATTTGAGTTTACAGCTAGTGTGTCTGAAACAACTCCCCCAAAAGTTCACCCAGCTAGCATTCTAGAAATTAATAACAGTTAAGGAGTTTGAAGAACATAAAGGATGAAAAAGATAACACAAATCAATACCAGTCAGACGTTTATGGAATCGAATGGTTGTTTAATTCCATAAAAACCTGGACCTATACAAAGCATGGGCATGTAAGTCAATCAGTCTCCACCACCATTTGTTTCCACAACTTAACTGAGAGAATATTTGAACCTGCATTATTTATAAAAGTACTATTTGAAGTTCATATTTTGAAAAAGTATACTGACATGGAACTCTTAACAAAGTAAATTGTCTTTTGGTAACTGGCATTTACAGCTTTATAAATATAAGTGTTAGGACATCAATCTGAACTCTAGGGTCATCTAAGGTTAAAGCAGTAGCTTAGAGACATCCGAGATGTATTAAACGCTATATAATCCAGTATACTATTATTATCAATTTCAAAACTTACAAAAGTATTGTTGACACCTAACGTGATGTTCACTCCCATGTCGACAAGACAGTATCTAAAATTAGTGATGTTCATACACTCATCAAAATGACCAATCCATGCAGTGTTGCCAACGAGCATCCCGGGTGTAGGTTTTCCAAAGGAATCTAAAACTGTAGAAGACAAAAATTATTGGTACATGATTCCAAAACTCATTTTAAAGCAGTTCAGTACTGTACATCAACTTTACTTCTTGAGATTGGCATCAATAATTAACATATTTTTACTCTAATAAAGTTCAAGGAAACTAAAAAAAAAATATACAACAGTAACTGTATCAAAATTAACAGATATTATATATTCCACTCTGCATAGTGCATCACCAATCTTTAAAGCTTATTTTGAGGGAAATCATACTTGCAGTGTACCACAAGTTACCAAAAGCAGATTCAGGTTGTTGATCGATTTTTCCTCTTCTTTGCAATTCATGGCATCAGAGATCAAAATATAATGTAAAATATACCTTCTCTACAACAAAAGGAGAACAGACTCACCTTGGGCAAAACTGGGGTCTCCTGAAAACAAATTCATCAGATCTTGACGGCAGACAATGGATACATTCTGAACAGATGATGACGTATCAAAGAGACTTCGCTGACCCCATGAATAGACCACGTCTTTCAAATGAACATTTCCTTCATCAGCCTTGTTTTTATGACAACCAAGCATGATGATGGTGATAAGGGTATATATCTGGTGAAAGGAGGCCATCTTGCTCTTCACTTTATGTGCATGTTACCTGAGCTGGAGAAAGCAGACAAAATGACAAAATCTAACACATTCATCATGTAATAATTGAGCACATAGTAATTAAGCGCAAATAATGAGAAATATATTAAGAGGACAATAAATTAATTCATTAATGATTACACATATGTACTATAAGCTAGCAATATTATAAAATTCAAATTTAACCCGTTGACTACCAAATTCTTGAATTCCCATACTCCCACAGACTTAATACAGGAAGCACCCGGTTCTGGTACTGGTAGGCAATGGATTAAAGAAAAAAGAGCCATCTGCATGTATAACCAAAGTACCAACTAATGCATGGACAATATGATAACCATATGAAATCCCTGAAAAAAAATAAGTTCCCAGGGCTCTCCTGAAGCTGTCAGTGTATTCCAAAAGACAGGTGCTGCTGCTGTTGAAATAGCACAAGAGCCATACGTTTGGGTATTTCTTAGTGGGGGAATGGAGGATCATGGGAAATTTAGAGAAAATGGACGCCTCTTGTAGGAGCAGACAACGAAGATAAGCTTGTACTGCATAATAGTTATTACTTTGGAATAGGCTTCAATATGTATGGGCAGGTCGTTCTCCTACAGTTTAAGGGGCAGGGCCCGGCAGGCAAATCATTCACAGGCCATCATTTCCCAGTCATGACTTAACTATACCACACCCTACCAAAAACACATACACAAAAAACACATTATCAAATGTCATCTTTTCCTGGAATATCTATTCTAAACCCCCTCCAGAAAAAAGGGAGGTCATTCTCTTACAGTTTAAGATGCAGTGGCTAAATTGTATGACATGTCTAAAACAAATAACCTGCTTGAAATTTGAATTAAACAATGCATATATCTTTAAATGAACTATGTTAATGAAAAAATAAATGGATTTATTATTTCTTAAATGTCATCTAAAAATCCTGGGGGAAAAAAACTATTCTGAACAAAAAAAAAAGAAGATCATGACTGGGCAGGTCGTTCTCCTACAGTTTAATGGGCAGGTCCCAGGAGGCAGATCATTCATAGATCACCATCTCTTAGCCAGGAATTGTACACTAAACCCAACTTATGCTACAGTTCAGAATGAATAAATAAATGAATGAATAAATAAATAAATAAATAAATAAATAAATAAATAAATAAATAAATATATAAATAATAAAAATAAATAAACAAAAAAACAAAACATAAATAAATAAATAAATATAAATGAATGAATGAATGAATGAATGAATGAATGAATAAAAAGCACAAGACTGGGCAGATCATTCTCCAGGGATAAGCTCATCATTCACAGCATGAAATCATCTACAGTAATACTGACAAACTAACCAATAAGAAAAAAAAAAGACAGGAAGGTTGAAAATCATGCCAAAAAAACCCCAAAACAAAAAAACAAAACAAACAAACAAAAAACACTTTTAAAGCAGTTATGGTATACAAATCTAACATGAAACTAAAAACTGCTAGAAAAATAAAAATCACAATGAACTATGCCAGGGAAAGATGAATATCCTCAAATGAAGCAAAAACTGAAGCAAAAAGTTGTTAGAATTCTAGCAACATCAATGAAAAAGTAATAAGTGCATTCGTGTATCTCTGAATTCTGATTTCTTGTGTGGAGCTGATTTTTTCCTCGCCCGTACAATTCGGGATCACGCCATCTCTCGGCCTGGCAGCGGTTGGGGATATCGCGCTTGAGGGAGATTGCTCTTATAATAAAATCGTTCAGAATCTGAACTAGTGTGGAGCTGGCTTGACTAAAGCAAAACCGGCGATGTGGATGAGCATGTTTACCTATATAACTCCACGGAGCTCCGCGGCGACGGCGGAGCTCCGTGAAACCAACGTCCAGATCCCCGCATCCAACCCCATATACATAAAAAGAGGCATGACAAAGACAGGTTCTTGTGATACTAACTTAGATATCAACAAGATTTAGAAGCATGCATACTCACTCATAATTTGTAAGAAGATACAAATTAATGCTTAGACCCTACTTATACTTTTGAAGTCCAAAGAAGAAGTAGCATACGATCACGAATTCACGATCGAAGGGCTTCAACAATAAATTGTTGACAAGAAGTCGGGGGCTTGGCCAATTTCCACATAATCATGACGCAATGTATGTCGTCATCAGTTAGTCATGAATATTTATAATCCAGTCGGGACGCGGGAAATTGAATCATTTCGAGAAAGGAAGAAACTAATATGTAGATACTGCTTATCGCGGTACTAAAAGTGATAATTCTACATCATAATACACGATGGACCTATAAGATATCTAAATTAAATATTTCGTCACCTCTCATTGCCTAATTCATCGAGCGAATTCTATCTGTCTATTGCTGTACCAAACCATCTTGTATACAAATATTATACAAGCGAGCGCAGCTGCGAGCGAGGAAAAATATGTATACTCTTTTCATGATAGAAGTGATAATTCTTCATCAAAATACACGATGGAATTAACTATAAGATATCTAACTCATACATGTACATTTAGTCACCTCGCTCGCCGAATTCGTTTGCTTTCCCAAACCATCTTGTATCTAAATATAATACGAGCGAGCTCAGCGAGCGAGGAAAAAATCTATATACTCTTTTTTATGATAGAAGTGATAATTCTTCACCAAAATAGACGATAAGCCTATAAGATATCTAAATTATATATTTGGTCACCTCTTCCCCCCCCCCTCCCAGCCTAGCAGTGTTCTGAATCAAAGACATATTCTGCAAGAGCACACCAATGACTGAATATGCACATATAATCATTATTGTCAAAACATCTGATCAGAACCAGAAGGTAGTGCCAATTATTGTACTATGTTACCTAAACAAACCCATAGAGATCCTATATAATCTCTATGATTAAACCTAGCAGCGGAACTGGTACTTCAAAGGGCTCATGACCGTCGGTATTCCATTCAAAATAATTCTATGATGATCATAGAATTATTTTGAATGGAATTATCATAATACATAGTCACATCACGCACTACTCTCTCTCTCCCTCTCCCTCCCTCCCCCCCCCCCTCTCTCTCTCTCTCTCTCTCTCTTCTGATTAGTCTGCTTCTTTGAATATTTATTAGGTTATCACATGCCATGAGTTGTTGAATACTTATCAGGTGTATTTTTTTTTTCTTTTTTGTATACGTGAATATTTTTGCTATTCTTATTTGCTCAGTACATGCATGTTACCAAACACCAGCAAATAAAACTCAAAGCTTCTCTCAGTGATATCGATGCTGCCTTGCTTCTTCATTTTCTGTAGTGGAAAAGAACCTATGGAGACTCGTCCAAACAGAGCTTCACACTATTCAACAAATTTTCAAAAAGAATCTTAGATACATTTTTCTCATCTTTACATGATACACACTTTGCAGTTGTGGAGATGGTCTTCTTGAAATCTCATTGGCGACCAAGCGACGCATGCTGGGGAAAAAAATGATTTTTTTGGCGGGGGATGAAAATCACGGTATTTGCCTTCTTTAGTGATGTAAAGATAACGATGTCGCAAAATTATTTTAGGGCTCTTTATTGTTTACCATCCATCAGCCTTGTTCTTTTTCCTATTGAACAAGCTGTTAATTTCAGTGCCTTTTGAGATCTTATAATGACAGATATTCCATATGAGAAAAAGACCAAACTGAAAAGGGGGTTTTACTTTAAATTAAGCATCTATTCCTATGAATAGGAGAATAAGACTTTATTTATTTGTTTATTTATTTATCTATTTATCTATCTATTCATTTATTTATCTATTTATTTATTGGTACAGAATCAAATACTGACCAGTAACACAAGGCTGAAGGGGTCAATTTACAATCGAATATACAAAATTGCATTACAATCAAATATCTCAAAATAATTATCATAAAATGACTGAAATATTATAATACAATATTATCTGATTACAATTAAATCTAGTGTGAGAGAGAGTAACGAGAAGCTTTGAAGAAAAGGGAAAAAAATTCCTTGTTGCTTCAATATGGGGGAACCGTTCGTTCTCATATAGTTTTGGGCGTTGTGCCCTTAGCTCTTGCCTTCTGATCCATTGCTTTACACTGTAAAAGAGAATCTGTTATTACACATGTACTTGTATCAGACTTTTCTGATGTGAAAGGGGATAATTAAACGAGGGAGAATGGCATAATGAAGGAAAGGGGTGCTAAGGGGAGTACAAGGGGGCCATGGCCATGTTGATCGGCGAGCAAAATAAACAAACAAACAAACAAAAAAACTTTCGAGTCCATGCACTTCACATAACTTACCCTACCCCAACCCCGTGAAATGAAAGTAAAACATAAACATGCCAGTCCTTGTATAAGTTATCCCTATCTTAGTGCGCAGAAAATGACATTTTCATGCACGAATTTTCAAAAATCTCCCTACCGTGGTAAGGGGGATACCCCCTCCTCCCCCTTCGCTCCCTCGCCTTGACCCCCCATATATATGCCACTTCTCATATGAGTTCCCTCCTACTACTGAATTTTAGTGTGCAGAAAATGCCATTTTCATGTACGAATTTTCAAAAATCTCCATGTCGCTTATTAGAATTCTTATACACGGTCATCCATTATAGGAATAGAGGGGGGGGGGGGGGGAGTGGGTCGTCACACCTTCTTATCCTGACCCCTGTCCCCCTCCCCTTCACCCCTTCTCTTCTATTAAGGCGAGATGAGAAAAAAAGTGTGTGGGGTGGCATGCACCTCTGGTCTTCCCATTATACAGTGACATGCAGACAGAAACTCATTGCTTCAAGAAATTACGCAGACTTATCACCAGTAAATTTTTTAACATGGTTAAGAAGACTTGCTTGACATTCGCTTGAGAATCCAATATTGCCACAGAAGATATGAAGATATAATGCTAAGAGGCGTCGATCCTGGGGGGGCAGGGGGCAGTTACCCCAAAAAGAAAATTACGGGGGGCAAAAATATCATTTTACCCCCCAATAATTTCCGAACTGAAAAAAAAGGAAAAAGAGAAAAGAGAGGAAAAGAAAGGTAGGAAAGTGAAGAGAAAGCAGAAAACAATGAAAAGAAAATGGGAAACCGGAAAGCGCTCGCTCGCTTCGCTCACTCGCATTTTTAGGCTAGGTATTTTATCCATTGCTGGTGATAATTCTTATAAAGGAAATCGGTCTGTATCTTGTCTCTATTGTTATACAATTCCTCTACTCATCATGCTCATTAATGTTAGTGATATTACCAGGCCTGATGTTATCACTCAAACAAAAAAATCGAGCGGCAAGTGAACCCAAATGATAAATAACGGCCTAGATTAACAGAAAATCCCCCCTTTTTTCGTTTGCTGGGTCTCTACTCTCGCTTGTAAAAGCTAGAAACAAGATGATTTCGGGCAGCAAGCAGCTTATTTCAGCAGCAAGATTCCAAAATATCATAATATTTAGGCAGCGGGGTGGTTAAAAATTTTACAAGAATTCTACTCCATTTTCATGACGATACGAATCTCTGACTTTGCTAGAAACAAAATGGTACCAGATGGCAAACGAAATAGCCATTTAGATTCATATATTCGGTACACAGGTGATTAAATATATCATTTAGATATTTCATAGGCATAAAGTGTCTTTTGATGACGATGTAACACTTCTACCATGAAAAAAGTTATATTTTTCCCCGCTCGCTGCTCTCTCTCTCGTTTGATATTAATGGTTTTGAAAAGCAAAAATGAATTCTACAAAATGAAGTGACCGAATAAATAATCAAGATGTTTCATAGGCCCACAATATTCATGACTGCTGACGGTGTAATTTTCTGAAGGGGTTACTACTTCCATTATTAAAAAAGTGAGTGTTTCCTCGCTAGCTTAGCTTGTTTGCACTATTTGGAAAAAAGGGTGGTTTCGGAAAGCAAATAATGGACCAGCTATGTGCCAAAATAGAGTCATATTAATTTTGGCAGAGAAGTGACCAGTAATATATTTTCGATGCAATATAGGCCGATGACAAAATAATACTTCCCTCATTACAAGAAATTTGTTATTTTTGGCTCGCTCGCCTCGCTCGATCGCGAAACTAGAAAAAATACTCCGACAACAGCCATGATGAGTTTCAAATTTTCAATCTAAATTTATATTTGAGATCATCTTCAAGAACTGAAGCATTGAGTGAAATGAACTGTTATATATAGTAAGCAGGTTACTATCAATTACCAAATCTAAATCAATTACCAACAAAAGGAATGAGATTACAAAGAAGAGTAATTAAGAAGGGTACTAAACAAATAGTAAGTTTAATAATGATAAATAAGTGTTTACAAGAATGTTGATTATGGATGTACATTGTGTGCAAATATTTGACAAGAAATAAACTGACTCAATTCTATTACAAACAGAGAATGAATGAGAATAGTAAGGAAAGTGATTGGGAAGTATACTATAACCCAATGGAATGTGGATAAACACAGTCATGTTTGCAGTAAGAATGTTGTTAAATACATTGCATACAAAAGGAAGGATAATCAAATTGTAAAGGTGCAGTCTGGAGGTTACAAGTTCAAGTAATCGAAAAAGTAGTTGAGGGAGGTTTGAGAATGTTTTCTTTTCCGTTCCAGTATACAGGGGCGGCTCCAGGGTATTTTGATAGGGTGCAAAATGACCCATGGGTGAGATTATTTACTTTTAAATAAATACTATTATATAGTTGCCATTGCCCTGTCATTTTTTTTCTCCATATTTTACTGTTTCATTTCCCTTTTCTTCTCTCCTTTTTTTTTCATCTGATCACTTGAAAAATCATGGGGGGGGGGGGGGGGGAGGTCGCCCCCTGCTCCAGCCCCTTGTAGCGTCATCACGATCACTGGCAGTATTACTACTTTATTCTTTGTGCACGGTCCAATTTGGGACATTCCGGCCAGAGTTGAAAGGGACAATGACTACCCCCAATTTGACAAAGAAGTCTGACAATGGATCCATGGTGGGCATTGAAGATTGGGAGATGTTAAGCTACTGGACACGATGACATTGTCATCCATTGATTCTCATCTAGTTCAGTGATCATGTTCAATGGGACTATGGGAGGGAACCTGATGACAATCTGCTATAAAATCAGACATTTTCACTGATAGTCGGTTTGACAATTTATAAACCTTGAAAAGTTCTTTCCGTTGCATTTTTTTTTCATTGATTTAGGTTCCTATGTGGTTTATGAACATTTTCAGCCTGGTTGCCCAAACAGTAACTTGAGAAATTTGCATTATTTGCATAAATCTATAGATACAGGATATGCCACCCAAGACAACTTACACAGAATATGTAAACTGAAATACGTACTAATTGTGTATGTGCGGTGATACGGAACTTTAATAGCGTTGTCAATCTCGTGAATTCAACCTGTGGTGAAACGAAACGGGGTACACTGATGTGTGATTCTTCCATAAAATAGGGGTTTTGTAGGGATGTAGAATAAAGTTTAAACATATTTTTGCAATTACAGGTCAGGGTTTAGTACTGAAAATCAAGGAAATGCCTACTCTCATTCTAGGTGCAAAAAAGTACACTCACAGTTGTTTACAGATAAGCAAGTTGATATTAACATGATTCTTGGTACAAAAGCGTTATTTCTAATTGCAAAAGTAACACTGAAACGATTTCCATATCCCACTAACCCCTAACTGGATGTGCATCCATATCTCATTGTGTGTGTGTATATATATATATATATATATATATAAGGTCGTTTTGTTTTATCACAGGTTGCATTCACGAGATGGGCAACACTATTAGAGTTCCGTATCAGCGCACATATACACAATTAGCACGTAGTTCAGTTTACATATTCTGTGTAAGTTGTCTTTGCGCTGCATAACCTGTATGCATACAGATTTATGCAAATTATTCAAATTGCTCAAATTTGCTGCTTGGGCAACCAAGCTGAAAATGTTCATAGACCACATAGGATCATAAATCAGCCAAAAAAACTTAAACGGAAAAACAATTTCTAGGTTACACTGTTAGCTAATTAGGCCTGTCAACCCGCCAACCGAGCTCATCGGTAAGTAAACACCACAAACTTTTTCTATGTCTTATACCATGACGGCGTTTCAAGTTTCTCATGTCTCTTTTTGATAGTGTGTGTTGATCTGTTATTATATGTCACCTTATATTGTCATATGATTAACATTTCTGCGATGTGTATCACTATTTTTTAAAGTATAATTTTTACGTTTTATCCTAAAACAACCACGTATATGTGTTGATGGTGTGTTTGTGTGCTTAATTTCGAAATTTCATTGTTGATGTGATATCTGGTAGTATTCAGTGCGATCGGTACTAGATAGAATCTTTTACATCTGCCCATAAACATGATATAAACACTTCCCTGGTTACTGTCTTTGTGACTGACGTTTGGGTTTCTTTGACAAGGATTGATTGCATGTCTTCGCCAATTTGCGCATTTAGTACCACCGCTAGCATGGCGCCAAAGGTGTACATAGTCCCGGGGGGGGGGGGGGGGGGGGGCACTGTCATTACAAGGTGAACACCATGCTCGTATATGGACTTTCAAAATGGACCCTAATTATCCTTCGATCTCAGAATACCCTAAACTAGTATGTTGTCATGTTTTCCCCATCCTAAACAAGTACACGCACCCAAGCTGTTATAAAAGTGTACCCCTTTTTTCTTGATTTTTGCCATTTTGATAAGTTTTTGTGTACGAGCATGGTGTCCAGCACCTTGTAATGGCAGTGCCCCCCCCCCCCCCCCGTACATAGTGAACTTAGTTGTGCGTTGTGGGGTTGTTGTGGGTGCCTAATTTCAAGGTTTGATTATAATAATTGTTGCGAGTATACGAATGGTGGCATTATATGCTAAATATATCTAAGATATGATTATTTTGGATAAAGGCCATTTTGATGTTTAGGCCTAGTGTTTTGAGATTGCCGTTTAGGCAATGTGGGGTGGGAGGAGGGGGGGGGGGTTCTTTCTGAATAACTTGTTGCCCGTGTGAGCAATATGTTTTGTTGATTTTTATTGTTACAATTTTATTATTATTATCATTATTATTATTATTATTATTATTTTTATTGTTACAATTTTATTATTATTATCATTATTATTATTATTATTATTATTTTTATTATTATTATTATTATTAATTTATCTATTTATTATTATCATAATTATTACTATTATTATCATTATTATCATCATCACTATTATCATTACTATTTTTTGATTACTATTATTATTATTAGTCGTAGTAGTAGTTGAAGTAGTAGTACGATTGCTATTACAATTTCTGTATTGTTTTAATTGCCAAAATGCTGATGTGCCCAAGATCATCAAATCAAATAAGATCAAGATCGAGTTTGTAATGATTGCTATTCCTGTTATTTCTCATGCTTTTTGACAGAGACAATAGGCACAATAATGACAAAGTTTCATCCTACCCAGTGGAGGTTTAAAGGTAAGCCATAGTGTTATTCAAGGTAAACATGTAATCATTGTGATTATCCACTAAAAGGATATAGATATATATCATGTCTCACTGAAAAAAAAAATGGGTACAGTGAATGCCTTTTAGTCAGTAAATCCGTTTGATTTCCTCACATTTCCACTCACCTTGGGATCTTTGTCAGGAGACTTGATAAGGTATCATACCAATAATTGGATAACGTATTTGTACATATCCTCAGTCATGCAGACAAAGGCCGTGTCTCTGCCAGTGTAACACTGACAAAGATTGTGCTTAATAATCCAATGATTTTGAGAACACTAGGGTTTACCGTTAAAAGGTGCTAACTACTGGATGTCCAGACCTGTAGATAAACCAGCACCAGAGATGAGAATTTCTCCCTGTCAGCTCATAGTGTGGAAACTTCACTTTTCGAAAAGAACATCCCTGATTTAGCTTCCGGTTCATCCATTCCTCTCTAGATCCCTCCACCATCGGTCATCTTGGTAGTCCTGGATGAAATCCATAATGACTCTGCCACCCAAATCCCTTCGTCTTCTTATTTAACAGAAAATCATTTCAAAAATTACATAGACTCACAGAGGAAAAATGACATGTTTTTTCTCCACTTAAATATTAGAAGTGCTCACAGCAATTTTGACAAGTTTCGTTCCTTCCTTGAAAACGTAAATCTCCCTAAGACCTCTATTATTGGTTTGAGCGAAACCTGGTTTAGTGAAACACCTAATTACTTATACTCACTCCCCGATTATAATATTGTCACAAAAAATAGACTATTGAAAAGGGGTGGCGGTGTTGCGCTTTTAATACCAAACTGCTTTCATTTCTCCATTTTAGAAGACATATCTTATATCGATAACACAATCGAAACTCTGTTTGTTGAAGTTCACATCCCCAGACGTAAAAACATGATAGTTGGTGTTATATATAGACCCCCTCAATCCAATTGTAATAATTTCAATTCACAAATTCAAAATATTTTGTCAAAACCTTCTATAGCTAATAAAGATTGTCTAATTATGGGAGACTTTAATATTAACCTTCTTACATGTACCAACGAAAGGGCAACTCAAGACTTCTTAGATGTATTCTTGTCTTCATCGCTTCTTCCTGTTATCACCAAACCCACTAGAATAGCGGATACTTCTGCTACTCTTATTGACAATATTTTTATGAATTTCCATCCTTTGCTTCGAACTGGACTTATAGTTACTGATATTTCTGATCATTATCCAATCTTTGTTAATTTACCATTTGAACCACTTTCTCAAAAATGCACTAATCAACCTAACAAGTATAAATTCACCGATGAAAACATCATCACCCTACAAAATAATTTAACTCATACTGATTGGTCCACCATATACTCTAGTGAAGATACGAACGCCTCTTATGGTTCTTTCATGACTACTTTTACCTCCTGTATCGACAATACCATCCCTCGGGTCAAACCAAAGAAATTTAATCGTAAAAAAACTCCGATATCTCCGTGGATTAATAAATCGTTATTGCGATCGATTAACAGGAAGAATAATTTATACTACAGATATATATGCGATCAATCTGATTCTAAACCTGACCTAAAGCAGAAATATGTCAAATATAAGAATACTTTAACAACTTTATTACGTGTGGCGAAGAAGCAGTTCTACGCTCATCAGTTAGCTTTATATAAAAACGATATGAAAAATACCTGGAAAGTAATAAACAAAGCACTTAATAAATTTAAAAAGACAACTCAAATATCTCAATTAAATATTGATGGTAAAATTATTGACGATCCCCACGCTATGGCGGAATCTTTCAATTCTTATTTTTCTTGTATTGGTGAAAATCTTGCCCGAACGATTCCTAACTCATCTAAACAGTTTCATGATTTCCTAACAAATCCTAACCCCAACTGCTTTTTTTTCAAGCCTACTAGTGCTCATGAAATTATCACTATAGTAAATAAACTGAATTCCCATAAAAGTCCTGGGTGTGATGGGATAAATAATTACCTTTTGAAAAATGTCATACACCAAATCGTTGACCCCTTAGTTTATATTTTCAATTTGTCCCTTTCTAATGGTCAAGTACCCAAAGATATGAAAATTGCTAAAGTCATACCAGTCTTCAAAAAAGGTGACAATGACTTAGTAACTAATTATAGGCCAATTTCATTATTAACTTCACTATCAAAGATCCTTGAAAAAATCGTATATACTCGTATGATTACTTTTTTAAATAAACATAATATTCTGAATAAAGAACAATTTGGGTTCCGTGAGAAACATAGCACATCTCATGCTCTCTTAGCATTTACTGATAAAATTGCAAGGGCAATTGACGCTTCTCACCATACTGTAGGCATTTTTTTAGATCTTTCCAAGGCCTTCGATACTATAAACCATAATATATTATTACGTAAATTGTCACACTACGGAATTCGAGGGAGACCTTTAGAGTGGCTTAGTAGTTATTTAACTAATCGTCAACAATTTGTTTTTGTCAATGGTGTATCTTCTTGTAGTAAAGTTGTCTCTTGCGGTGTTCCGCAAGGGAGCTTATTAGGTCCACTTCTTTTCCTCATATATATTAATGACATTCGAAACTCTTCTAATTTCTTGGAATTCATCCTCTTCGCCGACGACTCTAATATTTTTTGTTCCCACCCTGATCCCACTGAATTGATCGACAAAGTAAATGAAGAACTTTCTCATGTTTCAGAGTGGATAAAAGCCAATAAGCTATCCTTAAATTTGCAAAAAACAAAAAGTATGCTCTTTAGTAATATCCTGAATAATTTTCCCAAACCTGTTATATTTGATGGTATTGTTATTGAAGAGGTTACATCGACCAAATTTCTTGGAGTTACAATAGATAACAAACTTTCCTGGAATATACATATTGATAATGTATGTAAAACAACTGCCCGTAACATAGGTGTTATTATGCAACTTAAACATGTTCTTCCACAAACCAATTTACTAATGCTTTATTTCACACTAATTTCACCTTACATCAACTACGGGATACTTGCTTGGGGCAATGCCTGCTCTTCGTTACTTAACAGATTATATTTACTTCAAAAAAAGATACTTAGAATAATATTTAATGCTGAACCCCGTTCTCACACAAGTGACTTATTTCGAGGAAACAAACTCTTAAAGATATATGAGTTATATCAGTTACAACTAGGCCTCTTCATGTATAATTTACATACGAACAACCTTCCGTCCATATTTTCTCCTATGTTTGTTTCGAATAACTCGATCCATTCATATCCTACCCGACAGGCTAGCTGTATTCACTTGCCATTAAAGCGTACTCTTTTTGCTCAAAAGACATTTGTTTATACAGGACCCAAACTGTGGAACTCGCTACCGAACGAAATTAAAAAATCTCTCAGTGTTCTCTCATTTAAATGTAAATTGAAAAAGTTCTTACTTCATAAATATTAAACTACTCACACATGCGCAAGCTTACATGACAATTCTGATAATATACTGTCATCTCAAATGCTGTTGCTACTGTCAATAGATACACTGTATGCTGACCTCTTATTTCTTGTCTTATCTTACTAGCCCTATATGTGATTATATGTATTTGTATAGTTGTGTTTTTGTCTTCATGTTATGTCATGTCTGTTCTACCTGTCCCTCTCTCATGTATATCTCGTCTGTCTGTCTGTCTTTCTCTCTCTTCCTCCTTCTGTTCTGTTCTTAGTATCAGGTGCACTATTATTATTCTATTGCTATATAAGTAGTAATATATATATTGTTTACTTTTTCCTTTTTTCAAACTGTATACGTATATAGCAAGAATGTCCGTTCGTATTGAGTTATTTCCTGTTTAAGGATAACTTATGATTATTACATACTGTTATTTTAGGGAACTTGCCTTGTAACAAGCTTTGCTTTTTTGCATGTTCCCCCCATATCCAAATTGTTCATTATTATTATATGCTTTATCGTTCAGTAACATAAATTGTGTAATTTGTATGTCTGAGTTATATTATATACTTTGTGATATCATGGATATGGAAATAAAATGAAATGAAATATCCATCTGTGGCTTGAATACTGAGTACTGAATTCTTTAAATCCCTTAGGATGCGTACAGGGACCGACCGGCTCCTATTCAAGTTGGGACATCAAATTACTAAGGATTTTTAAGATAAATAAAAATTCTATACTATACGTATTGCTCCCTTTCCCTCAAGACAAGCACTAAATAGGCACTCAAAGGAACAAATTAGTGTTATTGTAGACAAAGAAAAGGAAAAATTATCCTGTAACACCATTGGCAATAATCTTTTTTTTTTTCTCCCCAGTAGTTTGATGAAATTAAATATCAGCTAATAACTTTTTAGAAAGAGAAGATGAAATAATTAATAAATTTCCGGGAATTGATCACAAGAAATCATTTGAAAAAATAAATGATAAATAAATTTAGAAAATACCGAAATTAGTATGTACATGTACAATTTAGAAGTTGGCCCATTGATGTTTTAGAAAATAATTGTCAAAGATATCTGCAGCCTGCCCCTAAGTGCAAACAAGTAACGATAGTTGTTAAAATCATTTGTAATCATCCGAAATTGGTTCTCTCTGTCCGCTTCCCTAATGAAGGTCCGAGACTCGAAGAGGCACCCTCCCCCTCCTATGGGCCTCTTTTCACTGGAACCCCCCCCCCCCCCCAGGCCTCCCTCTTCTCACTTAGGAAGTTAGATCACTTACCATCACACTGACTTCATACTACATCCCGTTCACCTACATTCATTGGCTAGCTGTCTTCACCTCTTTCTCTTTTTGCTCTCAACCTCCAGGGCTGACTCATGTCCCCGGCTCATGTCATTTCATATAAAGGTGGTGCTGAAGGGAATCGGTGTTATGCAGCCGTCAACTACTCTCCTGGAATCCTACTTGCCACCTGAACCTGAGGACCCAGGCATCAGGTTCGATACTGCAAAGATGAGAAGCAGATTTCATTGGATCAGAGAGGAAAGAAAGTCATGTGTGGAAAATTTGCCTTTGTTATTTTAGGGTCTTTATGGGCTGGGCCAAAACATGTAGATTACAATATTTTGGGCATGACGTATTCGGTCTGGTTGGGTGGACAGTTTGATTGACGGTGTTTTCATCATGCAGTAAGAGACGAAGCCGAATTGAGAAATTAAACAGTGTTTTCTGCATGTAGTAAGCCATTTTAAGCAGAATGAAACTTTGGAAAGATTAGCATATAATATACTAATGAAATGAGCTTGCTTAAATCATCTGAAATACCCCTCTTTTATCATTAAGTAAGGATATAAGTAACGACCTATCTAAAGTTTGCTTTTCTGACCATTTTGAAGGATATTGTGATAAGAGAGTGTCCACTTACCTGTATGCAGCGCTGTTCCTTACTCAATTTGCTCTTTTTCAAGCCCAAGTTTCAATAACATTCCATTCTTGGGTCAAGTGAATTGCTAAGCATCAGATTATTTAACCTTTAACGTATTCAGAATAATAGACCTGTTCACTACTTTATTCCAATTTATGCATGTTTCTAACTGCATCTCAAATTGAATTTAGTTTCAAAACATAAGTTTTTGCTATATCCGACAAGCCTTTTGCAAGCTCATTCATTGTCAAGAGAAATTTTCGCTTAAAAAGTGTGCATACAATTATTAGTAAACAGGTCTATTGCTAGAGATGGTCTGACTCAGCAACTATCCCATGCAAAATACTGAGCAAAAGAAACTGAAGCAGCTGAACCAAGTAGTCACTATGGCAATATGCATGAAGGAATTCCATTTATGCATTCCATCAGTTTGTGACTCTGATATCACAGTTTCCTTTGGATGACAGCCTTTCATCATGGCCGCATGCTAGCTCTTTTCTGTACTCTTTGATGTTCTTTATCTGAAACGCTTTACGCAGACAATACGTCTGAGATGGCGGACAGAGAAAGAAATGGACAAGCATATCGCCTTGATAAACGGCTAACCTTGTCCCAAAGAAAAAGGCAAACTGGGGGGAAGCTTGTCTGCCTTTAACTGAGACGGTTCAAGAGTTTGTATCTGCTAATGTTTTGGAGTTTCATTCTTCTCTGGACTTCAAAAGCAAAGGTAAGTCATCATTATAACTTCTTACAAATTATGAGTGAGTGTGCATGCTTCTTAATTTGTTTTAAAGGTTAAAAGAAAATTTTGTTGATAACTAGTATCTTTCAGAGACTCCAACTCTCCCGTTCTCACGTTTGAGTTTGAATTTCTCCCGCCCAAGCTGTGTTTCTCCTTTTTCTCCCGCCCAACCACCTTTTTGAAAAAAATGAATCTGAATCATCGGATTTTACCTCATTTAGTGTTGTCATATGTTAATGAATAAGCCTAAGATAGCACCAGAGAGCTTGTATAACCCTAAAAGTGGCCCCCGGCCGCAAGGAATTTCGTGCTTTGCGCTGGTGACGTGGGCTACGCGCACATTGAGTCATGAGTCTCCCGTTTGCTAGGAGGTCTCGGCGGGGGAATCTCCCGCTCAAGAGGTGCTTGGGGTTGGGGATCTTTATGTATGGGGTTGGATAGAAGATAAACATGCTCATCAGTCTTGCTACATAGAAGGCTGCATATGTGTATATGCTTTCTGTCCATCGACGCTAATGTTTTAGTGGCACCGACAGAGCGATTTGTGTGTTGAAGAACTTGATAATCTTTTAGCTTAACGTTTTTACACGGTAAATTTTTTACACGGTACTGGATAATTCCAGCAGATCTGATTTTCGAAGATGGAATGTTTTTGTTTACATGACTTGCAAAAAGTTTTGTACTAGGGCAGTTTGAGGATTTTATTCCAGGTGCCCTATCTGACACCCCCTTCTGATAGACCCCCCCCCCCCCCGGATTCTTGTATTTTTTTGTGCGATGTAAACTCACAGCTCTTTCTTCTTACAAAATAGGTCAGCGGGCTGCAAGCCCTGGAGAAAACAAACTCACTACAGGGTATGGGTTTTAGCATGGAGTTATAAAAAGATGGCTTTAGCATAGATTTCCACAGATTCCAAGAAACCAGAGATACATTAATGTACTCATTACTTTTTCAGTGATGTTGTTAGAATGTTAGATTCCAACAACCTTTTGCTTCAGTTTTGCTTCAGTTTAGGATATTCTTCTTTCCCTGGCATTGTTCATTGTGGTTTCTATTTTTCTTGGAGTTTTTAGTTTCATGCTGCATTTATACCGTAGTGTTTTTTGTTTGTCTTTTTTGGGGGGCATGATTTCCAACCTTCCTGTTTTGGGGTTTTTTTTTTCATATTGGTTAGTTTGTTAGTATTACTGTAATTGATTTCATGCTGTGAATGGTGAGCTTATCAGGTCCTGTTCCTTAAGCTGGAGAATACTTGCCCGGTCAGGTGTTTTTTATTTATTCATTCATTTATTTTATTCATTCATTTATTTATTCATTTATTTATTCATTTATTTATTCTTTCTATTCTGTAGCATAAGTTGGGTTAGTATACTTAATTTCTGGCTAAGAGATGGCGGTCTGTGAATGATCTGCCTCCCGGGACCAGCCCATTAAACTGTAGAAGAACGACCTGCCCGCCCAGTCATGATCTTTTTTGTTTGTTTAAAATAGTTTTTTTCCCCCCAGGATTAGATTACACTTAAGAAATTATGAGTCCATTTACTTTTTTCATGTACATAGTTTCATTTTGAGATCATTTGTATGTATTGTGGGTTATTATTCAAATTTCAAGCAGGTGTATTTTTTTAAGACATGTCATAGCCTCTGCCTCTTAAACTGCAAGAGAATGACCTCCTTTTTTCTGGAGGGGTTTAGAGTAGATACTCAAGAAAAAGATGACATTTTATAACTAATGAGTCAATGCTTTTTCGTGTTTTTGGTAGGGTTTAGCATGGTTAATTTTTGACTGGGAAATGACGGTCTGTGAATGACTTGTCTACCGGGCCCTGCCCCTTAAACTGTATAGGAGAACGACCTGCCCAGTCATGATTTTTTACAGGGTTTAGGATAGGTTTTTGCGGGACAAGATAACACTTGAAAACAAAATACAATTTTCTTTACACAATTTCATTCCTTATTGTGATTTAAAAGCATTTTTTTTTATTTCAAGCATTTTTAAGAGCAGGAGGGGTGTGGGGTGGCTGGGTTTTTCTGGCTGGGAGATGGCGGTGAATGATGTGCCTTTAGCATGGTTAATTTTTGACTGGGAAATGACGGTCTGTGAATGACTTGCCTACCGGGCCTTGCTCCTTAAACTGTAGGAGAACGACCTGCCCAGTCATGATTTTTTTTTACAGGGTTTAGGATAGTTTTTTGGGGAGAAGATGATATATCTTATCATGTATCTTGAGCTTTAAGATCATTTGTATGCATATTGATTTTTCATTCAATTCGTTTTTCTTTAAAACTAATCTTCGTTATTTTTGTTTACTCTGGTTAATTTATGGCTAAGAGATGGCGGTCTGTGAATAATGTGCCTACCGGGCCTTGCCCCTTAAACTGTAGGCGAACGACCTGCCTAGTCGTGATTCTTTTTCTTTTTTTCTTTGCATAGGTTTAGAATAGGTTTTCCTCGTACATTATGTTAAAAATGAGGAATCAGTACATTTCGTCATGTAGTTATTTTTCTTTAAGATCATTTGTATACATGTTTTTTGAAGCATGTTTTTTTAAAGTGTTTTTGATAGGATTTAGTATAGTTAATTTCTGGCTGGGAGAGGGCGGTCTGTGAATGATGTGCCTACCGGGCCTTGCCCCTTAAACTGTAGGAGAACGATCTGCCCAGTCACATTTTTCATAGGCTAAGGGTTAAAATAGGTTTTCCAGTTACATGACTTTTAACAAATGAGGAATCAATATATTTCGTCATGTATTTTTTTCTTTACCCATATTTGTCTTTGAAGCATGTTTTTGTTATTATTATTATTATTATTTTTGATAGGGTTTAGTGTAATTTCTGGCTGGGAGATGGCGGTCTGTGAATGATGTGCCTACCGGGCCTTGTCCCTTAAACTGTAGGAGAACGACCTGCCCAGTCATGATTCTTTTTTTTTTTCTTTGTATAGGTTTAGAATAGGTTTTCCTGTTACATTACGTTAAAAATGAGGAATCAATACATTTCATCATGTAGTTATCTTTCTTTAAGAGCATTTTTTTTGAAGCATGTTTTCTTAAAAGTGTATTTGACAGGATTTAGTATAGTTAATTTCTGGCTGGAAGATGGCAGTCTGTGAATGATGTGCCTACCGGGCCTTGCCCCTTATACTGTAGGCGAACGACCTGCCTAGTCATGATTCTTTTTATTTTCTTCTTGGTAGGATTTAGAATAGGTTTTCCTGGTACGCTAAAAATGCATAGGTTTAGAATAGGTTTTCCTGGTACATTGCGTTAAAAATGAGGAATCAATACATTTCATTATGTAGTTATTTTTCTTTAAAATCATTTGTATGCATTTCTTTAAAAGCATATTTTTTTGTTTTTGATTTTGTTTTTGTTTTTTTTTTTTGTCTGTGTGTGTGTGTTTTATAGGGTTTAGTGTAATTTGTGGCTGGGAGATGGCGGTCTGTGAATAATGGCCTACCGGGCCTTGTCCCTTAAACTGTTGGAGAACGATCTGCCCAGTCATGATTCTTTTTCTTTTTTTCTTGGTAGGGTTTAGAATAGGTTTTCCTCGTACATTACGTTAAAAATGAGGAATCAATACATCTCGTCATGTAGCTATTTTTCTTTAAGATCATTTGTATGCATTTTTAAGCATGTTGTGTGTGTGTGTGTGTGTGTGTGTGTGTGTGTGTGTTTGATAGGGTTTAGTGTATCAATTTCTGGCTGGGAGATGGCGGTCTGTGAATGATGTGCCTACTGGGCCTTGTCCCTTAAACTGTAGGAGAACGACCCGCCCAGTCATGATTCTTTTTCTTTCTTTTTTTCTTGGTAGGTTTTAGAATAGGTTTTTCAGGTACATGACTATCAAAAAATGAGAAATCAATATATATCGTAAGGTAGTTTTTTTCTTTATGGATATTTGTCTTTGAAGCATATTTTTGAAAATTATCATGCTTTTTTGATAGGATTTAGTGTAGTTAATTTCTGGCTGGGAGATGGTGGTCTGTGAATAATGTGCCTACCGGCGGGCCTTGTCCCTTAAACTGTAGGAGAACGACCTGCCCAGTCATGATTCTTTTTCTTTTTTCTTTGCATAGGTTTAGAATAGGTTTTCCTGGTACATTACGTTAAAATTGAGGAATCAATACATTTCATCATGTAGTTATTTTTCTTTAAGATCATTTGTATGCATTTCTTTAAAAGTTTTTTTTTTGTCTGTGTGTGTGTGTGAGTGTTTTATAGGGTTTAGTGTAATTTGTGGCTGGTAGATGGCGGTCTGTGAATAATGTGCCTACTTGGCCTTGCCCCTTAAACTGTAGGAGAACGACCTGCCCAGTCATGATTCTTTTTCTTTTTTTCTTGGTAGGGTTTAGAATAGGTTTTCCTCGTACATTACGTTAAAAATGAGGAATCAGTACATCTCGTCATGTAGCTATTTTTCTTTAAGATAATTTGTATGCATTTTTTAAGCATGTTTTTTTTGTGTGTGTGTGTGTTCATGTGTGTGTTTGATAGGGTTTAGTGTATTAATTTGTGGCTGGTAGATGGCGGTCTGTGAATGATGTGCCTACTGGGCCTTGTCCCTTAAACTGTAGGAGAACGACCCGCCCAGTCACGATTCTTTTTCTTTCTTTTTTTCTTGGTAGGTTTTAGAATAGGTTTTTTTGAGGTACATGACTATCAAAAAATGAGAAATCAATATATATCGTCAGGTAAAGTTTTTTTCTTTATGGATATTTGTCTTTGAAGCATATTTTTGAAAATTATCATGCTTTTTTTGATAGGATTTAGTGTAGTTAATTTCTGGCTGGGAGATGGCGGTCTGTGAATGATGTGCCTACCGGCGGGCCTTGTCCCTTAAACTGTAGGAGAACGACCTGCCCAGTCATGATTCTTTTTCTTTCTTTTTTTCTTGGTAGGTTTTAGAATAGGTTTTTTTGAGGTACATGACTATCAAAAAATGAGAAATCAATATATATCGTCAGGTAGTTTTTTTCTTTATGGATATTTGTCTTTGAAGCATATTTTTGAAAATTATCATGCTTTTTTTGATAGGATTTAGTGTAGTTAATTTCTGGCTGGGAGATGGTGGTCTGTGAATAATGTGCCTACCGGCGGGCCTTGTCCCTTAAACTGTAGGAGAACGACCTGCCCAGTCATGATTCTTTTTCTTTTTTCTTGGTAGGGTTTAGAATAGGTTTTCCTGGTACGTTAAAAATGAGGAATCAATACATTTCGTAATGTTGTTATTTTTCTTTGAGATCATTTGTTTGCATGTTTTTTGAAGCATGTTTTGTTAAAAGTGTTTTTGATAGGATTTAGTATAGTTAATTTCTGGCTGGGAGATGGCTGTCTGTAAATAATGTGCCTACCGGGCCTTGCCCCTTAAACTGTAGGAGAACGACTTGCCCAGTCACATTTTTCGTAGGCTAAGGGTTAGAATAGGTTTTCCAATTACAATACTTTTAAAAAATGAGGAATCAATATATATCGTAGTGTACTTTTTCTTTACGCATATTTGTCTTTGAAGCAGGTTTTTTTTTATTATGTGTTTTGATAGGGTTTAGTGTAATTTCTGGCTGGGAGATGGCGGTCTGTGAATGATGTGCCTACCGGGCCTTGCCCCTTAAACTGTAGGCGAACGACCTGCCCAGTCGTGATTCGTTTTCTTTTTTCTTGGTAGGGTTTAGAATAGGTTTTCCTCGTACATTACGTTAAGAATGAGGAATCAATTCCTTTCGTCATGTAGTTATATTTATTTGAGATCATTTATTTGCATGTTTTGTTAAAAGTGCTTTTGATGGGATTTAATTTCTGGCTGGGAGATGGCGGTTTGTGAATGATGTGGCTACCAGGCCTTGTCCTTTAAACTGTAGGAGAACGACCTGCCCAGTCATGATTTTCTTCTTTTTTTCTTTGCATAGGTTTAGAATAGGTTTTCCTGGTACATTGCGTTAAAAATGAGGAATAAATACATTTCATTATGTAGTTATTTCTTTAAAAGCATATTTATTTTTTTTTTTTTTTTGTCTGTGTGTGTGTGTTTTATAGGGTTTAGTGTAATTAATTTCTGGCTGGGAGATGGCGGTCTGTGAATGATGTGCCTACTGGGCCTTGTCCCTTAAACTGTAGGAGAACGACCTGCCCAGTCACGATTCTTTTTCTTTCTTTTTTTCTTGGTAGGTTTTAGAATAGGTTTTTTTGAGGTACATGACTATCAAAAAATGAGAAATCAATATATATCGTCAGGTAGTTTTTTTTCTTTATGGATATTTGTCTTTGAAGCATATTTTTGAAAATTATCATGCTTTTTTTGATAGGATTTAGTGTAGTTAATTTCTGGCTGGGAGATGGTGGTCTGTGAATAATGTGCCTACCGGCGGGCCTTGTCCCTTAAACTGTAGGAGAACGACCTGCCCTGTCATGATTCTTTTTCTTTTTTCTTGGTAGGGTTTAGAATAGGTTTTCCTGGTACGTTAAAAATGAGGAATCAATACATTTCGTCATGTTGTTATTTTTCTTTGAGATCATTTGTTTGATGTTTTTTGAAGCATGTTTTGTTAAAAGTGTTTTTGATAGGATTTAGTATAGTTAATTTCTGGCTGGGAGATGGCTGTCTGTGAATAATGTGCCTACCGGGCCTTGCCCCTTAAACTGTAGGAGAACGACCCGCCCAGTCATGATTCTTTTTCTTTCTTTTTTTCTTGGTAGGTTTTAGAATAGGTTTTTCAGGTACATGACTATCAAAAAATGAGAAATCAATATATATCGTAAGGTAGTTTTTTTCTTTATGGATATTTGTCTTTGAAGCATATTTTTGAAAATTATCATGCTTTTTTGATAGGATTTAGTGTAGTTAATTTCTGGCTGGGAGATGGTGGTCTGTGAATAATGTGCCTACCGGGCCTTGTCCCTTAAACTGTAGGAGAACGACCTGCCCAGTCATGATTCTTTTTCTTTTTTCTTTGCATAGGTTTAGAATAGGTTTTCCTGGTACATTACGTTAAAATTGAGGAATCAATACATTTCATCATGTAGTTATTTTTCTTTAAGATCATTTGTATGCATTTCTTTAAAAGTTTTTTTTTTGTCTGTGTGTGTGTGAGTGTTTTATAGGGTTTAGTGTAATTTGTGGCTGGTAGATGGCGGTCTGTGAATAATGTGCCTACTTGGCCTTGCCCCTTAAACTGTAGGAGAACGACCTGCCCAGTCATGATTCTTTTTCTTTTTTTCTTGGTAGGGTTTAGAATAGGTTTTCCTCGTACATTACGTTAAAAATGAGGAATCAGTACATCTCGTCATGTAGCTATTTTTCTTTAAGATAATTTGTATGCATTTTTTAAGCATGTTTTTTTTTTGTGTGTGTGTGTGTTCATGTGTGTGTTTGATAGGGTTTAGTGTATTAATTTGTGGCTGGTAGATGGCGGTCTGTGAATGATGTGCCTACTGGGCCTTGTCCCTTAAACTGTAGGAGAACGACCCGCCCAGTCACGATTCTTTTTCTTTCTTTTTTTCTTGGTAGGTTTTAGAATAGGTTTTTTTGAGGTACATGACTATCAAAAAATGAGAAATCAATATATATCGTCAGGTAAAGTTTTTTTCTTTATGGATATTTGTCTTTGAAGCATATTTTTGAAAATTATCATGCTTTTTTTGATAGGATTTAGTGTAGTTAATTTCTGGCTGGGAGATGGCGGTCTGTGAATGATGTGCCTACTGGGCCTTGTCCCTTAAACTGTAGGAGAACGACCTGCCCAGTCACGATTCTTTTTCTTTCTTTTTTTCTTGGTAGGTTTTAGAATAGGTTTTTTTGAGGTACATGACTATCAAAAAATGAGAAATCAATATATATCGTAAGGTAGTTTTTTTCTTTATGGATATTTGTCTTTGAAGCATATTTTTGAAAATTATCATGCTTTTTTGATAGGATTTAGTGTAGTTAATTTCTGGCTGGGAGATGGTGGTCTGTGAATAATGTGCCTACCGGGCCTTGTCCCTTAAACTGTAGGAGAACGACCTGCCCAGTCATGATTCTTTTTCTTTTTTCTTGGTAGGGTTTAGAATAGGTTTTCCTGGTACGTTAAAAATGAGGAATCAATACATTTCGTAATGTTGTTATTTTTCTTTGAGATCATTTGTTTGCATGTTTTTTGAAGCATGTTTGGTTAAAAGTGTTTTTGATAGGATTTAGTATAGTTAATTTCTGGCTGGGAGATGGCTGTCTGTAAATAATGTGCCTACCGGGCCTTGCCCCTTAAACTGTAGGAGAACGACTTGCCCAGTCACATTTTTCGTAGGCTAAGGGTTAGAATAGGTTTTCCAATTACAATACTTTTAAAAAATGAGGAATCAATATATATCGTAGTGTACTTTTTCTTTACGCATATTTGTCTTTGAAGCAGGTTTTTTTTATTATGTGTTTTGATAGGGTTTAGTGTAATTTCTGGCTGGGAGATGGCGGTCTGTGAATGATGTGCCTACCGGGCCTTGCCCCTTAAACTGTAGGCGAACGACCTGCCCAGTCGTGATTCGTTTTCTTTTTTCTTGGTAGGGTTTAGAATAGGTTTTCTTCGTACATTACGTTAAGAATGAGGAATCAATTCCTTTCGTCACGTTGTAATTTTTCTTTAAGATCATTTGTATGCATGTCTTTTGAAGCATGTGTTGTTGTTTTGTTTTGTGTGTGTGTGTGTGTGTGTGTGTGTGTGTGTTTTGATAGGGTTCAGTGTAATTTCTGGTTGGAAGATGGCGGTCTATGAATGATGTGCCTACTGGGCATTGCCCCTTAAAGGAGAATGCAAACCAGGCATCAGTGTGCTCTAAGTGAATAAAGATGGTCAAGAAGACAAAACTGTGAAAGTTTGAGCAAAATCGGAGAATCTGTTCAAGAGTTATGAATTTTGAAAGTTTCACTAAATCCCTATTATGAGGATCCTTGAGTTGGCAACTTTGCCAGCATCTGTGATGTCATCGTGGACAACTCTCAATTCATTTTGTCCATAATTTTTCAAAAAAAATGATTTATATGTAAATTTCAAGTCAGGAATCAACATCATTCTTCCCAAAATGCTTGCAGAATTGACATAGCCATGTCATACTCAAACAATAAATCAAAAGAATTTTTATTTTTCTTGAAAATAAAGAAAACGTTAAATTCTGTGTACAAAATGAATGGAGAGTTGTCCACGATGACATCACAGATCCTGGCAAAGTTGCCAATTCAAGGATCCCATAATAAGGATTTACTTAAACTTTCAAAGTTCATAACTCTTGAACGGATTGTCCGATTTTGCTCAATCTTTCACTGTTTATTCTCCTTCTTCTTCTTTATTCACTGGAAGCACATTGATGTCAAGGTTGCATTCTCCTTTAAACTGTAGGAGAACGACCTGCCCAGTCGTGATTCTTTTTCTTTTATTCTTGGTCGGGTTCAAAATAAGTTTTCCTCGTACATGACGATAAAAATGAGGAATCAATACATTTCTTCATGTAGTTATTTTTCTTTGAGATAGTTTGTTTGCATTGAAGCATGTTTATTGAAGCATGTTTTGTTAAAAGTGTTTTTGATAGGATTTAGTATAGTTAATTTCTGGCTGGGAGATGGCGGTCTGTGAATAATGTGCCTACTGGGCCTTGCCCCTTAAACTGTAGGAGAACGACCTGCCCAGTTATGATTATTTTTCTTTTTTTCTTTGTATAGGTTTAGAATAGGTTTTCCTCGTACATTACGTTAAAAATGAGGAATCAATACATTTCGTCATGTAGTTATTTTTCTTTAAGATCATTTGTATGCATGTTTGTTTTTTTTAAGCATGTTTTTTATTATGTGTTTTTGAAAGGATTTGACATAGTTTCTTGATCCTTCAGTATACTTAATTTCTGGCTGAGAGACGGCCGTCTGTAAATGATTTGCCTGCTGGGCCGACTTGCCCAGTTATGATTTGTTTTTCCTTTTTATTTATTTTTTTTTTTTTTTAGGGTTTAGAATAAGTTTTCCAGGTACGTGACTTTTACAATTGTGTGTTTTTGATAGGGTTTAGTGTATTAATTTCTTGCTGGGAGATGGCGGTCTGTGAATGATGTGCCTACTGGGCCTTGTCCCTTGAACTGAAGACGATCTGCCCAGTCATGATTATTTTTTTCTTTTTGTAGGGTTAAGAATAAGTTTTCCAGGTACATGACTTTTAAAAAAATGAGGAATCATTTTATTTCGTCATGTCTTTTTTAAAGATCATGTGAATGCACATTTTTCTTTGAAGTATGTTTTTTATCATGCGTTTTTGATAGGGTTTCGTATAGTTAATTTCTTTTTTCATCCTTCAGTGTAGTTATTTTCTGGCTGGGAGATGGCGGTCTGTCAATCATGTGCCTACTGGGCCTTGTCCCTTAAACTGTAGGAGAACGACCTGCCCAGTCATGATTTCTTTCCCTTATAGATTTTCTTTTTTGGTAGGGTTTAGAATAAGTTTTCTACGTACATGACTTTTATATATATTTTGTCATGTAGATTTATCTTCAAGATCATTCGTATGCATATTTTTTCAAGTTTTTTTTTTTTAATTTTGTGTTTTTGATAGGTCGTAGTGTAAAATTAATTTCTAGCTGGGAGATGGCGGTCTGCGAATGATGTGCCTACCGCGCCCTGTCCCTGAAACACTATTAGAATGACCTGCCCAAATAGACTCTGGGATTTCTAATTTCATTTTATATGCAATGGGTTTTGCATGATATAAACGTTTTTAGTAATGTGGACATGGATGTGAATGAATGGTAAGTTCAGTACAAATTAAGTTAATGTAATCGGTGATTGTGTCAACCTAGTTCCCAGTCCGTACAATCGAGGCACGCGTGGAGCACCTCCGTATTGTCTTCCGTCCAGGCGTATCGTTATTAGCAACGGCTTTGATCTCTTGAGCTTCTGCTTAGAGGTTGGGATTAGATGAATGTTCTTGTGATCAGACTTCCCCAATTGAGAGCAGACTTTGCTGACGTAGGCCCGAGGTATGTTACCGTAGCACAAGTCTAAAGTTGAATCATCTCTTATTCCGACGTCGATGTATTGGTCATAGTTGGGTAATTCATCATTCAACCTGCATTGACTGAAATCACCAAAAATAAAGACGGGCGCTTCTGGTGAGGACGATTCTAAAGCATGGGCTTGGTTGACAAGGTAGCCGCTTACTGTTGCTCTAGGATGAATGTAACACACCGTAACAAAGATCTGCGGGAACTCCCGTGGAAGGTAGTATGGGCGTAGCCCCACAGTGATGTACTCAATATCCGGGGTACATTTGACATCTTTGATCGCCCAGTTAGTGCACCATCGCCTATTGATATACAAACAGACTCCTCCTCCTCTTCTCTTTCCTGACTCTGCTGTTCTGTCCCCTCTCACAACATCAAAATTAGGAATGTCAATTACACATACACTATCTGAAATGCTATCGTTCAGCCATGTTTCAGTGAAGCCCATTAGACGAGCTTCCCTGTATTCGTTCAAGTTAACGGGTTAGGGTATTCATCAATTTTGTTTGGCAAAGATCGAACGTTTCCGAGTACGATTTTTGGTAGGGGTGGTTTTGAAGCCCTCTTTCTGGCACGTACCTTAACTCCTCCCCTCTTACCTTAAGCACGAAGCTATGTCGCTGGGGAAGCTTTCATAGCGGGCTGGTTTAGCTGCCGGTGCATAGCGACGTAGGTTGAGAAGTTCAAGGCTAGTGTAAACAAGACTGTCCGTGTGAGCCTCATTTTCCATCGCAAAAGTTGTCGAACACACACTCCCTATCAAGAACACCAGCAACATGGTTGCTGAGATTTTCATGGGCACAGGCAACGTATTGGCAATACTTTGCAGACTCCGAAAGAGGAAAATAATCACAAAATAAACGAAAAATACGAGACAAATATGCTGGTGGCTGAGCGGCGCCCTCCTATCCTGTTACTTAAACTGTTAAAGTGTTACACGAAAGAAAAATAAAACATAGCATAATTGAACTAAAAGCAAGAAACAAAAATGTGACAATATAATAAATCTTCATTTTCACCAGTAAAACAATTCGAATCAGAGTAATACAAAAAGCAAAATAGTTGTGACGAATTAATGACAGTGACACAGTGTGAATTTATTACAGTGTGAAGTAACCGTATTTTCTTTGGTCTAATAATCCTCAGGTTTTTCTTATACCTCGGTATCCCTGGCTCCCGCCCGCCCTTCTCTGTAATCCATGGCCTACTATACGCCTCTGCAAAATATAACAAATAAAAATAATATTGCCGTTTTTCTCAATTACAGACACACTTCACTGCATGTGCCCAAAGGTTAATTGTGGATAAATATTCTTTTCTTGGTATTTCTCTCATTAATTTCCCAATACACTCTTTTCGTCAGTCTCTCAATTTTACCATTCATAACTAAATAGCGTCAATTATAAAAATGCTGACCTCAATTCTCTCTCATTAACCGCGATTTCTGTGGCTTAATCACGCTAATCTTCTCAGTTTAAGCTTTATGTCCTATCCCGTTTTCACTTTTATTCTCTATCCAATGCAATTCTTGCGATACAAATCTAGCCTTTACCGTACATGTCCTTCGAAATACACCACCGTATACGTCAGTCTAAAGCCAGGGTAGAACTTAATATCAAGTCTTCCTTCATCACAGAGAGCTTCCTTCCTGCTCTACCATCATTCTCATGTCTCCCTTTCTCTCCCCCTCTCTCTTCTACTACTACTGCTGCTACTACTGCTGCTGCTGCTACTACTGCTACCACTACTACTGCTACTGCTACTGCTGCTACTACTGCTGCTGCTGCTGCTACTACTGCTACTACTGCTACCACCAATACTACTACTACCACTACTACTGCTACTACTACTACTACTACTGCTACCACCAATACTACTACTACCACTACTACTGCTGCTACTACTACTACTACATTTTTCTGTTCCGTCTTTTCTCTTCCTCTCTCTCTCTCTCTCTCTCTCTCTACTGTGCTATACCTTTTTACACTCTCCTCTGGCACTCTTGTCTTAATCTTCGTTTCTTTCTCTGTCCTTTGCCCTCCTCATCGCTTTCCCTTTTTCTATCCATTTTTTTTTTTAACGAACGAACTCTTCGCTCCCCCCTCTCCCTCTCTCTTTCTCACACACTTTTGTTTTTTTTTTTCATAACGCACAAACCCTCAGGCACACGCACGCGCACACTCCCTCACACAGAGTCTTCTCCACTCCCTCTCTTTCGCCCCTTCTCAGTCTCTGTGGCGTCTTTATCCAGCATACGTCTTATAAGGTTATCACGTTACGTCATCAAACTCTCCACCGAACCTTCACATCTTCTCTCGCATCACTTACCATTCTGCTACCATTCGCTCTCCAGATGAAGATGTTTGTTTGTTCTTCCTCCACCGATCCTTTCAATCTCACAAGAGAATTCCACGACCAAATCGACTGCTCTCCAAAATAAAGTTCTCGTTTCTTCTCGCTCGAATCTCTTTGATATCACGAGTTCTGCTACCAAACCAGTCTTCTCTCCGGGTCAAGATTTTGTTTCTCCTTCCTCTAATCTCTTCAACATCACAACAGAGAATCTGGTTCCACATGACACCTCCAAAAAGGTGTTTACCCATGACAATTTCGATGTCTATGATTCCGACTCCTTCATAGTTTTCCACATCAGCAAATGTAGTGTAAGCTCTTTTATCAGAAATTTAATGAAGGTAAGCATGATTTAATTGATTTCCTTTTTATTCAGAATATAAGTTATCTGTAAATAACCTCCTGTTCTTCATGTCTCTCTTGTTTCATATTTTGGGGTCGATTTGATTTTAAAAAGACATAAAGGACTACTCAGCAAATTGAAATATGCAGATTCTATCCTCCGTTTTATTGTCTCTCTACTTTATTTTATGTTTTCCATACCTTAACTATAGGATCTTGCCATGGGGCAACTCTACACTGTGCTTTTTAAGCAGATTATTTCCACTAAAAAAAGGCTATCACTATTAGAACAGTTTTTAAAAAATCATTCGGTTATTTAAAATATGAACCTACCAACGGTTGTTTAAAAAAATTGTATGGAAAGCATAAGGGGACTTTTTAAAAAAGCAACCGTTGGTAGGTTCATAATTTAAACAAACCATTGAGTTTTAAACAATTACTGTTCTAACAGAGTGAGGGTTGTATGCCAGAGCGGTTATCTGTCACACACTGACCAGTTCTTTTAAAATAATAAAGTCCTCAACGTTTCTGACTTTTACCTTTATGACTTTAGTCACTTCATGTTCCAATTAATCAATATCGAGCTTCCGAATATTCTCGCAGATCTGTTTATTAGACAATAAAACATCCGCGCTCCATAGACAATAAAACTTTTTCCACCTTCCCCGCGCGAGAACGCTTTTTGCACACAAAATTTTTGTATTGTCCCAAATTTTTGAATACTAGTAGTAGTCTTGGTTCAAACCGCATTGATATAGAGAGACTACACCGTTTAAAAAAAAAAAAGAACTTAAGTTCTCTTACTGAACCAATATCAAGCAAACCAAATTCCCTCCCGTGCCCTTTCTTACGCGGTATAAAACCCTATTCTCAATCCTTTTTAAGTAAAAATTTTGATCTCTCACAACAATGAGCTGTGTGGTTGCAACTTTTCCACTTAATTTTTTGCTTCTCTCATTACCTCCCCCCCCCCCCTCTCTCTCTCTCTCTCTCAAAATTCCCCGCTTTCTTTCACTCTTACCCTCCCTTTACCATAATTAAGTTTCTTATCATATTCCTTTGCCTTTGTTTGTAGTTTTCCTTGTTTTCTTTGTCATTTTCTTTCTTTTGTTCCCTTCAAATATATTTCTCCAGTTCCCTATGTAAGTTAAATGGGGACCTTACTTGACAAGCTAAGTTTTTAATGGTTTTCTCACATTCCTTCATTTTGGTATGCGTTCACTATGACTGGAAAATTGCTTACTACATTCAAATGATATAATTTCATTATTTTGTATTACTTCACTTGACACATTATATTTGTAGGCCTATTATGTTTTGTATTATGTAAGTTGATGTAAGCTGAACGTGGAAATGATTTTTAAAAAAATATCCAATCGAATCAAATTATTAATATTTTTATCGTCATCATTACTATTATCATCATCATTATTATTATCATTCTTATTATCATTATCATGGTCATTTTTATAACTATTATCGTTATTGATATCATTGTGATCACTCTAAATGTCTTAGATTGGAAAATTATGAATTAAAATATAAGTCGATTGTAATTAGGGACAACTCAAATTAGATTAAGAAATCATAATCAACAAGACTGATTTCTAAATCTATAGATTGTTGATCAAATTTTGGAGATTTCATTGATTCAGTTCAACGAAATTTAGAGGGATCATCATCATCATAATCATGAGTATATTGTTATACATTTGGCATCACACAGCCTCGACCATGACGGTCACGGTCGATGGAAATACTACATCGACGACGCAGTACCACAACCCGTACGCCGATCAGGTGGTGGTCCACACGATCGTTCAGGTATGGACGACCATCAACGCCGTGATCGGGACTTGTGGCAACATCATGATCATCGCCGCCGTCAGCCTGCACCACAAACTTCGTAACATCGGTGAGTTACTGAAAATAGTGATATTTCATGCACGAGATTTGAATATGTTATGCTGGGATGTAATGGCTTTCAAACTATACAATTGAAAAAAATACTACCCAAAAGTTAGATGATGAATCACACACATGAAAGGAAATGCTGGTTATTTTATGTTGTGTCCTTCATTCCTTCTTCAGAGAGATAGTTGCATTCATTCGCATCCTCATATTTTAAGAGATGGACTTCATTCTACACATTTTCCCAAGTCACGTAAGAGTTGTATAGTTGTACAAGATCTTTGAGTTTGGGGCATGTGTAGAATAGTCACGTAAGAGTTGTATAGTTGTACAAGATCTTTGACTTTTGGGCATGTGTAGAATACAGTCCATCCTGTAAGTCCTTGAAGTATAGCCTAAAGAAAAGGGTCTACTACATCATGGACTCAAAGAGGAAATGAAATCCGAAATCGGCATTCTCTTATTCCTATGGACAGGATGATCCGGTTCCTTAAGCAACGTAGTTGATACCCAGGGGCGCCTCTTCACCGTCTTCCTGAGAGCCTGCAATTATTATCCCCCCCCCCCAGATTGCCAATTAGTCCCCATTAACACCTTGTTCAAGAACATAATCATGACAATTATGTGGGTGAAACATCTTGCTTATTAGTTTTTTATTATCATTATCATTATTAGTATTGTTGTAATAGGTTTTTCCCGGCCAATTTCGCACTTTCATCAGTCCAAATTTTGATGAATTGTTCATTCAATTTAGCAAAAAACCTCGTTTACCTTTTTTCTGTCATTCGAAAGTGTTTTTAAGTCAATCAATTTAGTTTTCCGAGCAAGGAATTTGACTTTTGTATCATTCAAATTAGCACGTACGTAGGAATCATTCAAATTCGGAAAAGGGGTCGATTTCGGATTTCATTTCCTCTTTGAGGAAGATTCCACTATTATTTTGGAGCGTGAATCTCCACTTCAAAATTGAAAGGACACCTGACTTCTCAAAGAGGTTCTGATGTGACCTCTTTTTTAAGAGCAAGAGAGAGTGTGCAAAATTTGAAAAAAAAATAACGTCATCCGCATTTGTTGTTTTTTTTCTCAATTAATCTCCTAGCATGCGAAATGCATAGAGATGTCATAATACTGCGCTCTATCAAAATGAGTATTGTGATGATAATGATAGTAATGCAAAAAAAAAGAAAGATTGTAATGTGTTTATCTCGCATATAAGTCCTTATACATTCTCGTCCATTTCATATGAATTTATGTAAATGAGAAGTTAATATGATCGTTGACCTATTCTCCTGGAAAAAAAAAAAAGCAGACAAAAAAAGGGTGAAGTAGAAAATCTAAAACTTGATGTAGAAATTGTAAGTTGAGGCAAATAGGGTACCGATAAGTATAATGTTATGTGGGAATAGAGAATGTTGATTTTAAGCAGACAAATGTAAAATTGAGGTAGAAAATCTAAAATTTTGAAGTAGAAATATGGGACTGAGACAAAGAAGGTACTGATGAGATAAAGAAATAGAAATTCGGAAGTAAAATTTAGAGAGAGAATGTAAAGTTGGGATTAAAGAGTAAAGCTGAGGGTAAAAATGTCAAGTTGCGGACGAAAAAAGGAAAGTTGACGTAAAAAATTTGATGCAAGTGGAAGGCATGGAAATGTTAAAGTCGGGATTAAGAGAGTAAACTTAGGATAGAGCATGCATGTAAAGTGGTCCTGGGTAGAAATGTTAAAGGGGGTACCCAATGCTGAAACAATGTTAGTTATTTAAAAGAGCATGATTTCATTAGCAGAAAATCATGTGCCTAAATTTTTTTTAAAAGTCATGTTGCCAAGGAAACCCCCAAATGTAGTCAGATTTCAGGATATTTTTGGCTCCTCAGCTGTGTCCCAGTTTCAACTGGGTACCCACAATGACGTCAAAATGACGTAAAAGTGGTGACCTTTTCGCGCAATTCTAGCAAAATGCGCGCAGGGTATAATACATAATTGTACAGTCTAGCGCGCAGCACAACTGCAATGCGCGAAGTTGCGTAACCACTTTTACGCCATACCTCATACTCAGATTTTTCGGTCAATTCTTGACTTTTTCACGAGAAAATTAGCCAAAATGCATTGATTTCGATTGAAAATCATCAAATTTTTAATGTTATTCTTCTTAGAATTCTATTATCGATCATGTATCCAAAAAAAAATTTACCATTGTGTAATCACTTTATGTCGAGACAGAGAATGTAAAAGTGGGGAAGAAAATGTGAAATCAATTCATACATGACGAAAGTAACATGATTCATGTAGATCTATTTTGTAGCACTCATTTCGAAAAGGCGCTATTGATCCATTTGTTTTTTGAACGAAATCGAGGTTTTAGCACGATTGGATGTTTGTTCCATATGCGCTACAATATGACTAATTTTAATATCAAAAATATTTTAGGAAAGTGGGAATGAAAAAAATCTTGCTTGAGTAGTAACTTTTCTATAATTGTTCTTTGAATTTGATTTGCACGGATTTAGCGACTTTTTGAAAAAAAATCGCAACATTGGAAGTCATGATAATGATAATAAAAAGATACAATAAAATAATAATAACAATTATAATAATAATATTATTATTGTTATTATTATTATTATTATTATTATTATTATTATTATTATCATTATTATTATCATTATTATTATCATTATTATTATTATTATTATTATTATCATCATGATAATAACGCCTTATTTACCCAAGGTAGCCGCTTCAGCTTTTATCAGCTGCTCTTCCAGCGGGCTCTGCATAACATAACATAACATGTTATTATTACCCTTCTCCAATTGTAATATGCCGAGCTCCTGACTAGAAGGTAGAAGGTCCCATTTTTAAAGTCTTTGGTATGACTCGGCCGGGGATCGAACCCACGACTTCCCGTTCATGAGGCGGACGCTCTATCAATTGAGCCAACATGCCCAATGTAAGATATAAAGAATTTTAAAAGAAAATAATACTTTTCATTAAGGATTTTTAAAAATTTTCATTCTCATTTTTTTTATTTCTAATGTTGATACTTCTATACTGCGAATACATTTGATGTGTCGAAGAAGAAATTTAAAAAAATAACAACTTGATTCACTCAAAATCACACAAAGTGGATTTAGCGCTCTTCGGAAATAAACTTTTCATATGCTTCAATGGATATCCTGAAGTCATTCTTTTTGCACTTCGTAAAAATATTTCATTTTTATTCTAAGAAACCATTAAAAAAACTTTTCAGGTTTTCACATTCGAATGAAGAATGTTTAAAGTCAGGAAATGTAGTTTAATTTGATTTTCTGTTTCCTAACAAAGTTATCCAGAATGAAACTGACAGATTTTTTCCTTCTGGAGCAAGGATTTTAAAGAGTATGAGCAGATGTAAAACATGAGTAGATCATTTTACACAAAGCATATGACCTTGTCCTTGCATTATGGCACAAAAATCACCTTTCGACAACCTGGAAACACAAAAGACTGAAGCATATTAAAATGCTCTTTCTGAAAATAGGAAACGCAAAGCTCGCTTTCCTTGATTATGACTGACATAAATTATGAACGATTCACGTACAGCCACAGTAAGGTCAACTATTTATTTCTGTTCATAACCTTCGGAATGGTTAGAAAAATAGAGAATCCCAGATTTGATGTAGGCATTTGCTGAAGCAGCAGTATGGTGGCAATTCTGTTTGCTTATGATTTATATCATGTACATGATTTTTATTTGGAGGGGAGGGGGAAAATCTCCAAAATCTGTCTTGAGATATTTGCTGTTCATGCGTTTATTTATAGAATGGAAAATTGTATAAACAAAAGCATGAACAGCAAATAAATCAAAGACAGATTTTGGAGATTCAGTATTCAGTAGCTTGATTCTTGCAGTCTTCACAACATTCATGAAAAGTAAAAAGTACAGTGTAATTTGGAATGGGTTCATTAATTTTTATTTGACATTCCTTTTATATTTGCTGTTTTTCAATTCGATTTGTTTTAAATCAGTGTGAAGTCTCAAAATGACATGGAAATCAAGAAAGGTTGTTGTATCTACTTTGTGCACAAATCAGGAGAAATCTCAAGAGGTGACAGAAGTTTAGAATAACATGCAATGCACATCAGTATAAACAACATTTGTGACGCACATGCAGTTAAAATGACAAAACTCATAATCCTTGACGTTAATCGGGGATCGGGTATATCATTTACCCCCTACTTAGAAAGAGGGTCGGGTGGCGTGTACAAAAACCCCCCCCCCCCACACACACACACACGCACACACACACGCACATACATACACTTCTCAAAGAAGGAATAAAATTTGAATCCATCAGTTGTTGAAATTATTTGAGAAATCAAATCTATCATAAACGACAGTTATTGTAGTAAAATTTCTATTTGAAAAGATTTTTTTTAAAAAACGTAGATAGGATTAGAAGATCCTGAGGACAGCTCTATGTGCATAATGATACAAAAGAAGAATGGAAGAGTATGTGTGTGCAGTTGGTGAGAGTTGGTTTGTATGCGTGTGTGCATATTTTGGCAAAAGATTTCGATCATCCCCGCACTCCTCGAAATTGATTTACGCCGGTGTTCTGTGGTGGCCCTGAAGTACGCTCGACAACAGGTCATGTGCGACGTGAATTTGCGTCCCAGTCGCGAAATTCATGACACGGGATGCGAAATTCATGGCCCAGGACCCATGACGCGAAACTCATGACCTGGGATGCGAAATTCATGACCCGGGACGCGAAATTTATGACCCGGGACGCGAAATTCACGTCGCACATGACCTGTTGTCGAGCGTACTTCAGGGCCACCATAATAGTTCGCACTAGATATTTCCGCACTCCTCGAAATGGATTTACGCCGGTGTTCATGGTCATGAGAGTGATGTGAAACGAGGCGATCAAGAAAATGTCATGAACTGTCGACGACCTAACAGCCATCCTTCCTCAAAAGCTGATAGGGTTAAAGTTATCAAATTATTGGAAGATTAATGAGGCTATAAAACTTCAAACATTAAGAAATATACCTTCTAGCCAGCCAAGCCCAAGTGAAGGAAACGTATATGCATCATTAAACATCATAAAAGTCATAGGATGATTTCGACTAGAAGTATGATGATGCTCAGCAGTTTTCTTCACCCATTAAAGAATTTAACATGCTTCCTATACAGCTAGCCATCCCCAAGTGTTGAAAGGGTATAAAATCATGGAAGTATTCTGATTAATGAAGCCATCTAAAGTTCCTCGACTCGTATTACCTGGTAGCAAGCCATCCCCACTCGCGGAAAGGATGGAGTCAGGGGCGGACAGGAATTACTGGGATTCGGTTGAGGAACCGGCCCAGTCAGCATGGTCAGTTTATGTGTAGATCAAATGACCTTCAGATCACAAATCGACCAGCCCTGTAGCAAAAACGTACAGCGGCAGGCGGAGAAAACGCCCTTTCTCCGCATGGCCGCTACGCCCCTAAATGAAATATTGAGAGTATTTAAAATGGAAGTCTGATGATTCTGCTATCAAACGCTTCCCTTACCCATTAAACATAATCACCATTGTCTTTAGATCAGAAGCTGAATAAATGTTTTATGGCGACTATTAAAAGATTCACAATGGGCACGTGTAGGAAGCACTTGGATTAAAAGTCTAAATGAGGTACCTAATGGATTTTCTGAAGTCATGAAAAGTGAGAATATAATCAGACTGGGCGGCCATTTTCCAAACCGGCCTCCATGGCTGGTGTTTGTACACAATGTCAAAATACAATTTTATTTTGGATTCCCCAAAACCTAACAATCAACACTGGTTGGTTGGTTGGTTATTTTACCTGACTGCTAAGAAGACATGTGTATGCTTGTAAGTAAGCAACCAGGGGACCGACGGCTTTCACTCCCTTCCGAAGGACTTGGTAACGAGGATTAATATCTTACCAAAGGGCATTAGCGCATCCTCTTAGTTTCGAATCCGGGTATTCCCGGTTACGAGACCACTGCTCTGCCACTGCTCTGTAAACGCCTCCTAAGAAGATTAAGAAGAAACTGTACAGTTTTGCTAATAACCTTGCGATAACATCTATACATCATTATTGAAATTACTGAAGTACTGATAATGTTAGCAAGGGGCATGCTCTATGGGGGAGGGCCCGGTACGCCCACTTCCCCACTGAGTGTTACCGCCTGGGCGGTTATACAGACTTAAAAATGTTCTTAAATGTGTTGTTTGTTTGTTTCTTACTTTTTTTAACAACACATGCACATGTTGGTATCAATATGCATATAGCACATCACTTTATTTGATATACGATAAAACAGCAATGTAGATAAAATGCCTTGCTCAAGGTCATAAGTGCCGTGCCGGGGATCGAACCCCGGACATTCGCGTCTCCAGTCAAGCGCCTTAAACCACTCGACTACGTCACCTCTACTGTTCTTAAATGTTGTTTGGTGTCAAAGTTTGCAAAAAGGACCTTGCTATGTAAGTGGGCAAGTTCTAAACCTTGAAGTGTTCACATGTTTTTGAGTATAAGTCCTGTCTTGAGAGCAGGTTTCACATTATTTTACTGTTGGCCTAAATTGATTACTTGCAGATATTTATTTATAGGTCCCTATCTTATTTTATTAGAGAAGGGAAAGAAGGGCTAGTTTTGATTTTTTTCAGTAACCTGAATGTCGTATTATTTGATTTGTCGAGACCCTTCCATTTGTTTTTTTTTTTTAATCATTTTTTTATACAGAATCAATGTGTGGAATAATTTACTGCAGTTTGAAGCTTACAAAACTACCAAGCCTTAAAAACTGTACCAAGGTCGTGAAAAGAAATTCCATAGTGAACAGAATCTCCTTAACGGTTGCAAAATATTTATATATCCCACTTTTCAATTTCTGTAGCGTATTCATAATCTCATTTTACCAATATAAAAGAATTAGCTCAGAATGAAATCTCGAGAGCAAATATTATCTATTAATGAACTGGATCTATACTCTAATTAAACCGAAGTGATGACAGACAGCTGAAATTTCTTTTGAAACGTATTAGGTGTCCTTGACCTGTTGACATTAAGGCGAAGCGTGTCCAATTGTCTTGCGATTCAAGTAGTATACTGCCTACTGTGATAAAAAGCCTTGAGTTTGATCACGTTGTGACAGACCTTTGTTCAGAATTATTTCTATCTACATATATTTATTCTAAATGTTTGATATCATTTTTAACGGGGTTTTATCTCAACACAAAAACTGTGCATCCGCTGTTTTTTTTTTTTTTTTTACTGTTTTGTTGTTTTTTCTTTTTTTTTCTTTTTTGCTGGGTTCTTTAATAGCATGCAATACCACTCCCTCTTATTTCATAAAGTATACTCGAACCTGAGTGTTTCCGTAGTCTAGTTTTTACCTTGGGAACAAAATAACTGTAGCGTTTGGGGAGCAAAGGATAATCTAGAATGATAAAAGGCGAATGCAACTTAACTGTACTAATATATCCACTAAGATGGGCTTAGATGCGCATTATTCCGGTAAACCTGGCAAACTAGAAAAAAAAAACACCTTTTGAATGTTGAATAATATTACACTATAAATGATATCCCTTGCTATGGAGGGCTCTCGATCTAAGAAAATGCCATCAAATATTTTAAATTTGGCACGAAACGTCTTGAACTATGAACAACATATTCGTACTATATGGGTGTAGGTGTTCATTTCCTTTCACTCTATCTGATTTGTAGAGGTATTTAATAGTGTCTATTTATTTTGATGATTTCTCATAGTATTCAATTATCAGTGAACAGCTGTTCGGGTGTTCTTAACAAAGATGATGAACTGTCATGTGTATGCAATCACAAATATATATGCTGAAGCAAGAACAAAGAACAGCGGCTTCTTTTATATACTATGACTATAGGAGCTCTCCAGATCATCATGGGTGTAGGTGTTCATTTCCTTTCACTCTATCTGATTTGTAGAGGTATTTAATAGTGTCTATTTATTTTGATGATATCTCATAGTATTCAATTATCAGTGAACAGCTGTTCAGGTGTTCTTAACAAAGATGATGAACTGTCATGTGTATGCAATCACAAATATATATGCTGAAGCAAGACCAGAGAACAGCGGCTTCTTTTGTATACTATGACTATATAGGAGCTTTCCAGATCACCCACCCCCTTGTGTCTGCAATGGGATGGGACTCTCTTCACGCATGCACGCCGAATTATTGCCCAGAACTGGGCCTACCCTCTTCAACATTACCAGCTTGTCTTCATACAACATCCACTAAATCTTTTTTCAACAACATACTTCACAAGACACGATCACAATCTGAAGTAACTATGGTTAATACTCGGAAGCAAGCAGCGACTCCTTCAAGTTCTCTTTCTATATATATCCAACGATAAAGATCTGGAACAACCTATCTAGCTCTGCAGTCAGTGCCTTCCTCCATTAGAGAGATGCAGCCTCCTGTAATGTTGCGTAATGGGTACACTGGAATGGTTTTACTGTCTGGATGTAGCATACAAGTATATATCGACAAATCGACAAGTGATACGTCTACCACCACCAATTCTGCACTTCATGTTACTTCTTGCAACTCCTCACCTTCCAGTTCCTGCGTGAGCTGCCAAAAGAATTAATTTCCCCCGGTCAAGAGTATCAATCATATTTTCCAAATAACTGCAAGATAATTTCTTTCACAACTTTCACAACCTGCATAATGCATATACATTTCTGTGTACAAGGCATGCGACCTTTTGCACGATTCGCAACATTGAATAAATTTCTTAGCATTTCGATCATTTTCCAACCTGACAGTATAACAGGGACCTGTTTGTGAGGCTGGTATAGCATCAACTGCTACGTAATCGACCTTTCTTGGTTGTTTTAATACTCCCTTACCAGTACTTATCGCTTGAATAGTTCTTAACTTACTTTTTAATCCCCATACAAGCTTTTTCATTTAGAATTTGCACGCTTCCTTAATGAGTATTTCTAAAGTGCCTCTCCTCGTGGCAATATCTACTTTCCTCGTAACGAAATCAGCTACAGTGCCTTTCTTTGAGACAATATCGACTTATACAAAAGGCGCCTTGATTTAACAGAATCTTAATGAAAATCACTTGTCCATAAGAAATAGTACATAAGGAATTACGGCAGAAAGAAAATTATTATATAAGGAAAGTTAGTAAGGGAAGATGATGAAATGACAAAAAACAAAGAATGGAATAAGGAAAAATAGGTAGAGAAGGATGGAATAATAACAAAGAAATACTTAAGTAAAGATATGAAGTGAAGATGACTGCGTGAAAACAAAGAATAACATACGGAAGGATATATGAAAAGAGAAGATAATAGAACTATAAATCAAAAAGTAACATAAGGTAAGAGAGAAAGAAGGATAATCAAAGAGCTGACAAACATGTTAATGATGGTATAAAGTGGAGATTTATGAATGAAATAAAGAATATCATAAGGGAGGATAGAAATAAAGGATGCATAGTAGGGGAAAAAAGAATAAAGACAGAACAGATATAGAAAGAGGGGAGAAAAATGATAACAAAAGAAAATATAAGCTGTGCTGCTATAGCAACAGGAGCGGTTCATTTGGTGGACGCCATACTAGAGTTCTCCGTATGTAACTCTATGGTGGACGTCTAAACAGTGGTGTAAAGTACGCTGAGTTTATCCAACGTTCCTTGGGAGCGCTCTACAAAGAACGCTCAAGAAAAGAGTGTAATTGGGGTCTACCACATTCCCGCATCTATAGAAAAGCATTTGAACATGTATATCTGCGTCATTAGAAGTCCTTGGTAAACAAAATCGTCTCGAGCTGTGCTTGAAATTTACATTGTCATTGTCATTAATGAACCTACGTAAACAAATTGTTGCAATAGATTCCGACAGGAATTCACGATTCCAATCATACTAAAATCGGTATATTGCTGTCACAAAAGTCACGGCAAAAATGGACTGGCCATTAAATGTCAATAATTTTTGCTCATATACACATTTATGAAATCCGTCTGACATGTCTTTTAAGGGGTAAAATGTTTGTATTAAGATATAATATGTGACTGACGTTTTGCAGGAGCAATATATATGAAATATTCGTAGCCTGATCTTGTTGATTTAGGAAAACGTCAAGGTGAAGTTTAATGAGAATCTAGAACACAGAAGAAAGAAAGAAAATGGCATGGCAGAAGTAAGGGGAATCATGTGATTGAAGATGTAATATTGCTTTTCTTCTCTATATTACTTTATACTAAGTACATTTCATTTTAAAAAGAGGAAACATGCAATGATTAACGGCCAAACAAATTAACATATGTCAGAAGCTCGATTTGATTGAACCGATAGCGTTTCCATCATCCTTCAAAAAGCTTAGAGAAGAAGGGAGAGGAGGAGAAAAAAACTTTTTAAAAATCACTTATGTATATAATGATCGTATTTCTATGTTATGAACTCGTGTCACGGTAACAAAATAATCTTGCTTCACCCAATAATCAATTCTTCGTCAGGCTCCTGTGGTCGTGCATATACCTCTGTCATTAAAATCTTTAGAATGTATGCGTTTTGTTAATTATGCATTCTACCTCCAAATCATCATACCAATCCGCCCTTTCCCTTATTTCATGGCAGTAGGCATGTCAAAAAGTACAGACTTTGAAACACGATTGACTTTCTTTTCCATCATGATTTTTTTCTTTTTAAAAGCACACACGCTTTCCCATCATATTTCTGTTTAAGTCGTATATGTAAATCAGTTTGAACGTTATGATTTTTAAATGTCAGTACCTTATTCTCCATGCATCACAAAGACTAGAAATGAATGATTGTCTTTGTTTTCGTTTCCTCGCTGCTCCCAACTTCACGTGTGATTTGAAGAAACATTTAAATTTATAATTTTATATTACTCGACGTAAGATAAACAAAATACTGATCAAAATTCAATCTACATAATGCATAGCTCAAGAAAACAATAGATTACATAAAGACTTTATAGCCCTTTCAAAAGGTTATCGAGAAGATGCAGAAAGAAAATATCACTCATCGCGACTGAGATTTTCAAGTTCGAACTTGTCTGGTAATCCATAATTCTGCGTGGTTTATCTTCAGCTCCATTTCCTGCTGTTCTCTGGGGTTCTATTCATGTAGTTTCATACTTATATGAAGTGGTTTATTCTCTTTTTTTCAAGACAAATTAAGCAAGTCAAATCAAAGAAATTAGACAAATCAAGCAAACATGGAAACATAATGGTGCATGCGTAGTGAATAACATCAATTGAATATGGTCGGTCTCTCTCGCTCTAACACTGATTATATCATTATACCACCCACTCACCTACAGACATATCTTTTGTTTTTCCATATTTTCATGACAGATTTTATTCAAAATAAATCATATAACACCGCAAACTCATATGTAAACACACACACACACACACACATACACGCACCCTCACTCACAAACTTAATACATACCCACATACACCCATGCATACAATACACAAGAAGTAGATGAAAAGATTATACGTTGAAACAAATATAACTATATTAATGTCTCAACGGAGTCTTTATTCATCTATAGTGTGTATCAAAATAAAGGCAATCAAAACCCACAGGATTAATATTTCAAGGTTATTAATATTGGCAATTTGCATGTCGCTTAATAACGAGGAACTCCTCCTCTTTCCAGTGGTACCTCACTTGCATGACTAATGAAATCTACTTTTTAATTGACATAGTAGTCTTTTTATTAGTGGAGATACACTAATAATTCAGGGGTCATTGTTGGGGACCATTTCGTTGTCAGTTATGGAGTAGAATCCACTCCCAATTTTAGTGGGATTCACTCCAAAGTAGCGGTTTTAATGGATTTTTTTTCTGAAAGCGGATTAATCCACTCTTTTGAGCTTGTATTTCCATTACAAAATTAACCCTCGAAGATTTTTTGCTCTTTTACATGCTACATATAGATATCATTTTTGTTTATCTCGAAAGAATTATCGAGCCAGCTGAATTCATCCGTGTTATTCTATCCTTCCGTAAATCACACCGCCAAAAGGTAGTGCATTTGTTGTTCAATTATACGATCTAAAATCAATATTCCTTCTAAATGGAGAATTCGTAGTCACAAACGTTTTATCTATTATCTATTTGATTTGTTTCTATGATTTCCTTTATGTGAATCTTCTGATTTCTCCCTCACAATTTCCACCCACCCACACCTCCTCCTCTCTATTAATCTCACTCTACTCTCTTTCACCTGTGCTATTCACCTATTCATCGTCATTCGTGTCTTGAACGTTGTTCATTATCTAAACCAAATTAATTTCAATACGTCACAAGTATGTCTCTGTTCTAGCCCTCCCTCATCTCTCCTCCCCCCCCCCCCCCCCTCTGTCTGTCTGCCTCTCTCTCTCTCTCTCTCTCTCGTAAGGGTTGGTTTTATATGAAAGTTGTGTTAGGGGACCAATGAAAATCATTGATGATACTGACTGGTTCCTGCAAACCATGCAGGAATGAATCCTTTTTTCTCTCCTCCCTTTTCTCTCTCATATCCGTCTTTTACTCTCTCCTCTTATACATTTTCATCTATTTTAACTGCTATTTTGTGAAATAGCAATTCTTTTACCATTCCTTTGATTTCACAATCTCACTCCGTTTCTATGCATGAATCTCAAGCTTTCCGATCCTTTACACCCCTCCCCTCCCCCCCCCCCCCCCCTCTCTCTCTCTCTCTCTCTCCTTGTTGGTTTTCCAAAAATAATTACCTGCATGTAGCATGTCCAATGCCACGCTTATGGACGCCAAATCAATTTTATCACGTTTATTGGATTCTCTATAGTCATGTTTTGTTTGTTTGTTTTGTTTTTTCGGAGAACATACTGTCGTTAATCGAATTCATATAGAGGCTTGAGAGTTGATATATTCCTTCCTGTTTAATCATCCCTGCTTTTCAAATTCTATTTCGATATAAACTGCATAGATTCAGGAAAACCAAAGAGGTATATCTAGGTTTTTGATCCTGTCCCCCCCCCCCTAACCTTTTGAAATTAATGAAAGCCAGTCGCCTGCTTCGGCAGACCTCTAAGAAATCGAGAACTATGAAGATTTTTACAACATTGCCTTCTCTCCCACCCCCTCATTACCCGGTAAGACCGGATGCGCATTATAATAGGCTTTATGACGATACCTGCAAACACTGAACGCGAGTATCATTCTCATGAGACCGACATATTGAAAAAACTTCCGTCGTTTCGATAACATATTATAGCAGAACGCACTATCATTATTGGCCTCCAGTGTAGAAATTCCTGACTTAAAAAAAGAAAATCACTGACTTTTTCTAATGCTTGAGTATTGTGTTCTACGCACAAATACTGCATAATATCAATTAGATCTTATCATGCCCTTCTAAACATTTCGACCTTTACTTTTGTCTCAGTAATGTTCTTCACAATAAAAAATAAATGTACAGCTAAACAGTGCTGCTGCTGCCGAGCCGGCAAGCACCACAGATTAAAAACGATCGTCATCTGCTGTCTTGTCAATCTCATGCTTTTCCCCCTCTTTTTGAAATGCCCTCAACCTATGCATACTATTATCATTGACGGAATTTCAATTCACTTTCGATAAATGCTACCGAATACCGAATTTTACAATAAGATTGATTTTCATCGTGAAATCTGAAATGGCTGTCCTTCGAAACGGGAGTTGTAAAATCACACCTGTCCTTCATAAATATCTGTTTGTTTCACAGCAAAATTTAATATTCTAGCATTTGATACATTGAATATTAAATTTTCGTGCGAATATCACCATCGACAAGTATTAAATATCTGTCGTGTTTTTAACTGAATTTGTAAAGTGAACTTTGTTTCAGAGAAAAACCACTACCTGTTCCACAAGGATAACCTAATATTCCAGCAACTGAAAAATAAGATAATGAATGTCTGTAAAAATTTGCTATCAAAGGACTGTTGTTTCTCTTCTAAAGTTGTAAAGTCGTTTGTGTTATTGAGAAGATAAATTCTGACCGTCTTACAGCGTAACCTAATATAACAGCCGTACCTATAAAGCAAATACACACAATTTATTTTTATTTTAAAAAGCGGACAGGAAAACTTTCCCCTTTCGCGTCGACTTTCTCATGCACTGCAAGACGTATCAAAAGCCCGCCGCACACTGTACCGTTCGACTGCAATCCGATTTTCATGAGATTGCAATTGCATTAGAACAATATTTAAAAAAAAAAAAAAAACCCACCCCCAACAGGGGCTGCTGAATGGTTTTTGGAGCGGGGGGGGGGGGGGCTGACATAGGAGGGGTCCAGGGGACGGAGACCCCTGAATCCCTTGTTTGTTTGTTTTTTGCTGTTTGTTTTTGTTTTTGGTTTGGCGATCCTATGAACAATTTAATATCAAGTTTTACAATTATTATTTAGTGTCTTCCTTTTCTTTTTCATAAAAAAATCTTTATCCGAAATTGTGGGGGACTGTATTCCCCGCCCCTCCCCCCCCCCCTCGCTTCCGTGCCCCCTGCCCAAAACTACTTAATCGAGGTTCTGAATAATGAAAAGGATATCAAAATGGAATCTTATGTACTTTTAAAGTAAAAGACCAATAAGCTTCGAATAGTACAAAATCGAGAAATTGCCTGTATGATGTCCCCAAGGTTTGAAGCCAATTTGACTTTTCTTCCTACTATGAGACTTGTACGACCCTTGATTTGTTTTTTCATACGACCATTATATACGTTACTCAATCGTAGAATTTAAATGTTTGGATAATAATATTCCTGTAATAGGTTCTTGCGAATTCAGCTAAAGTCGGAAAATATGCAGACGGAGGGTATAATAGTAAGTACGTCTTCAATATCTTCATTAGATTACGAGTTGCCTGACGACACGCCTCAATTATAATCGAGTTTCACGCATCGTTTGTAATCAAATTCTAAGTAAGTATTTTGTTTGTTTAATCAAAGAGACTGTTGATGTACGAGGTGTGTGAAATGACATGAAAGTTCTGTAAACAGTGCCTAATTTGATGAAGGAGGATTAACAGGATTAGGAAAGTTCAGAGCTTAAAGACGTCACATGATGATCGTATTTACTTATTTTACGTACAAAGGGAAATTAATGGCGAGTTCAAGAAACGGTAGATGAACTGTAAATGTATTATAAACTTTGGCAGTGTTTTAAGAACAAAGGAAAGTAATAGACTGGAAAGAAACACCAAAAAAAGTTGATTGGCGTGTCAATTCGTTATTGTTACGTGGGCGTATAAAGCGGGGAGGGTTTGGGTTATCAAATAACAGTCAGTCCAAAAAATAATCAGTCCAGCCAGTGCCATAGTGGAGAAGTGAATAATGAATTGGACGTTGTTCATTTCGTCAGTAGTGCATCAAGAAATCAACGTATAGGTGTGGTTTGGGGCTGTGTGAGGTTTTATTGTGTTTTTGTTTTTGTTTTGTTTTTTACGTGTGCGTGTGTGCGGGGGGGGGGGGCAATCCTCGTATTGTGAGCGACGAACAGCAAACCTAAATGTCTCTGAAAGGTTCGCACTGATTTTGTCGCTGCATGGACGTTCGCTACATGACATGACAACCCGTCTTTGGAGCAATCAAAGAGGGCAAAGAGTTCTGGATCAGGCGGACTTAATACGTGAGCTTTTTCACGTTTTGTGTCAGTTTGGATATACAGCACCCTGCATTATAAAGACATCTCATGAACAGCCACCATATCCGAAATATAAATATAGCTGACTTCTGTAGGCCTTTGCCAAGGCGATGTCAAGAGGATGTGAGCCACAATCATCATACAGCAAAATATAATAGATTCGTAAAGAATTCGCTGATGCCAGCGTAGTGAATATATCGAGATTGATTTCCATAAGCAAATTCTTCACATACTTATTATATTTTTCTGGATAATGATTGTGGCTCGCATCCTCCTTGGCAACGCCTTGGCAACGGCCCACAGATGTCTATCTTCTCGGGGGTGTTTATTTTCCTCCGCTCTTTTCTGGAACCATATGGGTATTTTCTCCTTGCTAAAAGTGTACAAAAAATTGTAAACAGGTTGGAAAGGAATACAAAGGGGGAGTATCATGATTTCGTTCACCGATAACTCCCACCTTCCAGTATGGACATTTGCTTCCTATGGCCTTTAGTCTTCTCCATTGTTTCAGACATGACTGGGTCAGGATATCTACTGCTCTCAGGACAGAAAAGGAGAAGTTCTCCCTTTTAAGATATACCCATAATGATTGACAACAGTCATTAGTTATAAACGAAAAATCACAAAATAAAGAAAGGCTTATAACTTGCAAAGGCATACACAATTTAGCTATGCTGCGATACTTATGGTATGGGAGGGTATATCTATAATACGTCACTCTAACTTTTCTTCTGTTACCCCTCTCATTTCCTTTCTTCCCTTCATTATTCTATTGTTATTATTCCTGTCGAGCAAAAATAGCTTTCTGTCTCTCTTTCTCCTCTCTCACTCTTCTTCCCTTTTTCCTTCTCCTTCTTTCTCTTCTTCTTTGTTCCTTCTTATTCTTATTCTTCTTCTTCTTCTACTACTACTACTACTACTACTGCTACTACTACTACTACTACTACTGCTACTACTACTGCTACTACTACTACTGCTACTACTACTACTACTACTGCTACTACTACTGCTACTACTACTGCTACTATTCTTTTCAACAAAACCTCTCATTCATGGCTGTATACCTCTATATATCTCCAGCTACATCCTCGGCGACATTGTCTTTTGAAGGGGTCCGCTGATAGGGTCCGCTCACAAAACAATAACAAATATACAAAGCAACGTTACAATCATAAAATACCACATAAGTGTAATAAAAAATGGGAATCAATACTCTTCATGTTTTTTTTACTCATTGGTATCTCCCTGATTGTTGCCACTACTCTCTCACATTCTTCTTTTTTCACTCGCAATATTCTCTCTCTCTCTCTCTCTCACTCTCTCTCTCTCTCTCTCTCTCTCTCTGTCTCTCGTTTCTTCTCTGTATTTTGCTAATAGTATACTTTGTATAGCTCTCTTTAGCTTTCACTTCATCTATCATTCTTCATCTGCCACTCCCTTTTTCCTGCTATAGTCCTCCATTACTTGAAATCCTGCCTTGTCTTTCAATAATCTGATAATTACCATGATTTCTCTTAATACATTACAGGTCATATAACAAGAATAATGACGCAAGCCATTCTCTTTCTGTTATCACAACGAACTATACTTATTGGAAATGTATTCGTCTTGTCTTGACCATTTAATGTATTAATTTTCATTGTATTCTTTCATGCGTATGTTCTTACGTATTTTTCTTGAAACAACTATAGGTAGAGTAGGTCATGCACAACAAAAATAATGACGGATAACCACCCCCTTCCGATCATTAGCAGGCATCTAGTGGAATTATTATTGTCGTGTCTTGTCTTGTTCAATTTTTTGTATTCTTTCAAGCTTACGTGCTTACGTATATAGCACAGAATAATGTTCAGTTCAATTCATTAAATCATTTCAACTTCCCTAAATATTTATATATAAATATATATATATATATATATATATATATATATATATATATATATATATATATATATAAACACACAAAAAAGTAACTCCCCCTTAATTCAAAATAACATAACTTTTTAACGAAGACGTTTTTATGAAAACAATTTGGCAGGAGTGTTCCTACACTTATTGACTAACTTCTGCTTGAAAATGAGATTGATCTGTCAAGTAATGCATGAGTGAGCAGACATTAAAGGCAAAAATGTCACTTTTTAAAAGTAACAAGAGTCATTTTGAGGGGTTTGTGAAATAAGATTTTTCTGGCGTTTGTTTAAGTGCTGTTGATGTTTTTCGAGGTTGTGCCATGGTTGAGTGACAAAATTGCTAATGATGAAGCAAGAAATGCTGAAGATTTACTATTCGTTTAATGCCCGAAAAACGACTACGTGGTATTTTCACATAATGTGCTGACTCATGTTGGTTGATGCCAATTTTTTCCACAAACTGAATGGATTTTGCAGATTTAGGAGAGCTGAACATCATTTTTCTCAAAAAACTGTGTTCACCAAACTGTGATAAACATGAAAAGTGTCAGGGATAGGCATGAACTGGGTCAGACAACGGAAGAATTCAAATTCGCCAAAGGTTTATTTCACAGAGCCCAAAAATGACTCTTGTGACTTTTGAAAAGTGACATTTTTGCCTTCACTGTTTGCTCACTCAAGCATGACCTGACGGATCAATCTCATTCTCACACAGAAGTTAGTCAATAAGTGTAGGAACACTCCTGCCAAATTATTTTGCTCAAAACTTTTTCATTAAAAAGTTGTGCTATTTTGAATTAGGGGGGAGTTACTTTTTTGTTGTGTGTGTGTGTATATATATATATATATATATATATATATATATATATATATATATATTTATATATTATCAGATACACGTAGTTATATAAGGATAAACATGTATAGATATAGATTTGTTGTTTGTTAGTTTTGAAAATGTGCAATGATGAATAATCAAGCATTACCAATTAAGAATAAAGATAATTAAGAGTTATGTATGTTTAATAAACAAAATATGTAAATAAATTCCATCCATCATTTTTGGATTGTATATTTTTTGTATATAATAGAGTCCCCATGAAGATCTTTGATCGAAAGCTTGACAAGTATTAAAAGGAAGATTCAGAAGCTACGGCCGCCTCCTAGTGATTTCTTTCGATATATATATATATATATATATATATATATATATATATATATATATATATTTAATACTGGTTGTACGGGCTGGGCATGTCTTTACAATTTTTAATGAAAATTAATGAACACAAACGATTTTTTTAAGTGTCAAATTATATTTCATATGTCATTAGGATGTTTCTACTGAAAGAAAAATACCACAAAACAAATCGCTATAAAAGAGACAGTAAAAATAATACATGTACAAAGATGATACTATTGTTTGAAACTTTTGAGTTGGCTTTTGGATTTGGCTTGTTTGGAGGAGAGTTGGTTCAGTCGGTAAGACGATTATCTGTCAAACAAAAGATCGTAGGATCGAAACCTTCCCTGGCGGACGACCGAAGCCTGCGTTGTGTGCAAAAAAATGCCTCTCCCCTGTTTCATAGAAGCAGGTTATGTTACAGTGGAAAACACTCCATGTAACCATATACCACTGATGTCAGAGTTACCATTAATGGTAAGTTTTATCCAACGGGGCCCAGGAGTAATGAGGATGATGATGATACTACTACTACTACTACTACTACTACTGCTGCTGCTGCTGCTGTTGCTGCTGCTGCTGCTACTACTACTACTACTACTACTACTACTACTACTACTACTACTACTACTAACTACTACTACTACTACTAATAATAATAATAACATGCTAATAATCGTGATAATCATAATGAAAATGATGATGATAGTATAGTAGAAATGCTATCATTCATGATTAATAATAATAATAATAATAATAATAATAATAATAATAATAATAATAATAATAATAATAATAATAATAATAACAATAATCAGAATAGTAATAATAGATGAATTCATAGAAATCAAACTATGGCTACCTAAGATTAATTGCTCAGATATAGCATACCAACTCTACACAAGTTTCCTCCCGACCAAATGTCAGTTGAACGAGAGCAGAGTAGATGCAAGCAAAGTTTCAATTATTTTACAGAAAACTCCTGATAGACCTATATCTGTTTATCCATCTTTTTCATCGAAATCTGAAAGACGAGAAAATTTTTTTTCAAATCATTCACGTATGAAGGGAAATAGATGGGGTAATGCCACTCTATCGAACTTAACTGAATGGAATTTAATTAGCATTAAGTAGGGGCGACATAATGCTCTAAGTAAATGATAGAAAATGGAGGTTGGCACAAAAAGAAGAAAAAAAAGAATATGACGATGCGATATAAATATCACACTTGGCGTGGCATTTCTGCCTTAACAATTCTTCAGCGAATTTTCAAAAGAACCAAGGAATAAAGAGCAGTGAATTATTTGTAATGACATTAAATTTTGTAGCTGACTTTGACCACTGTAATCATGTAAATGTAGTGTACATTAAATGAGATAACAACTGTAAACAAAGAGAAGGTTCATTGCAAACTGGATGATGTAATCCATATTCAAGTTTGCAACCTGATACTTCCAAGAATTAGGTATGAGAAATCTAAGGAACTTCTCTCTTGTTTCCATTTTTCTCTCGATCTTCTGCTCTCTCTCTCCCTCTTTTTATGTTTGAGGATATCTTTCTGAAACCATGCCGGCAAATATTGAAATCTCAGAACGTATATCTACCTTTGTTGGTAAATTATTAAATTCTAAGAAGCTTTTTATAGAATTTCCCCAGCAGCTTTGTTCAGACACCTCTCCCTTTATAAACTGGTGAAGGTGCGTCACCGGAAGATTGTAATGTAAATGGAGGTTGTCGAAAACTTGAAATCAGTCTGGACACTCAAAGCAAGGTCCCTCAGAGGATATTGTATGACATGTTATTTACCAACACGAGTACCAGAAGGTCAATGTCCCGGAACGAAAACATAAAGCGAAAAGCAACAACAACAACAAACCTAAAAAAAAAAAAAGAACAAAAAACAAGGCCCCAGACATAAAAACAAAACGAATCAAAGCAAAAACCGTGGTGTATCAAGCAAAGGGTAACCCCTTCCCTCGTTTGCGGGACCACTCAGTACAGCTGACATACGATCTACTTGTCTTAGGCATGTGGGGTTGTCCACGGTATCCCCCCCCCCCCGTACTCTCCCTTTCAAAAATTTCTTGACGTGCCACAGGAACAAATCGTAAATTTGAAGGTACACTAGAATTAAATAGGTAATCCAAATGAAATGAAAGCTGGATATGCTCGGCCCATAGTGGATCACGCTAATTGCATTTGTACGTAAATTCTGACAGACACAGAAGCCCAAGTGATTGTAAAATAAGAGTTGGCACTGTAGCAGAAGTGCTAAAACAGGAGTATGAGACAAGAAAGTTTGAACTGGCTTTTCCCCGAAACTCCGAAGTGCGTAAGCACATAGCTTGGTAAAATTGTGAAGATTCAGAAAAATGGTGCAAATCTTTCGTTTGTTTTCGCTCGGTATCTTGGAAAAACTGCCATTGACTTTGATGGATAATCAGAAGTAAGTTATATTGTGTTTGAATATCGGTTAGAAATCAGCATTTGATAATAACATATTATGGAATGCAGGGCCCGCTGGAAGAGCAGCTAATAAAAGTTGAAGTGGCTACCGGAATAAGACGTTATTATTATCATTATTGTTATTGTTGTTTAATGCCATTTTGTGGTTTCACCTTACCTTTTTACTGATGGGAGTTAAACCACATTAGATATTAAGGAAGGAATGAAATTAAGCGTGGGTCAATTTACGGCAAATTTTTGACAACTTGCAATCACCACTGTCTTTCAGGTTTATATACAATTATCTTAGCTGGATAAACGGGGGTGGGGGGGGTAACATTTGACAAAACTCCCATGATATATCCTCTTTTCCAGGATGGAAAAGAAAATTAATGTTTGGGGGGGTTTTTTACTTCAAAATACTAATTGGATGAAACAAAATCTGCAAGTATATACGGAAATAAAGTTAGGCCATTATTCAGAATATCGAACAAATTATGCAAACACGCGTCAAAAAAAGATGGATAAGTGACGTCTTATCAAGATTATGAGAAATGGATTCGACAAAATGATTAGAACATATACAATTAAAAATACAATTTAAAACATTGAACGAATTGTAAAATATTACAATGAATAGGAAAACAAAACAATATAAGTACAAAGGAATAGATTAGGATGGAAACAAGCTACTGTGTGATCACGTCTTAAATACAATTTTTCATTTTAAAAAGTTTACCGTTATTAAGAAAAATAAAACACTAAAATGTGAATGGTGTGTGATCTGTTTTTTCACTGCCCATCCCCCCATAATAAAGATGAAGAAAGAAAAAAAAATGTAATGTCAAAAATAAAACAACATATAGAAATACGTGACATGATCAATCACCCCCCCCCCCCCCCATCAAAACACTACCATAAAAGAACATAAGTTTCAGAAAATATCTTTATAATCAGTCTAGCCTAAGCAGGAGTACATAGGTTTATTGAAAAAGAAGGGAAAATCTTTTATCTTATTCTCTTATCTTATACCACGCATATCGCCTTCATCATTAAACTCTACAGTTCCGGTAGTTTACGCTGACTATTGTAGGTTTATTGAAAAAAAAAAGATGTTTTTCCAGTCTTGCACAATTTAAGGAATCATGTGTTTTCTTTTCATCAACCTAGCTAACCATGAAAGTTTATTTACCCAAGATAATGGGAAAATCTTATTTTCCGTTTTCGATGTTGCATAATTTCATCATCCACTATTAAGCCTAATTATGCTTTAATATTTTCCGTTGACTGGAAAAAAGGAAATCTTTCTCAATATTATTTTTCTTCCATGATTTATGAAAATGTCTTCATAATCAACATACCTTATGATTGTTGTTTTTTCTTTATATCTTTAATCACTTTAGGAAATGTCTTCATCATCAACTTAGCTTTGGCTGACCTGGGTGTGTCCATCGTGGTCAACCTTGCCTCTGTCGTCGGGAGCATCACCAATGAGTCAGGTTTCTTCTTTCAACATGACTGGCTGTGCGAGGTGGTCGCTGTCATCTGCATAGTGACGTAAGTCATATAGCATTTTTACTCATTTTGATCAAGGTATTATGCAAATCAAGCCGATGTGGTGATATAGCGAGTTCTCGACTAGCTTTAACATGTTTAAGCTATGCTGACGAGAAGCGCTATAGTCTTGACGACCTGTATTGTTCAGCCAAATGAAAGTCATAGGCCTACTGGTAAACAGCAAATAATAGGCCCTCGCATAATCTTAGAGATGTTGTCAGACAGACGCTATTTGCGTGTGCCTGTATGGACGCATATGTTTCTGTCGCTATTGGATACGAAACAATTTAACATAGACTTTATCCAGAGTTTTCATGGGCTGCCAGGGCTGGTCATATGTGACGCAGGTACTACACTTTTGTGTGATTGTGGAACCAGTTTGAAATTTGACTGTCAACGCGGCACTATAGCACGAACCGTCCTTGGCTTTTCCTTTGTCCTCGGGAAAAAAAAATCTTTATTAATTAGAAAAAAAACTGTCACATTTAATACTGGAGAGATTTCAATCGGATAGAACAGAAAAACTCCTATACCTCATGAAATGAAATGAATAAAGTGATTTTGTTTTGTTTTTTGTTTGTTACTCTTTCATATAACATCATTGATAACGAGGGATGGCTCTTTATCAAGAAGTAGGTAACGTGGGCCATACAAATAGGACATGAAAGAGGGTAGAAAGTGTGAAAAGGGTTCCTGGGAAACTGAATGCATGGTCAACATGGTCAAATTCGTCCATCTTGCACGTACACATAAATTACGAAAACTCGCAAAAAGTTCCACAAATGCATGTAGCTTTTGGCAAGGCCATGATAAAATTGTCTTTACTTTAAATTGTGTAAACCAAGAGCCTTGGTCATTTTATTCATCCCTCTGTATAACATTTGTAAACAGCAAGATACTGAGAGCCATAAAGCCGACCACAGGGACTTTGCAAATGGCTCAGGCCCAGTAGCGTCGCCCTTGCAATTACAAGCGGATTTGGGATGTCATGTTCACAATGAGTATGTAGGATGAAGATTTTGTTTTGAAGCTGGGCTTCGATCTTTCCGCGCGAGTTCCGTTAACCTTGCCTCCATCTTTTAGCCCTTTTCCGCTATCCCTTCTCCCTGTTCTTCTTAAAATGACTGTCCTATTTGTTTTCACTTCAACTTCCGCCAATGTTTTTTTTCTAGGTCTCTTTTATTAACAAATCCGACTTCAAACTGATTTTACATTCACCTTCTTCCATCACTGTAGTGTTGCTGTAATATTTTGTCCTTCTTATAACTTTAAATCAACTTCGTTTTATTGTCATTCATCTATTTCCTATTATGTCTCTCCAGCTCCAATTTCTTCCCTTTCTTCGTCATTGTTTCATTCTCTCTTCTTTTCTGGTTATTTGTACAATGTCATATTTTGTAGTTCCTTTCCACAGGTGTCGTGGTCTAGTGCATATACGTCACCGAACTGTGAATCTCGTGGTCCGAGTTCGAGTCCCATCGCGGCACTAATGTCCTTTAGCAAGATATGAATCTACATTTGCCACTCTTCACCAAGGTGTTAAGTGCATGGGTACCCGTTGGAATGCGAAAGTCATTGATGCTCCCTAGGGAGTGGAGAAGGTGCATACACTGTGTGCAGGCAAGCCTGAATCCGATGACCGGGGCAATATTTCTGTAAAGCGCTTAGAGACATCCGAGATGTATTGAGCGCTATATAAATACAGAATATCATTATTATTATTATTATTATCACTTTGAAGTTAATTTACATAATTCTCTCCATCGCACTGTCTTCTAAAATCAAACACTGGTCTCTCCTCCCATTTCCAAACTCACAGTCACTTCATCTCTCCCCGTTTTCGTCAACCTATCACCACGATCACTATAATATACCCTACTCCTATTTCTCTCTTTCTCTCTCTCTCTCTCTCCCTCTCTCTCTCTCTCTCTCTCTCTCTCTCTCTCTCTCTCTCTCTCTCTCTCAGGCTGTGACTCTTTAGAAAATCAATGGCCCGAATTCAGAAGGAAGTTTACTATGAACTACTTTTGTGAATTCGGGCCAGTGTATTTAAAACTGCCTGTAATTACTTCCCCTGTCCCGTCTTTTCTCTCTCCCCATCCTTTCCTTTGTATCATACACACTAAGAAAAAAGGTTCAATTTTGCACCCTAAATGCAACACTGGCAGCACCTTTTTGGGTGCAATCTTGCACCCTTGATGAAAAAGGTGCAAAGATGCACCCTTTTGTACTTGTTTCCACCCGAAAATGCCCGTCTGCACCCTTAAAGGTGCAACTTTGCACCATTACGGGTGCAGAAATTTTTGCGATCAAAAGGGTGCAAATTTGCACCTTCCCTAAAGGGTACAACTCTGCACCCTTAAGGGTGCAAAATGTAGCTCACTGCACCCTTAAAGATGCAAAATGCTTCTTAGGGTGCAAAGTTGTACCCATAAAGAAGCTCCCATCGTTGCACTGAGGAAGGGAAGGGTGCAAAATTGAACCGTTCTTTCTCCTTTATCTACATCTCTCTGTGCCCGACTATTTTTTGTCTCTATCTGTGTGGCTGTTCATCTATTCACATTTGACCAGATTGCCGGATCCCACTGGCACCAACACTATTCTAGTCAAAATTGACGAATACTAGTGAAAATGATCAAAATTCTAGTTAACTTAACATAGGGCCTCACGAGAATTAGCACTATTCCAGTAAAAAACTGACACAAATTGATAGTGGAAATGATCAGAATTCTACTAGCATTTTGTTTTTAAACTATAGAACGCTTTATCCCTCCGGCACTTGCACTGTGCTAGTCAAAATTGACACAAATCTAGCGAAAATGACCCGAATTCTACTCGAATAATTATTGAACAAACATTTCACTAGAATTCGGGTCATTTTCACGAGAACCGTGTCTCGGAGCCAGTCTGATCCTACGTTTTAGTCGTATAGTGTACTAGAATTTTGGTCATTTTCACAAGTATTGCATCATTTCTTTTTATTTTATTCTTTTACTGGAACAGTACTAGTCCGTTAAATACGACTACATTTGTGTTCAAAGTGATGCCTCTGCCTCCCTTTCACTGATACTGGATATTCCATCATTTCTTCCTAACGCTCCATTTATCCTTGCATTTTTCAACGAAGACACACTGCTTGCCTATGATTATCTCCCTGTCCGAATACCCCCACTCCCGCCTCTCACCCACCCATCTCTCTCTCTCTCTCTCTCTCTCTCTCTCTCTCTCTCCCTCCTCCTCTCACATGAATATATAAACTAACTTCACTCTCTTTCTATCTTTCTTAGATGTTCCTGTTCCCTGTGGAGTATTGCCACCATTGCCTTCAACCGATACGTGTGGATCTGCCACTGGAACAACTACCACCGCGTCTTCAACCGCCGGACCGTCCCGCTCATCCTCTTCACCGTCTGGTTCGTTGCCTTTCTCATCGACCTCCCAAACATACTTGGATGGGGCGTCCATGAATTCGACTGGAAGGTAAAGCAACTTATTACGACACACTGTACTGAGACCAAAGAAAGCAAGAGGAGTTCATAATCCCTGCTCTTTTATCGCAACTACACTATTTCATTCATCTTTAAGTTCCTGCTTTTTCTAGAACTTTCGGAGGACTGGTCATCTCTAGATCCCCTCCACTTTCTGCTAATCTGTTGAGCGTTGAGCAGAATATATCTGTCGTTGTTTCCTTCTCTCCCTCTCGATCTCTGTACCTCTCCCCTTATATCACCCACCCCCCTCTCTGTGCCTCTCTCATATCGCGCACGCAATCTCTCTTCTGCCCCTCTCCTTCTATCACACACACTCTCTTTGCGTTTAGTTAAGCCTCCACAACCAACTTTAAACTCCGTATTCTTGACCATACAAATAGTTTTTTTTATCTCTTTTCTATCAGGCGTCGGTTCCCTCAGTGTGACTTGAACATAAAAGACAAAATTTCCATTTTAGGCCTTGTACATGATACACTACCATTATGGTAGGGGGAAACTGAACCTTTCAGAGTTCACCTCCAAAATCTATCTAAGTTTTCTCCTTGTTGTCACGATTCATTCTTCTCAAACTCTTATATTTCTTTGGCAATTTCTTTCTTGAATGAACATGTATTTCAAAAATTACAAATTAATGAATATTTTTTCGGGAACTCATGTCTCATAATTCAAAAGAGTACGCATTTTCGAAATAAGAACTTTCAAGTACTTCTCTGGGAGCGAATAAGGCGACAACAGAATATGATATTATAAAATCTTGGCACTGACTTTTCCCCTAAATTCTTCGTCCTGTTATCCTTTAGGTGATGTCTTGCACTGGAGGAATGGCTTTCGTCCATACTTACGCCCTCTTCTTTGCTTCGACGACCTTCGTCCTACCCCTCTGTATCATCACCTACAGCTACGTGGGCATCTTCCGCTTTGCCCAAAGAGCTTCGGCTGCAATTCGCCGCATGCAAGAACGCGCTAGCATCGCACCTTGCGTATCAACCATCGATCACAACCGCTTGACGGTGCGTATGCCACCGCATACGAACCTCAGCGCTCTAGCTCGTCAAATCAGCGGCGGTAATACGGCGCGTCCACCCAACAACCGCGGCGGCCCGCTCGGAGGAGCCAGTCAAAGCGACCTTCGCCTCGCCCGCTCCATCTTCGTCATCGTCATCATGTACCTAATTATGTGGTTACCGTTCTCGATGACGATCCTCTTCGATACACAGGTCGTAGCGAACCGCAACATCTACCTCTTTACATTCACGTTGGCACATATGAACAGCAGCGTCAACTGCCTGATCTATGGTGCCACCAACCAACATTTTCGCCGCGGTTACATGAGATTCATCCGGGTGGTGGTGTGCAAAGCGAAGCGGTTCAACCCACTTACAGCAACCTCCGTGAATGCTTCAGGAAAGCGAAGTACCCGTGTATATCCGATTGTTGAGGGCAAGGAAGATACACAGCCAGAATCAAAGATAACTGGCATGTCTTCAGGAGGTGTGCTCGGTGCAAAGAAATTTTCTATGTTAGAGTAGGTTTGAGTAAATCTCGCTTCCCGTGGCACCGGAGGCGTCATTAATTTTTAATGCAATTCCTGCCAACGTTACCAAGCCAAAAAATGAACTTGAGCTTGCGCCTTAAAAAAAAAAAAGATTATAACGGTCCATTTATATAGCGCAGCTACTATAAAAATAACGCTCTGAGCACTGCGCTTTACAAAGTATGATATCCTTATCCCCGGCTGCAGCTGAGCGACCATTGTCAGGCACTAAAGCAGGAATTTCTTCCTACCAGGTACCCACTTATTACACCTGGGTGGAGATTGAAAACATGGATTAATGTCTTGCCTAAAAGAAGGACAACTATCAATATGTTTTGTATTTTAAAAAAAATCATGTTTTCCCCATTATCTCTCAAAACAGCTTGTCTCCTTCTTATAGCTCAAGACATCATGGGAATGTATTTGACATAACATTATGTTGAGTTCACAAAGAGACAAGCAGCATCTTTACAGATAATGGAGAGAATATAAAATTTTTTAAAACAAAACATATTGAGAGTTGTCCTTCTAATCCTGCCATTTTGAAGCAACATTGCCAATTGGAGGATTGTCATAAAAGGTATTAAAATTGAGACTTTTCCAACTTTCATAACTTTCTCATTTAGTAACCGATTTTGATGGATTTTTTAAAATTTGCTTCTCTCTATCCTTTCTTTTCATTAAAATGGGTATTTCCCCAGGCTTTCATTCTCCTTTAAGCAGTTTTCTTTAATAGTGGACAGAGCCATTGCGGTACTTGTGTGACGTCAGTTCTCATTTTCTTCTCGGGCAAGGTCGCTAATTGGCTGGCTACTCAGCTGCGTCCTACGTCGAGAATGGACAACAGGACGGGGATTCATTTGGCTTTGAGCAGGCGCAGTATACCTATAATACGCACACGGACGCTCCGCTAGCGGTCTCATGGCCGTTGTAGTCACAAAAATTCCTCAATTATGCGTCCATGTCCTTGCGCATGTGTCAAGACCACTGAATTCTATCCTAGAACGTAGGAGAGAGATCAGTGATCAAGATGTAACTGTTTGACTTTTCTGCATAATTCACCGTTATGTTGTGGGATAAATGCTTTAGAACAGGAGGTTAAGAATAATCTTGTCACTTCGCGTGTGGAAGGCAATTGCCCGTACTGAACAAAATATACTAAAATGCATTTGCCGTACAAATGTAGCATAAAATAAAGTATGTTTGATATGCACTTTTCCCATTTTCGTGTCACAATCAGGTAAAAATTCAAAATATCACAGTGCCCGCTGAATTCTTTTTCCACACAGTAGTTTGATTTCCACAAGACTGACATAACTATGACATTTGTTTGGTGCACAGTATAATTAGATATTTGATTGCCAAACTATTGACACTATTTGAAGAAAATGAACTCATTTTGAGATTTCAAAATGCACTTACATGCACCAAGAGAATCATATAAATGTAGTGTCAAAATGTGGAATTAACCCATAGAGGTACAGTGTTTCCTTTAGGAGACACTTTGGCAGTATCTGCGGATCCAGAATGCTGGGCATTACAAACTATACATGAGCAGAAAGAGAAAAATTCACTACAAGTTTTGAGTCCATTCCCAATGCAGTATGTTGTTGTGTTTTCGAATTAGAGCAGTTTAAATGTAACTAATCATTAAACTCTTTAAATTGGTAACGCAGTGAATATTATATAATCATTATTTCCGTGTTCAAAATGGCAGTTTCAGCTTAAATTTTGCAATCATAATTCATTTTGGTTCATGTTATATCTCTGTTTATTTTTTTTCAAATTATGTAAGAGTGGAAAAAAAATATATATTTGTTGCCAATTTGAGGATTGAAGATGATTAATTTGACCTCTAAAAGCTCTGGGGTGGTATTCTGAACACCGTTTTAACTGTGTTTTAAGTTCTGTTTTAAGTCACCGACTTACAACACCGCTAAAACAGTCTTTAAACGGTATTCTGGGAACTGTTTTAACGGTGTTGTAAGTCATCAAAGCCACACCCACCACAAAAATATCATCCAATAGGGAAAGTCGTAAGAGATGGTTCTAAGATGATTCAGCCAATAAGATCGCCCTGGGAAAGGGGTGCGTGAACTTATATTCGCGTTGTAAATGAGCGCATTAATTTGCGCTTAGTTTCTTGCTTGAATTAACTGATGCGATGATGTGACAGAATTAGTTGTGCAAATCATTTCTGATATTATCGCAGACAATTGCCAAATTTCTCCTCGCAAGGCAAAAATTCTCTCGAAATGTTGTTTTGGAATATCAGCAAGGTTTACTGGATCTCGTTATCCCCCTCATTTGCAACCAAAAAAGACAATGAGCGAAAAAAATTGCATGACATACCACATACAAAGTTAAAACACCTCCCACCCTGTTTTATCTCAAGAGCATGAATTGTCCAGTGGAAAAAGTTAAACAGAAGATTAAACGGTCTTCAGAATACCGTGTCATTGCATATGACATTTTTGCGCGCTTGCGCACGATTTGCGCCAAGCATGCAAATTAAAATGCGCGGTTAGAAAGATAAAACAAAAGTTAAAACAGAGATAAAACGGTGTTCAGAATACAGACTTAAAACAGAGTTAAAACAGTCTCAGAATACCACCCCTGTACTTCTATGGGTTAACAAATACAGTATGTTACCAGTTGTGCTTCTTGCAATGCATCAAGTCTATTTGTGAAGTGTTACAGTGTATAATGTAAAATGGTGTGAAATTAACAGGTGAAATTGTATGTAATGTTCACAAAATGAACATTTCAAAGTGTATTATGTCACTAAAGTATGTGAGCACAATAACAAGGTGTACATTATTGATACGTGTTACATCATACACATTACTTGACAATGCCTCTTCAATTTCTTGTGTAATGTTTGTGTGATTGTGTGATGACCAAAAAAGGCAATTTGTCATTATTGATCCTCACTTGATATCAAATGCACAGATGAAAATAGGAATATTCATGAGTAATAATCACAGTATCTATATTTACCTGATTAAAAAATAGAATCACAAATTGAAAAAAAAAAAATTGAATGCACATAATAACTTGGTTATGGATGAATCAGCCTTCACTCAGGACCAATAACAATTGCATAAACATTCATTTCAGAACCACAGGCAGTATGGACCACTAAATTTCAGTTTTTGTGGTGCATTTTTGTGGTCAAACCTGTTGCAATTAAAATTCATATCACTTCTATCAAAGTTAAGTACTTAGGTTTATAGTTAGAGGAATGAATCAGTCTTGGAATTAGTCTTAGAGTTGGATATTTGCTACATTATAAAAATCCATTCTGAGCTACTGGTCTATCCTTAGTGTAAGCACGCATGAAATTTACAAAATAATCACGTCTGAGAAGTTAAGACTAGAAATGAATCCGAAGTGCACCATCAACTTCGTCAACTGCTCATGGCGCAGTGGTTAAAGCCATTGTCAGAGCTCGATATATTACTAGTCATGCTAGTCAAGGGTTCAAATCCCCATGACGGTGGTAATTTTTTTGTTGTTATGAAATTGATGACAATGGCGTTTATTCCATTGATGAAATAGTTAAAGTATGATAGATATTCTTCGATCAAGTGCCTACCATTCCGTGCCTGCTTACACTAAGGATCGACCGAGCTACTGGCAGTATAGTCCACAGAAATTTCAGTATATGTACTGTGTCTAATACATTTCAGCTGACAAGGCTTACCAATCTTCTTAAAACTTGGAACATAATGAGATTAATTAGTAAATTTGATACCACGCATTGCTGTCTGTACATGTATAAAACGTTTTAAAAGTGTAAAGAGGTTTTGTGAAAATAATTGGTTGTACAGCATAATACTTCCATAACTTGACACGCTGAAGATCAAAATATGTTATCATCATGACATCAAAATATCAATTATAAGGCCTCATTATTTCCTGGGTGTATATTGACATTCCATGAAGAATGAAATCATCTTTTTTCCCCTATTTTTCTGATTAAAGTATTTGTTAAATTTTAAAAACAGAAGTGTCCAGTAACTTCTTAAAATTATCAATTAGAGACAAACAATATCACTTTATATGAATATGTAATTCTGTCACTAGAAAAAAATGGTAAGGATATGGTGAAAAAAAAATCTACTATATATTAAACAAACAAAAATAATCTATTTTTCATGGTAAATATGTATCTACAACTTGTAGTACATGTATGTATAATGCAATCATGAATATCAATACCCACTTGTACATTTTAGATTGCATATTATTCAGCCATCAACTAGTGACTAAGTGTGTCATGGAGAGAGAAAACATCGAATGAAGAGGTATTGCGCCATGTTCATGAAGAGTGTATGCTGATTCAAACGATCAGACAAAGAAAGAAGAAATGGATAGGACGCAATGCGACATGATGGTTTGATAGTCAGAATTATAGAAGGTCGCCTGCATGGAAAGAAGGCAAAGGGAAGACCTTGTAAAGGCTTCCTAGATGATTGGATAGCAGATAGAGTGGGAAGCAGCAGGATATGAAGAGCGGAAATGAATGTCTGAAGAGTGTAGCACTTGGAGAGACATTTGTCATAAAAACTATTGTAAATTGTAAATTCTAAGAGGTCCAAAATGGGGGGAGGGAGCACTCATCATACTGAAGAACCATGAAGCCAAAATTTGCTGTTTATTTATTACTGTGTTTCAACCTTGTAGGAAGCGATTTATTTAATGGCCTTACTGACTAAGTGTGAGTTTGGAGTTTGGTTCCAAGGCATGCTAAATCCATAAAATTAAGTTATGTGAAAACAAGTATTTCAAATCTATCTTGCACTATGGATATGGAGAGAAACTTAATCTTTTTCACATTAGAAATGGTATGATAAAATCTTTTAAAACAGATCAGGTGATTTAAATTTTCAAAAGTAAGTACATTTAAAATTCTGTTGGTGTAACATATTTTGGAGCCAAACTTTTATTGGTCTTTAGTATTCAGCCTTGAAAATGCTCGAAAGAGCCCAATTTTGGGGGCTTCTTAAACCTTCAGTCATTTGGAACGTACATGTAGCCTAAAAAATGTACATAAAGATTACTGAGTGGCTGTATTCACATGTGCCTCTTTGAAATTCTCACTGAAGTCCTTGACTCTGTTTGAATATTCATTGTATGTGTAAACGCATTGATGTGTATATGTGGAAAAAAAATAAAACACCTGCTTTGACAGGAATAAAGTGTTAATAGTGTCATTCTTTTGTATTTTTCTAGCTCTCAGCAAATAGGAAATAAATGTGTATGGAAAATAAAATGTAATATTGATCACTTCTGAACAAAAAGTAAATGAAAAACTCCTTTCTCTTGCAAGATACATGCACACGAACTTTTATTGTTGCTTTGGGGGCATCACATAGATGTCATGTCCTGCATGACTACGCCCATACTAATTGATATTGCTGTGTCCGGCAAACCTCATAATAACCTAAGGCAAGCCACATACACCCTTACCGTCATCAAAAGGCCCATATATTTTAAGAGTTTGCAAACAGTTTGATTATATTCACAGACATCTAATAGTAAGCTGATTTCTTCAATCCCCATACCAGTCCCCCCCCCCCCCCATATAACAAAAAATTGAGCAAATACAGTTATTGGCAAATATCTATATTCTATAGAAGTGTATTATCAGAGTAAAAAAAAAAATGCCTCCAGGGCTTCTTTGCGTAAAGCCTACCAATACATAGATAAATCTGATCACTATAATGCATGGCAACATATGGCTCATTCACAAACATTCACAAAATGTAGAAAGCTCTCACTACCAATATTTGGTGTAGTCTCGAGGTCCAGATGTTATTACATGAAGGCTGGGCATAGAAGGTGATGGGTAACTTTATCACGAGAAATTGTTCTACTGAAATTGCACTACAAGTGTTTCTTCCATAAAGCAGTCCTCTATCTAGAAGTACAAGAATTTTTTAGATTTTATGGCAATATATCTACTGAAACTTAAATGCCATCAAGTTGCTTTACTGGCTCTTTCTTAGCCTTACATTTCTTTATAAAATACAAAGGAACTTACTTGCTTATTAGAGACCTGCAAATTAGCTATGAACCTGTACAAATCCACAAATGCACATCAAGATTTTGTGATTGTAACAACTAACTATTCAGAGTGGTTCCATCCAGAATATGATCGCTAAGCGAGCTTGATGTGTCAAGGCTTAATTTTTGCATTCTTTCTTTCTAGATACCTCCGCCTTGCATCTGAGATGGAGGTGTCATCATTCCTGCGAATCACTTTGTTGGACTCGTCCACAGAAGTTTCTGAAATGATAATGAAATCAACCATGTTAACCCACTAAATATTAAGCCTTAGATTACTGTGTCATGACCCAAATGAAAAATGTAAGTGTACTGAAAATGGTAAAGAAAGAAGAAGAAGAAGAAGAAGAAGAAGAAGAAGAAGAGGAGGAGGAGGAGGAGGAGGAGGAGGAGGAGGGGGAGGAGGAGGAGGAGGAGGAGGAAGAGATTGAGAATCTAAGGCCAGGACTTTTATCCTATGCAACATGATAATGATGATAATTAGGATTAGGATTAGGATTAGGAGAGGAGGAAGGAGGAGGAATGAGAGGAAGGAAGGAGGGAGGGGAGGAGAAGGATGGTCATGATGATGATGATGATGATGATGATGATGATGATGATGATTGCTATAGGCCCCCATTTATGTTACCCACTAAATATCCGGCCTTAACTCAATGTGCAATGACCCAATGAAAAATGTAAGTTCATTAGAAGTGGAGAAGAACTTCTAAGGAGAATGAGAAGGAGAAGAAGGAGATGATGGAGGGGGAAGAGGAGACAGAGAAGGAGGAGAAGAAGGAGGAGGAAGAGGACAAGAAAAGAAGGAGACAGGAGAAGGAGAAGAAGGAAGAAGAGATTGGGAATCTTGAGGCTAAGACTTTTATCCTGGAGAAGATAATAGCTAGGTTTATAATGATGATAATGAGGATGGTCATGATGATTAGGATGAAGACGATGCAAATACTAAAGCCATTGAGTAACTTTTAAAAATCTCAGCTGCATGCCCCTACATGCTATCAGAGCAAAATAAAAGAAAATGCTCCATAGGCAAGAAAATGCTGAAGGGGGAGGGGGTGATGATAGGATGTGGCATTGTATGGGAAGTCGATTCCCAGAGAAGATCAACGTGACACCTCGCTCATAAAAAAAAATTACCTCCTGTGATGATAATGCTAAAAAATTGATATACTCCCATGGGAACACCAAACACTGATGATTATCCTGGCCATTAAAAGCAGAATATAATGGCATTGAAGCATATAAATGTACAAAACTATCTACGGAAGAGAAGTACAATAAACATTAAAAAATTCTAACCCCCAAGTCATCAACACCACCATCAAGGAAAGATTGTATCACACAGCATCCCATATATCAAGGCCTTGAGGGTACAGATAAAGAGGATACGTGCAACGTCAAATGCTGAAGGCTAGTCAGTACTGGACACAAAGAGATATTGAAGGAGAGGGAGCAGGTGTACAAAGGCAACTGCAACAGTGATTAAAGTTTAAAATTAATCCGAAGAATACAAAATTCTCTATTAATTCCCATGAGCTTTATGAGGGGACCAAAGGTTCCAGCAGGCGATGAGCTGGAAATTGAAATGTTGAGGACTTTTGTCAATGAACACCAGCTCAGGTGAATGCAGGATGGCGAGAGTTGAAGAGAAAGGGAGAGACAGAGAAAGAGAGACAGACAGAAAGAGACGGGGGATGAAGGAGTCACATAAAAGAATAGAGAAGATGGGGTGAGTGATACAGAGGATGAGATGAAGTGAAAGAGAAAGAAAGAGAAGGACAGAATTAGAGGGAGATGAAGAGAGAGTATGAGGTCAAGAGAAGGCATGAAAGAGGAAATGTGCACAGAGATTTTTTTTTAAAATGGGAAGAGGGAGACAGATTAAAAGTAAAAAGAAGGTCTGATTACTATTCCTCACTCACATAATATCCATGTGTCACACTGTATTTCCTGAAGGATATTTTCACTTATTATTTACACCTTTTTTCTCTCAAATTTCCACATGAGAGCTACTAAACAGAGGTGATCTACTTGTAACCCATTGAGACAGGAAATAGGTCATCAGGAAATGCACTGTAATGCAAAATGCAATGATTCTCTCAAGTTGTTAATTGGTTGGCAAAATTCTGTAGGAAGCAGAAATAGTGGGAAAAAAAGGGTAAAGTGCAAGAAAAAAAGGGAATGAAAATGATCAAAACAGAATAATGCTAACGAGCAGGCTGGCAAAAAGTGCACATAAAAAACTTCATGCTCTTTAAAGAGAGAAAGAGAGAGAGAGGAGGACAAGAAGGAAGAAGAGGGAGGAAGAAACAGAGGAGGAGAGAGTGGTAAGGAAAGACAGCAAGAGAGTGGTATGGAAAGAGAGAGAGAGAGAGAGAGTGGGTCATGGGGTAGAGACAGATAGAGGGTGAGAAAGAGAAAGAGAGAGAGACAGAGAGAGAGAGTGGGTCACCGGGTAGAGACAGATAGAGGGTGAGAAAGAGAAAGAGAGAGAGACAGAGAGAGAGAGTGGGTCACCAGGTAGAGACAGTTAGAGGGTGAGAAAGAGAAAGAGAGAGAGACAGAGAGAGAGAGTGGGTCATGGGTAGAGACAGATAGAGGGTGAGAAAGAGAAAGAGAGAGACAGAGAGAGAGAGTGGGTCATGGGTAGAGACAGATAGAGGGTGAGAAAGAGAAAGAGAGAGACAGAGAGAGAGAGTGGGTCACCGGGTAGAGACAGATAGAGGGTGAGAAAGAGAAAGAGAGAGACAGAGAGAGAGAGTGGGTCATGGGTAGAGACAGATAGAGGGTGAGAAAGAGAAAGAGAGAGACAGAGAGAGAGAGTGGGTCATGGGTAGAGACAGATAGAGGGTGAGAAAGAGAAAGAGAGAGAGAGAGAGAGAGAGAGAGAGAAAGAGGCTGAGCAAGAGGAAGGTGAGAAACAAATATCTAATAATTCGAAAACAGGTACATGTAGGTGAAACAAAATAGCAAAACAAACTATACAAACTGCACGATTACCTTTCTGTTTTGTTTTCCTCTCAGAAGTCTCTCCGTCTTTCCTCCTCTCCCTACTGTCCGAATCATCAGTTTCAGTCTTGTCACTAGGTGGCGCCAGACAGCCGCTCAATGCATAGGCATCCAGCTCATGAAGTCTAGGCAGGAGGGTTTTCACCCATTCATACTTCACCTATCAGAGATTTTAAAAATTATGGATATTGTTCAATAATTGAATTATTTCCTGCTACTAGGTCTTCAACACAGATTTGACTGTCTAAAGAAGATGTGAAATAAGTGGTATGCACTGGCACATGAAGGAATGCTCTAATGTTCAACTTATTTGACAAAATATCATGTGAGACTCAGCAATCTGCAACATAATAATGACAACTGACAATAGCTTTGATAATGACTAATGATAATAACAATAATAATAATAATAGTACTAATAACAAGAATGATAATAAAAACACCACCACCACTATCCCACCATTACCAACAACAACAATAATAATAATTGTAATGATATTGATAATGATAATGATGATGATGATCAGGGGCGGCGCTACAGGGGGGCAGGGGGGCGAATGCCTCCCTATGAATTTTCAAATGATGAAAAACAGAAAAAAGAGGAGAAAAAGAATAAAAAAAAAAAAAGGAGGAAGAAGAAAGAAGAGGGTGGGAAAAGAGAGGTCTGGGGATTGCAACTATATAATACCCCTTATTTGTTCATTTAAAACATCAATAAATTCACCTATGGGCCATCTTGCCTCCCCCCCCCCCCATCAAAATACCCTGGTGCACCCCCTGATGATGATGATGATAATGATACTACTACTAATAATGAAAATAATAATATAATATTGACTGAGATGATAATTATAATAATTGTAATGGTGTAATCATAATGATAACAAAAAAGAAATAATAACAATAACAGTAGAAGCAGTAGTAATAATACTAGTAGTAATAGAAGAAGAAAAAGAAGGAAAAAACAGCAACAACAAAAACAAAAACAAAAAGAAAAGAAAAAAGAACCACATTCATTTCACTTCCAGCATAAGTGACACAATCTACAGAAGATGTGAAGTTAGGCTAATTCAGATATATGCAGTGGCTAACTCCAGGGGAAAACCCTTACTTTTGTTGTCGGTTTTTTTTTTTGCTGCACCACTTATGATAATGAGATGTGCATGAATATGTCAAAAATAGTTCATGCTCCAATAAAAGAGAGAGTTTAACCAAAAAATTGTGCAAACTCTTGATGTCATATTTTGCATTAACTTTATAAGGATTTGATTGAACCACACCTTTTGCCACCAGGAGGCAGAAAATATGCCTATTGCCTCAGCATTATTATTATCATTTATTTATTTTTTTTTTTTTTCTGGGGGGGGGGGGGCCCTCATATCCCATTCATTTGCACGCACCCACAAAGAGTCAAGGGTTCAATCCCCGGCACGGCACTTATGCCCGAGCAAGACACTTTATCTAAATGGCTCTTTTATCCTGTATATCAAATGAATGAACATGCTATATGCATTTAAATACCAAATTGTGCAATTGTTTTTTTATTTGAAAAAAAAATGCAGGGGTTTACTGCAGGGGTTTCCCACTTCATATGTAAACAAGCCTTTAAAGTGATTACACAATGGTAAATTTTTTTGTGGATAAATGATCGAGAATAGTATTCTAAGAAAAATTACATTAAAAATATGATGATTTCCAATCGAAATCAATGCATTTTGGCTAATTTTCTCATAAAAAGTCAAGAGCTGAACAAAAAAATTGGAGTATGAGGTATGACGTAAAAGTGGGTACCCAGCTTCGCGCATTGCAGTTGTGCTGCGCGCTAGACTGTAGAATATGTATTATACCTTGCGCGCATTTTGCTAGAAGTGTGCGACAAGGTACCCACTTTGACGTCATTTTGACGTAAAAGTGGGTACCCAGATGAAACTGGGTCACAACTGAGAGGTCAAAAATATCCTGAAATCTTACCACATTTGGGGGTTTCCTTGGCAACACCAATTTTTAAAAAACATTAGGCAGATGATTTTCTGCTAATCAAATCATGCTCTGTTAAAAGAGCTAACATTGTTTCAGCATTGGGTACCCCCTTTAAGGAACAGATAAAAAGGAAATAAAAGTGTTACATACTGGGCATACAGTCCTCATGAAGACTTTGGATGTTAGTATGACTTCATTGTAGATCACCCAGTCAAGATCCTCATCTCTTCCAAACAACTACAAAAAATACAAAAGACAATGTCTGTTGATTAGAGAACTTCTCAAATTTGTGGTAAACTGCAGTAGGGAATTTCAGATTTCATATTGATCACTTTACACAAGATCTGCTCCAAGTAACAAGACAGTGAAGACAACCAGTGACCCCAACCTCTCAAAGTATATAGACACATTTTCACTTTATATATTCAATCAATTTTTGCATTTATTCATTTATTTATTCATTCATGCATGCATTCATTTATTTATTCACTTTATTTATATAAACATCTATTCATTCCATCATTTATTTGTTCATTCATTCATTGAAGCATTATTGCTCAATTCACATATTCATATAATGATGTATTTATTTATTCCTTTATTCATTATTTATTCATTCACCTTGGAACCCACAGTGCAGATGGGCTCCTTGTGTGCATTTTGTGCTATTCTTTATTAACTTCATCTAGCATAACTGTAATTTAAAAAATGCCGGTTTAGGCTTTTGGAAGTGGTTTGCTTACATTCTAGCTGTACACAAATAATTTATCATCATGAGATTGGTACACTTTAAGTTCATTCCTGAAATCATTACAAGTATCCTTACACAGGAAGAGGGGTGTAAAAAGACCCCAATGCTATGGCCTTCCATGGTGCGATAGCCATGTCCAGAGGTACCCTTGCGGGCCACCTTGCCAAAGAAACCAGCACAGAGGGCTCTCCTTAAACAATCGCTGGCTGAACCTGAGTCATCCTCCTCAGGAAAGTAAGAGCTCTGTAAAAGAGGAAGTGAAAGAGGGGTCTGTGGTTAATCTTCATATCCATCCATTGTCAAACAATTACATGTAGCAGACAAAAAGCAAAATTATCAAGTAATAAACATTTGGAATGAAAGTAAGCAATTCAGCAGGGAATTCAAGATAGAGTTAGATTATAGCAACCAAAAAAATAAAAAGAATGCTACTGGTGAATTTTCAGAAACAAAAAGAAAATAGTGATTACTTTTAAAAAAAAAGATTGATATTAAATGATTTAGGAATTCTGTCATTGGCAATTCAATTATGATGTGTGATGTCACACACCATGAATTTTCCATTCTTTGTACATGATTTACTAAAATTACCCCTTTCTGCAATTCAAAGTCTGAAACAGCAACCTTATTCACATGAGTGATGATTCACAAAAATATTTTTAATCATAATCAATCAAGGACTTCTTCATCCATAAAATGAAAAAAATGGGCATTAGGAATTTCAAAATTCTGTTCAACATTCTCAAGACATGACCAAAATGTACCTTCATTTGTTGGTTAAGGATTGTTTCAAGCTGTCTCTGGACACTTATTGCTGTCTTGACCCCTCGCCAGTGAATATAATGCTTCCTGCACCATCTTGAAGGAGATTCACTGAAAGAACATAGAAACATCAAGTCACATAACAAACAAGAACATAAATGGTAGAAACATGATTCTAAATGCTAGTTTATTGTTTGAAAAAAAAAGAAACCTGCAAGTCCTTGAAAAATATGTAAAGAGGAAGCATGTTATTGGATTTTTTATTGGTTCCTTAACAAGAAGTTACCAGTATGTCTTTCAGAAAATATACTAAACCAGGGTCGTACGCAGAAATCTTTTTCCGGGGGGGGGGGGGGGGAGGCAAGAATACGTAAAATGTGTGAAGAAACATGAAAGCAAGGGAGCAAAGCGACCAAGCTGGTCATGAGGTCACTTTTGCATTTTTAAAATTGAAATTAAAGGATCTGGTGTACTTTTGGTGGAATTTTTGAAAAAATCTAGTAAAAAAAAAAATGAAAATTTCGTGGGGAGGGGGAGGGCACCCCCCACTGCGTATAGCCATGTACTAAACGTATAATGCAAGCATGTTCAATAATTTGGAGAAAACCGTGTTCATGACAAAGTCAACGAATCGGTTCCAGCTAGTCAAAACATGATTATTAAAGTTCTACATGAAAGTTCATGCAATGCTTTCAATTTATTTATAGTTTTCATTTTTGAAAAAAAAATGTGATTTAGCTCAAATCAATCAAACAAACCACTTCAAATAAATTGCGTACACATCTACTCAAATCAAATCAAATCTAATCATGATAAACTTGGAAGCAGGAGGTCTATTTTCACTTCCATGTTCTTATTAAAGTACACTAATTTTGCAATAGAAAATGGGATGAAATCAAAATGAGACAAAAATAAATGAGGAAATAATGGGGAAATGGGCAAGGGAAATGATACCTTTCACTGCATTTTTGGAATATTGCAAGAAGAGTTGTGAAATCATTGGAACCTCCTGCCTTATCAGCCAGCTTCTGATGTGCCTTGGTTGCTTCAGCCTGCTTTTCAGGATCTCCTGGATGACAAATTGTCAGGTTTTTATTGGTTATGAGGTTGGGCACACAATACATCTGGGCACACAGTACACCCATTAATGGCTAGGACTAATAACAAAACAAAACAAAACAAAACAAAGCAAAGCAAAATCTTGACTAAGTCACAAAAAGACTGAATATTTTCTTGCATGCATACAATGATATTTGAATAACTTCATCTATCTAGTTCACCCATTTCTGTTTGAGCACCTGTTTGTCTATTTCTCTATCTATAAATCAATCATTCAATCAGTCTATCCATTTGAATATAATGACTTCATCTGTTCATCTATTTCTCCATCAATCAATCAATCAATCGATCCATCTGCTTGAATATAATGACTTCATCTGTTTGTCTATTTCTCCATCTATCAATCAATCAATCAATCAATCAATCTCTCCGTTTGAATATAATGACTTCATCTGTTTGTCTATTTCTCCATCTATCAATCAATCAATCAATCTCTCCGTTTGAATATAATGACTTCATCTGTTTGTCTATTTCTCCATCTATCAATCAATCAATCAATCAATCTCTCCGTTTAAATATAATGACTTCATCTGTTTGTCTATTTCTCCATCTATCAATCAATCAATCAATCAATCAATCAATCAATCAAAACAAGGCAACAACTTGACTGAGTCATAAAAAGAGTGAATATTTTCTTGCATGCATACATGTATATTTTGATAACTTCATTCCATATATTCATCTATCTAGTACACCCATGTCTGTTCATGGATCTATTTGTCTATTTCTCCATCAATCAATCAATCAATCGGTTGATCAGTCTATCCATTTGAATATATTGACGTCATCATTCATCCATTCATCTTAACCATCTATGCCTGAGATAACTCGAGCTTGGGTCCAAGCAAAATGTGTGTTAACCAAAATCAAACATTGCTCAACAAGTTAAAAACAGATTTTTTACCTGGTCTGATGAAGACATTCTCAACTGACAGCATGGAGGCAATAGGCAGCATGGCTTCAGAACAACCTAAAGCACCTGAATAGATTACGGCACGGGCAAGGGATAAAGGCAGGGGATATTCCACCAAAAGATGTCCCAGGCCGGTAATGTTTCCTTTTCTACAATTCACAACAACAAAACAACAGCAAAAGAAAAAGAGGAGAGGGAAAAAAACCCAGTATTATGATTATCAACTTTGATGTATTCTTCATTACTACTCTGATATCCTTGTTCATTAAAATGCATTAAGCATAATCATAAAATTTTCTTACATTATGTTCTTTATATTTTAAACATAAACCATAACACAAATTTTGTTCTTATCTTAATGGGTCTATTCCACAATTCACAGTTAATAATAATGATAATATTCTGTTTTTGTATAGCGCATATCACGTTATTATCTAACGTCTCTTTGTGCTTCCAGTTGCTAGTTTTTCCCTTTTTTTCAATGTTAGAATTAATTGCTAGTCATCTGATTCAAAATATGGATCACTCACAATGCTGATACTTTTCATGTAAATTCTTATATCATAAAAAAAACAACTTACTTATCTACAGCAATCCAGTCAGTAATAGTCCCTTTATAACAAATTATAGTGTGTTGTAACATCCACTGAAAGTGATTTAATAGTGGACATTAACTTACTTGTCAATAGCACCATAATAGTAGAGTTGACGTAGAGCTTCCAAAAGCATTCTCTCCTCAGGTTGATCCACAAAGGGAAATCTGAAACACATCACATCGGAACAAGTTCCATGAATACTGTCATATCCAATTAACCGCTGATACAAAGAGTGTCTGAGGTTTTTAACTCATACCAGTAAGGAGTTTTCTTGAGCAATAAATCAATCATTTTTCCTTCTGCAAATTGGCAAGTTAGACTATTTTTCACTTCTTTATATTTTGAAGGAAGCAAATTGTTTATTAAATGAACTAATTTGAATGAAAACTGCAAAATATAACGACAAAATTGCCAATCTGCACATGCAAATAGTGGTTAGTATTTTTCATTACATTGCCAAGTAAAGAGCCTTTCATAATTAAAATGTTCTTATTTAAGAATGGCAAAACATACTGCACTGGAAATGAATTCACATTTTTCCAGTGAATTTTTCTCTTTCTGCTCATGTATAATGTGTAATTCCTAGCATTATGGATTAAAAATTACTGCAAAAGTGTCACTGAAAGGAGACACTGGACTGCTATGCATTAATGTCTAAATCAGCATCATCATCATCATCATCAACATCATCACAACCACCACCACCACCACCACCATCACCATCATCATCACTGTAATTATCATCACCATCACCTTCATTACCATCATCATCTTCACCATTGTAAATGATGAGTACTCACATGAGAATGTTATGTATGCCCATACACTTGAGGTTGAGCACCATTCTGGTCAAACTGCTAATCATCATCATCAACATCATTATGATCATTATGATCATAATCACTGTTGTCACCATTGTGAATGAATACTCACTTGAGTATGTTATGTATTCCCATACACTTGAGGTTTAGCACCACACTGGTTAAGCTACTTCTCTGTATCTCAGGTATCATGTCTTCTGTCATGCAGTTCTCATAGAAACCCCTACAAGCAATGAAAAACAAAACATGTAAAACGCATTAACTCTGTAAAGAGTTACATTAAGTTATTAGGCGTAACAGTTCTGCAGGTTATAGTGTAGTGGAAGATCAACTAGATGATGTAATATTGTCAAACATTTCTCTCCACAGTTGTGCTACTACCTTAATCCTACAGAGCCTTTTAAAACATTTTCACCATTGATGATGTTATCAATTCTTGATGAAGTGAACTGACAGATTTGGAGTCTTACCACTAATTAAATTGCTAGTACTGATTGATCATACTTGCTATAGATTCTGTAACATTTTCCTGGTGCAGTTCTGCCAGCTCTCCCTGCTCGCTGTATGGCTTCAGCTCTATGAATTGAAAATATTTGAACAAAAACATACACAGTCTACAGTGGCCAACACAGAGATGATAAAATACCTCCCTGCCTGCCCTTTCAACCTGCTGAATACTACAATGTATGCCTGAGGTAAACTCAAGCTGGGATCCATGCTAAATGTATATTATACCAAAATCAAATTATACTCAACATGTTGAGAGCCTCATTTATATACTGGTAACAAAATGTCTTACAGGATCAAATTTATTACAAGATAGAATTTATGGAAAATGTCTAGAGCTTTAGTATGAGTAAAAAAAACAAACAAAACAAAACTATATCTTGTAGTTATAAAACATTTGTTTTTTGGAATTTTATGTTCCTATGCAAAGAGTCACAAAAATTATTTTCATATGACTGTCATCATGAAAAGTAAATAAACATTTCAGTACCATACAAAGAAAAAGCAAATAGTATAGGGCAAATTCAAAGTTAAACATGAAATCCAATAATAATTAAATAATCAGAATCATACCTTGAGATAGGAACAACCTGCAAAGCATCAAGACCTGTTCTATGATTGTATGACATCTGCTTCACAAAACCACTGTCAACAACATATCTGCAAAGGAAAGTGGATTCAGATGTCAGAATCTACTCAAATCATTCAATTAGATTAGTTTCTGAAAATATTTCAGACACTATTACTAATAACAGAAATAAGTGCAATTAATTCACTGAGACAAAATGAAGCAGGAAATACTTTACCTGATACCATCTATGGTGAGAGAGGTTCCTGCAATGTTTGTAGCAACCACACATTTCCTAACCCCAGGCTCTGCAGGGGCAAATATCCTTTGCTGTAACTCTGCAGAAGGCAATCACAATAGAATACCACTGAAAAGAGACATTTGAACTTTCTTTCCTACTTAAAGACCAACAAACTGTGGCTTTCATCATTACTTCACACCTTTCTGATGGTGTAATCTTTGGCATACTAGCAAAGTTTGCTACTTTTCTCAGAAAAAAGTTTTAACAGACACCCTTGCATCTTTTTATAAAGCAGGTTTCAGAAGTTATTTTCAGGTATTGCCCTTTACTTATGTTATTCCTTCTCTTCCAGGAATCTCCCAAGTAGACACTATTCAATCACCAGATGGTATGAACCACAAGTAGTTACCTTGGTTTAAAGTGATAACAAAAACAAACACATATAGAAACTTCTTTTTCTTTCTTTTTTTCTTTCTTTTTTTCTTTCGCTTCCTAAAAGCAGAAGAATCATTCATATATCCCATGTCATAATATTTTTGTAAAGCGCTTAGACACATCTCAGAGAGATGTATTAGATGCTATATAAATGCAGAATATTATCATCATTATGTCTCAGCGTGTCCATCATACCTGTTGGCATGGAGCCATACACAGGGAGCACCATCAAGGCCTCTACAGAACGATCCCTGACATCATGCCTGTAGTCGACCTGCTCAGACTTCCTGAAGAGTTTGTCACAACACTGTTCAATCTCAGCTTGGCCTGTCAAAAAGACCAAGATATCCCCTTGCTTCTGTTCCATGTGGATCTCCATTACTGTATCAACAACCTGGACATAAACATGGAAAAAAATCATAGAATCCATCAGAGTCCATGAAAAATATGTAAGTGTTGGCTAAGGAGGATCTGATGACTGATCTCACTCTCCAGTACAAGCAAGAATCCATATATTGTATGTCCACTTCATTTAATTACCATATGACATTTAATTCTATGAATTAAAGAAAAATATCAATCACTGTGTTTTCCTTATATATTTGTAATAATGCAATTTTTTTGTCACAGTTTTTGACCTTGTACATTCTTTGCACATACAAGAATGTACATTTAGGAAATACAGCAACCTGTCACTGTCTTTAATAGGAAAGAAAAAAGTAGATTCGGTCCACAAATATATTATCAAAGAATCACTCACTTTGGATACATAGTTCACAGTTATGTTTTTGCCCATGTCTTTTTCCTCAATGAGACTGCAGTATATATTCTTCACTGGATGAAGTCTTCCTGGGATCTCAAATACAGGGCAACTACCTAAAAAGTCTGAGAACTTGCCCTCATCCAAGGTAGCTGACATCACCACCACTTTGAGGGGATGCTGCCGTTTTGAGGAATTCAACTCCTGACCGGAGAGAAACAGCTGCTTAGCAAGGCCAAACAAGATGTCCTGTAAGCAAACAGCAAATAAGTAGATTATTTGATTAATTTCACGAATTCAGAATTTCAATGTGAAAATTAAAAGAATTTGAAGAAAGACACAAAATTAGAGATCTCTTTAATCAAACATGAATTAAAGAAAATGATGACATAGTTTCTTGAAATTCATCACGAGAATGAGAACTTCAGTGATTTAAATGTGAGCATCACTTCATAAACTTTGTCCAAAGATCTAAAGAAAAATGGTAACAACACCACAAGCAATGTGATATGACAGCATATTCATTCACTGTGCTGAAGAATTAAAAGTAATTGAAATATTTAATCTAAATAAGCCATTTTAGTCATGAAACTTTGGGGAATCAGGGATTTGGATTCTCAACCTGACAATAAGAGCTAATATATAGTATGATAAAATATATTGAAAACAGGCTAGGCAATCTATGCACTTGTAAGAAATTTGTTATATATTACTATTTAATTTATCAAATTAAACTCTTATTACTGGATTTACTTACAGTATCTAAACTCCTTTCATGTGCTTCATCTAGAACAATGACACTGTACTGACTGAGCTCCCTATCTTGGAGAAACTCCCTCAGAAGGCATCCATCTGTCATGTACTTGATTGCGGTATCTGAAAGGTAATGGGAGAGAGAACAGTACTGACTGAGCACAAAAAAACTACATCATCGAAAAAAAAAATAACATCATTAATAATTTATTTTCAAATAGTCCATTATTACTTACTGTCTTTAATATCTGTACCCAGGTTGTTAATGAGATCAAGATTTTTAACAAACACAAGAGTGAGACTCTCAAAGATTTTTCTTTAAATGAGGCAAACCACAAAATTATTTTACTAACATTTCCTTAATTCCAGTGGTGTTTAATTGACTGCCACAAATGTGGTGTTGTGAAAATTATGCTCTCTTTTATGTTAATAAAACAATACTAATCATCATGACTCACAACTGAGAAAAGTCATTTGTTGAGGTCTGCACAGAGCTGGATGTCTATGCATAAACCTAAATTGAAAGAAAAACAACTACACAAGCTCTGGTGATTTTTGTAGATGTCTCTTTGTTTGTTCCCCTCAATTCACCATTTGGCTAAACACGACAGGTAAAACTGTTTTTAGAATAAGGGCCCCGAGTTATTTCATCCATGAACTTTTCTCTTACCATCTGATGTGCAGTCGTCAAATCTGACTTGGTATCCCACCTTGCCTCCAACCTGACATTTCATCTCATCGGCAACCCTTGAAGCAACAGACATGGCAGCCACACGTCTTGGCTGAGTGACACCAATTATCCCTTGTCTGTGAAGACCTAAATGAAGGTAATTATAATTGATTGAAAACGGTAGCTTTGGCGCATACAGAAAATGCCAGCTATGGAAGATTGTACAAAGTCCAATTTTCCACACAAAAATAAAAAAGTTAGACCTATTTCAAATTAATCTGAACTGTGTATGGTGCGGCGCATTTCAGCGGCCCTCATACACGCTGACATTGTATGCGTGATGCGCCCGGTCAAATGATTGCCGGGGGATATCAAATTAAGGGCATGAAACATAGCGATACATTTTCATATTTTCTAAAACTGTGCGATGTATTTGAAAAAAATAACATTGTGATAAAAATAGTTCGATATATTTGACATGAATTCATGTAGATATGATTTTATGAAAAGTAAGTTTAGCAGCATAAATACTGCAGAAAAGCTTAAGTTAAGTGGTCGAATTTCGGGCAGTTTACTCTATAGGTAACATGATTCGAGCACTTCCCAATTGAACACAGCAATTTGCCATTGCAATTTGCATTGTGTGGTGGCTAATCAAGACAAATAAATGGCAAATGAAGGAAAAAAGAAAAAGGAATACTTCTATCATTTGCACTTTCCACCTTTCAAATAAATGTTTTCTGTATTATCTCATAAATGTTATCTCGTGACACTGACAGACGTTAAAACTTGAAACGCGTAAGCTGCTGTGGCCTATTCCTCAATTCACCACATCTATTTCTACAGGTGGGACAACGATTAAGAAATACGATATGATTCATACCCAGTAATCTAAATTAAAAACTTACCAGCTTCATATAGAAACTGCGGAAGTTGTGTAGTCTTACCACTTCCAGTTTCTCCCACTATAACTAAGGCTCTAGAATTGTGGATCGAGTTTAATAGGTAATCTTTGAAACCGCTGATGGGCAATGATTCTTGACCCATGGAGGCTGCCATTTTGATTAGTTTGTTCGTTCAAAACAATAATCATTTCCTCCGATCCACTGAGTTATTGTATACGGCCGTCCATGGAAACGAGCGGATGTATTTTTAGGCTAAGCTTATTTGCATATTTAATTGATTAATTTTCATTTGCAAAAGTTTAGCAAATTTGGCTTTGAAAATCCATATTCAAACTAATTCCTGTCTTTCAAGTCGTGTGCCATAGTTCTTGGGAGGATGATTGCTAAATTTCACCTCTATTCTTGAAATGAGACAGAGACTTTCTGAAACTGTCGGACGAACAGCTATATTTACCAAGGGTGACGCGTCTCCCTAGCTACCAAAGGTTGTGTACGATCGTACACACCGCATCGATCGGCAGGTGTATTTTTTCGCGTGGTAGCCCTATTGTACTTTATCCATGTAGCTCAGCACGAGAGAGACGCTTAGCCTGTTTAACGCGATGCTGTAGCTGCTGTGGTGAATCTATCTATTATTTTGCTAGTGTTTGCTCTGTGAATACTTGGATTTATTAGCATTCTGGTGATAATTATTTGGATTATATACCAAGATGTCGTCACAGGACGTTGTCAAGAGCACGGCGAAAAAATTGTGAGTAAAGAATATATTCCATAGTTATTTCTGAGTGAGAGCGATCTTGGATAATTGATCAAAGATTTGACCTTAATCATGTTTTGATATTCAATTAGGTTGCCTGTCGACATATGTTAATATTCTTTGATGAATATTATGTTATGTTGATTCAGGTATTTTGACAAAGTGACAGATGTTTCATGCAGTTGCAGCTCTGCCAATTTCTGGCAGAATTATAATTTTTATTGATTTTGATATAGCTCTTGCCACTAATGTTGAAACTTAATAAATGCTGTGTTGATTGTTGCTAATGTTTAATAATATTCTTTAATACATGCTGTCTTTTCAAGGATTGGCAGTTAAAAAATGAAAATATTAAAATAAAAATGAACATATCTAACTGTTATTTTGAAAATAAAATCATATTGTGTTTACATGTTATTGTGCTTTGATTTTCAGTGGGTGTGGCATATTGAAATAGACTGGCCTTTGTATATTGCATAATGATTACAGTTGATGGTAATTAATTAACAAGTGATTACTTTTTCAATACTTAATTGAAGCAATTTAATCCACAGTTTCACAGTGTTTAGCCCTGTAACTTTTAATTTGTTTAAATTTCCATATTATTTTAATCTCAAATCAAAATTTGTTTTAATGATAATCAAATTTGATAATCATATTTACTTTCAGGCCTACAATATTAAGTGTGCTTCATGTTGTTTTGGTCTCAGTATTACAAAATTTTCTTTCTTATTTTCTAGGAAATATTACATGGAGGTGAAACGTTTGGAAGATGCCTTTGACCTCTCTGGACCTGATAAACCACAGAGACATTATCCAACTCTCAAACCGGTACACTTAATAATTTCATTATTTTTTGTTATTTCTTATGGGTTATTTCAATTAAACTTTTACGATTCATGATAGTTTTACTAAAAATAAGCTGAATGAGTATTGTGATATTAATAGCAATAATAGTGTTATATTAACAACAGTAAAACTGCCTAAATTATATCATACAGTTTATATATAAATTGTATGTTTGTATAATTTTGTATAACTTATTTTTATAATGAAAAATATTGTACACTATTCTTTTATGATTGTGAATGAATAATTTGTTGATATTACTGAACATTGCAGAAAAAATGCAGAATCAAGCAACATCAAGATTTTCATGATCTTAGCTTTATGTATTGAGCACTTAGGGTGAACAAAAATTTGATTATTACTCTCCATAAGTGGTAATGTAGTACAGCTTTAAAAAATGACGAAATATTACCGATTCATTTCAGTTAATAGATTTTTTTTTCAGTTAGCAGACAGACACATTTGTAACGCATGATTGAGATCATTTTGGATACCATATGCCTTTCATTTTTGCAGAGACCTACACTCCTATATGATGGTCTTCATGACCGATCCTTGAAGCACTATTTTAGAAGCCCAGAGGTTAAGAAACATATGACACAGATGAAGCCAAGACCCAGTGCAATGGCTAGTGAGGACAAAGTGAGGTAATGTGAACTCAACTTTCAAAATTCATGATTTCTTATGTTGCAGTTTGATCAGTTCAGTTCAGAAATCTAGAGTACTCAATGTGAACTCAACTTCCAAAGTACCAACTTTGAATGTATGATATATGATATATCTCAGAAATGCAGAGTGCAGAAAATATGGTATTCCACTATTTTTTTAACAGACTCTGAAATTCATTATGCAAATGAATCCTACTTGAATATGATTTTTATCTATTTTTATGTAGTATTGGTTATTGATAACAAATATTGTTCCTATTTTTGTTTAATAATGTCCTAATCATTATATCTTTATGCATGTACAAAATTTTCAAAGGATTTCTTTTTCTATGCATACCTCTCACATTTTTCTCAATGATAAATCAAGTGCATTATGTGGCAAAAAATCATGAGATGATATTGACAAAACATAGAATCCCTTGATTGTTAATCTGTGAGTTTGTCTTTTATTTGCAGACGTGATGTGGACAGATATATGACGAAAACACAGTACACGGTAAGTGCTCTGTTTCTTGGAAACTATATTTGAGCATAACAATGCTTGCTTATTTCACAATACAGTGCTGCTGTATAATATGTATATAGTTAAGCTATGAGATGGGTTTAAAGTAGTTAAGGAAAGAAGTACTTCGCAGGTTGTACATATTATATCATTACCGTAATTACATGTGAAATTATCTCCTAATATTTTGATATCATTTTCTTTAGTGAATATCTCTCAGCCAAGGTTAGTTAGCCAAGAGTTTTTCTTTAATGTAGTAATTTGATACTGCACTGACAATGATAGCATGTACACTTTTTAAAGGGACTGGACCATCATATAAGACCACTTACATGTACAAGTTTACTTTTATAAAGCTTTATGATTTTATCTAAATATAACCACACTTCTATTTACTCACCGAGAACTCAGCACCAGACATTGTAATTATTTACTAGAGATTGAGTACTTTAACTGGTATTTAACAAATTGATTACTTAATAGAGAAAAATTGGATCACTGGATTGTGACTTAAAGTTATTAAACAGTGATTTGGTGATGTGCCTATAGAAAATGCCCAATTGCAATTCATTGAAGTATAACAAAGTACCAACCTAGATAGTCGTTATTAAGACAGAAGTCACATCAATAGTCAGTAGTCCTTCCTTAGTTCCTTTTTAGATGTAAGCTGTAGTGAACCATGCTTCAGTGGTTTGTGTAGTGGATTTGAACTATTATTAGAATATGGTCTACCTGTACATGTAGGCTGTAGTTTCTGGTTAGTAGTACAGCAGAATGAATTATCTGTATTTTTTATTTCTTATTGCATTACATGCATGTACATGTATGTAAATACATGAAGGGATTTAGATTCAAAATGATGGAAGATGTATCTGGAATCGTGTACTTCTTAAAGATAATATGAAGATTTAACCTGGAAATTTAATGATTTTGATTTTGAAATTTTGGAGTTTTTTAACTTTTACCTGAGAGATATGTATGTGTATGCCAAATTATACTGGTATACCTTTCAATAATTTTCAATATTAAAAATATTGTTTTGAAACATTCACTTTATTTCACTCTAATAATCGTTTTTATTAGACATAAACATGAAAAAAAAATTGAAGCTGGATTATTCATGTTTATTTGTTTAGCATACTAAATAGCAGAAAAAAAAAACATGTTAACCCATTCGTGATAGAGGTCCACATTTTGTGGTTTGGCCTAATATCTTTTGATGCAAAGCCCTAAAAATCATACCAAATACATGAGCAGAAAGAGCAAAAAATTCTACATAAACTGTGCCCATTTTGGTTGCGTCAATATTCGTTGTTTGATGCTGAAAATTTTTTAAAAGAAAATAAGCATTAAAATCCTTAAATTGGCAATGTGATAGAAGGTTTAAAATCACCGTTTTCCCCTGCAAATTGGCAACTTTTTGACTTCTCATCATAATTTCTGTCAATTTATATTCATTTCAGATACATGACGTTTTATAAGAAAAATGTAGCAATAAAATAAAAATGTTGGTGTTGCCAATTTGGAGAATAAAAGCTGATCAAATTAGGCTTTAAATAATTCCTGTCACGAATGGGTTAAAAAATCCAGCAATATACAAATACTGGTAAG